>OX577850.1:14938121-15308121 GCA_951213275.1 Idaea straminata
GAGGGTCTAAGTTGACGTCAAAATGGACCGGTTTGTTCAAACTCCACCTAAAACACTTTAACTGATATAAGTTCTACTTAATCTAACTTATTAAACACAACATGTTTTTCCTTGTGAGTAAAAACGTTGATTGTCCGCGAACAATGTCTGACCTATAAGTACTTACTTGTACTTACTACTATATCTGTACTATTAGTTGTATGTATGGCCCGAGTACTTATATTGTGGCTAGTAAATGTGATATTGATGAAATCGTTCTAGAAATGTATATTCGTACAGCAAACGAAGACCCCCAGTGCGTGCCTCCGAGACGAGTCTGCACATAACGAAGGTCTCAGAAACTAGTTTGTTCTCATTAATTCGTATCAAAAATTATCATATTATCACTTTCTATTGTATGGATCAATCAAATTCTAATATCATACTGATCGTCTGTTTTCTCAGGCTCTCTCGTCAATTGATTGTTATCATTGACGTCATTCTTGTGTTTTTTATATTGTTAAATCTCTTGAATGATGTAGGTACTTATACATATTTATTGTAGTCATGACTCTCATGACCTGAGAAATAAATTATATTCCTTTAATTATGAATCACTGTTTCTGTAAGTTCAATCATTTATTAGTCATTTAATTTCATATATCTTTGAGTTAATTTCGTCATCGATTACGATGTATAAGAAAACTTACGTAATTTATAGAAAAATTATATAATAATATCATTTTTAGGTATCGATCCATACACCGTTGTCAGTCAGTAGACGGTAGACGTTGACCTAGTCGTAATGAATGATACATTCTGAATTCTGAACACGTTCTTACTTCAACAGAAAACTGTTAAAATAGATTGTCTTAAAATAGTGATTGAAGGCCGTTACCCGAATACTTGCTTACATACAATTTTCTCAAAATACAATTTTGAATATTTCTCAAATTAACTTCGCTAAGTATGTACGTAACTAACTAGATCTTCTTTAAAATGATATATTATAGTGTTTCCTCTAATTTAATTAGGTAAGCCATTCCATTCTGATTGGAAATCTTGGTGACGTAAAAACCACAGTCGTGATAGTCATCGGCATGTTGTTTGTGTTGATCAAAGTGACCTGATACCAAATTAATGCTTATATC
Source organism: Idaea straminata (assembly GCA_951213275.1). Lineage (NCBI taxonomy): Eukaryota > Metazoa > Arthropoda > Insecta > Lepidoptera > Geometridae > Idaea > Idaea straminata. Next base: position 14,939,252 of record OX577850.1, read on the forward strand.
TAACTATTAAATCTTACTTGGTTACAAAAATACTACTCGTTGATTCTAATCTTTTAAGATTCTAAGCTTATCTAAGTCAAATTAAGTCCAGTAAAATAAGACAAGGCATTTTTGTCTTGAAATTATGCCTAAATGTTGGAAAAGATTTTACCTACAAATGATACACAGACGATAATTCTTCATGCAACAATTGCCAATTTTAGAGAAAATGATTTCCCTGACTGATGTATGGATTAACATTGTTTCAGGTCAAGCTTGCGTCCACATGGCCGCATCTGTGGGCCACATGGAGACTCTTCACACACTCGTCTACTACGGAGCTGATATCATATCTGCGGTAAATATACTTCTTATTTCATAAACACCGCTGTATCACCTGATGATGAGGGAATAAAGCCTAGAGGCGATCTATTTACTCGCAGTTTGAAGTTTATACATCAGGAAACATAAACAGCTAATTTACTTAATTGCCTATTATAGTACGGAGTTGGTACAACAACTAACAAGGAAGTACTAGGTATCGGTTCAACGTCATTTATTATTTGTGATGATAAATAATTATGTCCGATGATGTTATTATGACTGAGATTGTGGTTAACGGGACTCCAGTGCTCACATTTCTAGTTAGTCTAACTGGGAAATACTATGATACAACATGTCCCAGAGGAGTGAGGACAAATTACAAAATGTTTAGGAATTTCCCAAAACACGTTTACGATGTTATCCACTATCTAAAGCCAACATCTTGATTTGTTTTATCAACAAATATCGATTTTAACAAGTGTTTGTAGTTGTTATCGGTTTTGGAATTTCCATATTGTTCCATCATTACTGCGCCGCGGGCAAAGGCGCAGGCGCGAGCGCAGGCTTGACGCGTCTTCGAACCGTCGTCGACTGTTGATTGTCGGTTGTTACGCATTGAGTCACGTTCGCTTCACACACTAAATAAATCATAAAATCTTCCGAGAATAGAGAGTAGAATACTAGCTAAATACTACAATATGTTTACAAAAGCTGCGCACGATTGCGTTTTACCCAATATTTACGTTTATTATTCACACTCCTAGATAAACCTTGTCGCTCGATACGTTTTTGGCTTCAAGTTCTAGGTATAGGTATTTTCCGAATTCTTTAAGTATTCAATTTTATTCTATTTTAGGTCAAATCAAGAGCGTTTGTTGGAAAGTCCAAATAATAAACAATAGGTACCTACGGGCGGGCTGAGGTCATTTCTAGTACACTTAACCTCGATCAATGTTTTCCTTCAATATTACCTAACGTTTTATGTTGTATGCAGTGGGGTTTTACCCCTTTTCCACTTAAATCGGTTACCCCTCTAAATTCACAGATTGAATTATAAACATGATTCAATTCTTGATAATATGTTGAGATGAATAATTTACGGTTTTGTTTCGAACTGATTTATACAATGCTTTTCTAAAATTAATGATCGAAAACAAACCCTAATTGGGGTATGCTAAGGTTGTTTATCGATTGTTAGATAAGATTGTAGAGTGATAGGGTTTCCCCGCGGCCGTCTAATCCTCTGATAGCGGTATCATGTACGTCGCGGGTTTTTTTTACCACCAACTTACCTGACGTGACAGTACTATTGTTTGTTATCAACTAGAATGTCCTTCAGGTATCAACTTCAACTTCTAACAAAATAATGTTCAATTTCAAATAATTAAACATTAGTTTCAAATCCTAATCTATTGTTTCTATGCCAGTTTCCCTATCTGCTACCACAGAAGCTGCCTATCTCTTGTTCCTTAGATACTATTCAAAAATCAGTTAAAAGTTAGGACAATTTATTAAATCTCTCATAATATTGATTTGACGACTGTTCGTTGTAGGTATAGATACTCCAGTTCTTATCTATATTCTTATCTATATATTATATGAAATACCAAGTACTATTTAGTATCAAATAATATGTTTTGTTCTTTTTGCGAGACATTATTTAGAAGTAGATATAGGTGTACCACCAGCTCACCAATATCATAAAACTGATTAAATACCTATCACAAGAAAAGTGCTTTATAATTCTGATAACAGAGTTCTATAGGATTAAGAGTAAGATAAGATGTAATGGGCATACCAATCATACAACTATGATTAGTTTGTGTGCATATATCTCGAATTAAATTGAATGATTTTTGAATTTTGATAATAATTTATCTGGTTAGTATTTGTTGATCGTCTCTGCTTGGCGTCTCTGCTTGGCGTTGTTGTCTCGTAGTATTTTCTGGGATATTGTCCTTTGTTTAATATAAGTAGGAAAATAAATTAGTTCGTAACATTATATTTTATTGAAAATCAAATATTTTACAAGTTTTTAATTGATCGCCCTGCTGGGAAATTTTCCACGCACATCTGTCTTGGGCTAGGTTGACTAACATCATGATCTTCTGTTCTGACATCTGAATGAGAGTTTTATAAGTATATTTGAAATCTCCAGGAGAACCTGGCAGGTCGGACAGCGCTGCACATCGCAGCGGCGCGCGGCGACGCCCGCATGTGCCAGTACTTGCAGCGATGCGAGTCGGAGGCTGCGCGCGCGCGCGACTACGCCGGCCGCACGCCGCGCAGGCTCGCGAAGCGGAACGCCGCCGCCAGGGCCTTCGCTAACGATGGAGACTCCGACTCGGAGACTGATGACGATGTAAGTATCTATACTTATAAGATATCTATCATCTATAAATCTGTGCATCATCCAATGGGATACATAATGATGATGGGATATGGGTGAAATTCTTACAAATTCATAAGATGATACGAGTGAAATTTGAGCAGATTCATACATAAGATGATAAGGTGACTTTCACACAGATTCATAGGGTGTAATCCGCGTAGATTCAGTCGAACGGGTGCTGTGAGAATATTAGGATAAAAAGTAACCTAAATTCTACTTCAGACTATGCACACTACCATAAACAAATTTTCGCATTAAGTTGGCATAACTTATGGTATTGTTACGGTCAATATTAGACGGAGATTGTTTGGGTTTTACCTAGCAGTGAATCATATAACAGCCTTATGTTATTTACTTGAAGGCATCCCTTTAATGTTCCTAGTAGTTTTACGTAGTTGGCACTAGTTATTATGTAAAAAACATTTAGCATAAAATATATCGTAAACACTCCGCTATTTTCCTGTTTGCGATGACATTTTTACGTCGTAGTTTTTAAAGTATGAATAATGGCTGATATTTTATTAATTATCATTAATTTAGATTAATGTTGGCAACGTTCGATTCTTTGAATTTAGAAGACTGTGATGCGATTGTTAATTTGTATTGATATTTACTTTAAACAAACCTCCCCGGTGCGTCTGTCTAACCGCGATAAACTCAAAAACTACTAAACGGATTTTCATAAGGTTTACACAAATGGACGGAGTGATTCATGAGGTTTAGCTATAATTCATTAGGGTTTGACTGAATTATTAAGAAAAATAATGTAAGCGTATATACTTCTTCCCGCTCCGAAAGTTTTTGTATTTGTTACTCCTTAACGCAAAAACTGCTGAACCGACTGCAATAAAACTCGGTATGTAGATAGTCGGAGACCTGAATTAGCACAAGCAATACAGGCTTATTTTGATCCTGATAATCGGAACATGTGCGTGTCAGTCCGCGGGGCGCAGCTAGTCGCGAGGTATCTTCTGGAACCCTCTTCTAGACAAGCATCGGACGTCACTTATCACACGGAGGTCAATATATCGTAAAAAGATAAATTTGTGGGACTTGAGTGGTAGTTTATCATATATGTAGGTATTTGACTAAATGTATAATGGTTGAACTTTATATAGTTTATCATTTAATGTATATAGAATAGTTGGAATTTCCAATGTATGTTAGATAATGGTTTAACCTATAGTTATCGGGTCACCGCTATCTGGGCGCCACTCGCCAGTCGCCAGTAGGCGTGGGTTGGTTTATGTACATTGTATACAACACATGAGCCGGACGGGGGCCCGTGGTGCCTCATAATGATAGCTTTTTATCTAACTTTTTAGACTTCACTATCTGTCTGTCACCAGGCTGTATCTCATTAACGTTTATAGCTAGCCAGTTGAAATTTTCACATATGATGTATTTCTGTTGCCGCTATAACAACAAATACTAAAACAGAATATAATCGTACGGAACCCTTCGTGCGCGAGTCCGACTCGCACTTGACCGGTTTTTAAAGATTATACGTAAGTCTGACACTGGCTGAACAAATCATGCTCCATAATTTAAACGTGTAGGTATTTTATTATTCTCATTCATTTATTGTATTAATGTTTCTTAATTGTTTTGTCAACAGTACGACAGCGAGAGCGAGAGCCTGTTCGAAATGTTGCGAGGAGGTTCGACCACGATCAATGTGGCTTGAGACGATCGGTCCCATGCGGCCGGACACCATGCAGCTCACCCCCCGCGCCCGCTCACTTGCCCCCGGCCAGGGGGAGGGGCCCCACCCTCTGGCCGGGGGCCACCAGCCGATACATTTGTCTACCGATAACGATTATTGTTAGTTAATAACAACAAAGAGATAAAATATACTCTAAAAGAAAGAATATCGATACTTGTTTGCACGAGATTGACGCCGCTTCCGTCTAGTTTAGTTTTCGTTTTAATTACTCTTGTCATGGCAACGGTAGAATAACTTGTAATACCTGACATAGGTATGCCTGAATACTTCCAATTTTGACTACCAGCATGCCTTATCTCATCCACTCATCTACTACGAAGCTACTCTACTGTAAAATGTATAGTATATATTTTATCTCTTTGTATAATAATCAAAATAAATAAAATGTAAGAACTGATTGTAACAGTTTGTAAACGCTTTAACTTAGTATTCTAGCGTTGGAACTTATCTCTAAGATGTTAATGTTAATATAAGAATTTGTCAAAAGACCTTGGTTTTTGTTGAAACGTCACTCCATGGTAGAGGCGCGGCGCGTGCGGCGCGGACGGCGCGGACGGTCGAGTTCGCGTTACTTATGACGTTCAAACATTTGAAGGTTATAATTTTAACGGTTCATATAATTCAGGGCCTTTATTCTGTACATTCGACTTCTCTTACGCGTGAATATAATAAATACAAAATATATTTCTCTAAATATCTGATATTAAGTGTGATTTCCGTTCATATCGTCTTAAATAAACGCGATTGATGACGTCACACGACTAGAGCGCACGGCATCATCAAAATAACCATACGGAATACAAGGCCAGGTCTTTCTCGAACTTTCACTGGAAAGTAGACGTAAAGACTGATATAGTTTTGGTAAAATAATACAGAGATATTGTGCCTTATTTGCACTTTACGACGAACATGTATAATGTGATGTTGACCGGCCTGAAGTTGCAGCGCGAATCAAGTGTGGAAGAACTAGCCTCATTAGCGTGTTTCACTGCAACTTCGGGTCGGTCAACTTATCTTCTACATTACTTATGTATGTATAATTATACATATAAATAAGGTACCCTACAGAGTTAGGTCAATCGAACTTTTAAATACCTACCAGCAATGCCCCGCGGGCTGACTCATATAAATCCCGAATTTTAAAAACCCCTTAATGCTCACTTACGACGTATAACAAGCCCCCAGCAGTTTAGGCCTGTTATTAGTCTGTGAGTGAGCGAGGGTATCTTTTATTGGAACGAAGTTCCTTATCGCGCATTGCGAAAAGGAGCTAGACGGAAAAAATTAAGACCAAAAGTTGTAACGACACTTTTTGATTTTATTACAATTCTTTCACTAATTAATCGAAAGAAACTTCGTTCCATCCGGGTGTCCATTGACACCTCTCAGGTTTTTTTTTAATTAATATAATATTCAGGCTATTATTTTTGTTAAATACTTCTGTTATAAATATCTGTGAGACAGTTAGTGCCAAAATACTACACAGAAATTATGATTTATAATCATTAATTGCAACTTATAATTTTTTTCTATTTAAGTATACTTATGTTATAAACAAATATAGTAATTTGTTATAGGGTACATATAGAGTGAAATTTTATTCGTCTTCAATTTTTAGAGGTGATTTGGTATCCCTAGTAAAGACTTTCTATAAGACGACGCGGTGATACATTTTTAGGACTTAAAGCTATTAAAGAGGAACCTCTACGTTAATTCTCGTGTAATTAGGACATCTCCTGCGTTAGTAATAACGATAGGTATATCATTTGGGTTTTTTCTTTCAAATTTCCTATTTATAAATTACCAAACCACTTTAAAAACATTAAAGACGAATATATTTTCGTTCTGTATACATATAATTATAATAATAACGGGATATTTACCTATGTTATATATCAATAAATTACATTAGTATATAATGTACTGTTTTGAGTTCTATGTAGGTATAGTTGTTAAAACATTATTTTACTTTGTATACGTTGTGTATGTATATATTTTTTAAATTATGTAAAATAAACATTTATTTAAATTAGATGGTATTTTCATTGTTCATAAAGAACCCTCAATAAATTAGATACAATGTTAGACAAAACAAATATAGATGAGTAAACTAAAGATAAAGTCAATACACTGAGGAATGTAAATAACATACGACATATACCTAGTCTAGACTTGTGATAGTTGTATCTAACTCTACCTACTATACAAATAGGTACCGACTGTAGTAGCTAGTAGCGCACTTTAGCAGTCGAAATCAATAACTCAATCATGATAGGTACTTGACCCAGTCAGTCGCTGATATATTTTCTGGTCTTTGACTTCAAATTCAAGAGGGAAATAAGGATGCATTTGTATTTAGAACAAATGCATCGAATGATTTAAGAAACTGAGTCCAGATGCAGCGTTAAAAAAATCCGTTCATAATCAATGAGTAAATAGAAAGAATAGAATCCTTTTTTTCTATTAAGTTAGTTAAAAAACCGGTAGATAAGCAGTGTGTTACAAAAAACTGACCCTTGGAACTAGTAGGAACCATCAAGATATTAAAAAAAAAATTTTAATGCATGAAAATTAAATTGTAATTTAAAGTTCGGCAAAAACACGGATGACTTTTATGCCATAATTAGAAAGCGATCGGCCTCTGCGCTCGCTCGGCTCTGTTTCACTACCAACAGTCTCCTAAATGTATTCACGGACCGGTGGGACTCCCCCCTGCTACGTCACTGGGTGAGACTCCACACAGGACGTTGATTTTCAATTTAATTTTTGTTTTGTCTTGTTTAATTTCATACTAACATTGTTATATTGTTACTAACACTATGGACGTATGTCTGAAATAAATAATTTCAATTTCAAAAAACCCTCTAATTTACTGAAAATTTGAAGACTTTTCAAGATGTTGCAACACTTTTACTAATAACGGCCTTCTAATTGATGGTGATGTCAATTTTTACAAATTTCCCTAAACTTTTGTTACACAATGCGTGACTTAGTCATTAATAAATAATAAATATAAATAAATATTGCAGGACATTCCACACATCGCCATCTAGCCCCAAGGTAAGTAACTAAGACTTGTGTTATGGGTGCTAGACAACAGATATACTACTTATATACTTTTCTTTTGTAAATATATACTTATAATACATAGAAACAACCAGACCACAGACAAATATCTACGCATGAATATTTGTCTGAGGCAGGAATCGAACCCGCAACCCTGTGTTTGGCAGTTCGGCATGGTGACCATTGTACCAACTGGGTCGTCATTAAAAAAACATAGGTACTAAAATCTTATCCTTATTTATTAATACTTTACTTTCAATAATGTAGGTAGGTTAATAATGTAAATATATTATCCGTTGTGTAGTGGCTAAAATTAATATAAATAAACACCGTTACTATTTATTATATACATAAACCTACATAATATTTCCTTAGTGAAACTACACACAAGAATACAACGACTAAACCACAACACATCCTAAATATTTTTTCCTCAAATCAAACAACATAATTGCTTTTAGTCCGCAACAATTTCACGGCAATACAAACCGCAAAAATTAATCATTTCTTTAAAACTAGGAATTCCCAAATCACAGACATCAGGAAAGCCGAGAGCAAATACCTCACACCGGCTACGTCATTAACACGCTTATATTAGGTCGACCTGTATGTAACTATGTAGTTTTATTTCAATCTTAAAAACAGTACAACAAAGTTGCTATTCTATTGAAAAAAAAAATAACACAAAGGTCTGCTTTTATTAATAAACTAATATTAGACTTTAATGTGCAGTCATTACAGTTGAAAATTGGTAAGTCGGCGCCACTTAGGTACCAACAAGATGTATTTCTATGTAACTTTGATCTGATCAACTAACATTTTTCTTATCATTAGTAAAAATAAATAAAGCTACGTAATTAGTTTTATTATAATCATTTATTAACCGATTAATGTATTAAATTAGCACCATTAATCAAAGCCGAAATTCCTAATCGAACTAACGCAGGTAACAATATTTCACAGGAAAGAAGACCCTCCATTTTTTAAAGTTGGTTTAAGAAAATAACAAATATTTCGACTGAGACCAACAGCCCGAAGTAATAATAAGTATAACAAACTATAAATTGCAATCTAAAATTCTAATAACATTTTGTGATGTAATTAATTCTAAAACTAAGGTATAAAATACTAAATGTGGAACTAAGGTACCTACATAAAAATAAACAGTATTTGCGCGAAAAATTACATCTCGCGCACTTGCTGTAGGACGGTTAACGGCTAATCATTCGATATTATTCGGGGACAGCCTGAAATTTCGACTCCTGTTTGGGCTCATTTGGAGGCCGACAGGAATGACCCATAGAATATTTACACTTTAACTTTGTACATACATGCAAAAACAGCCAGACCAGGGAATCGAACCCTCTACCATCCGCAGTCGCTATAAGTTATAAGCGACTGGCTTTTGCGTTTGACTCCTACATGCAGCTTAAGATGATGACATACCATACAAAAACAAATAGCTCCTCTCTCCCCTTATTGTTGTTTGATTTCAGTGTTTTATTTTTGGGTGAAAACAGCTATGTATTGGAACGAAAGTTCCACCTCAACGATGTCCGATACATATACTTAACCAATAATGTAATCCATAAAGTTTGACATTTGCTAATATTAAATGAATGCGGACGACTAGGTACCTACCCTACCTATCTACTACCTACCTATTTATGGAATGTATCTACCTACATGATTCATACAAATTGTAAATTCAATGATATTTTGTGATGAAAAATGTTATGGAATTTTAATAAAATAGTAATAGTACATATAGGCTAATTTTTTATCAACAATTTTTTCGTTCCACAGGTGAACTATCAGGTAGGAGCGCGCGGACTCTCCTCGCGATCTAAGGCACGTTCATTCATTCATTAATTTTTCAATTATTTCGAAATAAATAACAAATGTTTTAAGCTTTCCTTCAGATATCCATGGAAATATAATGATAGAAATGATAATGATATCTAACCTATATTGTTATAATACCTACTGAACGCAGTAGTGGCTATCAAACTAGTTGAATAGATAAACAATAAAATATGATTGAATATCAACAAAAACATTCAAAGTAAAACTATTATAATAAAATGAAATAAAACTTATAATTGTTACAAAACGGACCCCCGGAAATCGATAAAATGCTAATATATTTTATGATAATTATATGTCTCGCGCGGTGTAATGGTAGGAACTTCCAAATATCCTGTCTTAGCACAAACTTACGAGGGACGAGTCACAATGAACCGCTGCAAATGTTCAGGTCTATTGGCCCATTGTCGCATGTCGGTCACTTAGCGAATTAGGCTTTACAACTATTCTAACTTCTACTAATCCTACTAATATTAAGTATAAATGTGAAAGTTTGTTACTCCTTCACGCAAAAACTACTGAACCGATTGCAATGAAACTCGGTATGCAGATAGCTAGAGACCTGGATTAATATTGGATGGCTGACCCAGTTCGCTAGATGATTTAAAAATTGAAAGATGTAAAGAGGCTGTATGGACCCTTTGCCTTCCCTAAAAAGCAACAAAGAATACAAAAAAGGTTGTTTAACTCGGAATTAGACCTCTATTCGAAACTAGTATTTTTTTCTCTCTTGTTTGTCCCCACGAACGTTATGCCAGTTCGGAACTAGTTTAAGAAAATAACTGAGTAAAGAACGATATAAAAAATTACATTCTGTTATGATGCCACATATATTATCACAGTGATTGAATTATATGCTAAAAATAATACGTTTTCGGAATTTCATAAAGGAAGTGTAGTGTAGCTAATTACATATGTCACGGTTTAAATTAGATGCACGGCAAAAGCAGTGTTGTAGGCTACCTCCGCCTTAAAGTAAAAACTTAAACGACAAATTAACAAATTAAGATTTAACGAAAAATTCCAGTCGCCTAGCGCTAAAATTGTTAATCACTGAATTTTCTATACGATTTATACATTTACTTGTCGTTTCGAAAACCTATTCAAACTGTCAAAAAGATTACAAGGGATCATCATCATCCTAGCAATGTTCCCGGTTGCATCCCTTTCGGGAGCCCGGGGCCAAAAAAGATTATAAGGGATATTATTGTATAATAAAATGTATAGATTTGTTCAGAAATTGCAAACATTAACAAATTTAGTGGAAGGCGGTAGCTATTTCTGTCTTAACTAAAGGCTGAAATGATTGTGATGAAATTATGTGAAGTTATTATTTTAACGGGTGACAATTTAAATATTACATTTTTATTCGTCATCATACCGATTATCTTTATAAATGTACAGACATGAATTATAGAAAATCCGTTATATTTAAAAGCACAACCATTTTCATTACCTGTCTATTGTACCCTCTTCCTAATCATCATGTATTAACACTAACTCTCTTAAAAATGAACACTTTGACACGGTGCTGGTGATATACTTTAAACATAAACTAAACATAACTGCATTAATAAGTATGAAGAGTCCACTTGTCAATGATATCAGGTCGACAATTGCCAGATAAATGACACGAGATAAACGAAGGTAACTTTTGTATCTCTGTACAATATTTTGCATCAATTTCAACGTAGTGACAACTTCGTACGTCGAGATAATGATTATCTATCATAAGATATGTATTATATTTCTACCGGTGTGTGTGTGTATACTTTTGCATTACAATGAACGACGCAGGTGTTATTTATGTTACGACATGTTGCGAATGTGCGCGTGAGAACACTGTCTCGACCAATCCTGACGGTGATAGCCTTCACATGTGTGCGTGCCTTACCTACTTCTACACAAATCGAAGCTGCATGTTACAGATAGAACACACACATAGAACTGCGCGCCGACATGTATTGTTATACCTATATCGCAAGTAAAGCCGACGCCGCGCACGTTAGGTGACAAAAGCAACTATGAAAACAGATCTCAAATCTCCGTGTAATAGGTCGGCCGGTTAATTTTCAACATATCAAAGACATTGGGCAAGAAATAGGTAGTGTTTACACCGATCATGGCGTACGTGAAGTACTTGTAACTGAGCTCAACGATGATCTTATTCTTATTGTCGAGGCTGTTCTCAGAGTTACGTAGTTCGTTCTTGTCCTTGCCGAGCAGAGCGCACACGAACCCGTACGATATTGATTTACCGAGAGCTCTGGTCGCCAACACGCCGCAGAAGCCAAGGATCGTCCTCAGTATGGTGCAGCCGAGCATCTCCCAGGAGGGCCAGATGATCTGGTAGGGAGGGTCGAGGGGGCTGGCGGCCATGTTGCCGAGCTGGTAGTTGGTCCACGAACCGGTCAGGATGCCGGCGCATACGCTCACTATCATCGTTGTGTCGCCTCTGAAATTTACACGTACAAGCAAGCTGTTTATGCAAAGGTTAATATAAATCGAAAGGGGTTCTAAAAGTCATAGGACTAAAGTTGTTCATCTAATAAACGTGTAGAATAACCCACTATCGGTATACATTAGTTTCGCTGAAAGAAATTGTATAGTTATCAAAAGAAACATAAACTTTAAAACTCACGATTTTGCATTCATAGTATTTATTTTTCTGGTATCTTCGCTACCATGACTTGTGCAACATAGTCGAGAGAAGAAAAATAAAAATAAGCGATTAAGACCCGGATAAAATCAAAAGGAAATATACCTTCTGCGTCACAGGCAAATGTTTCCGCAGCAGGTCATTTAAAAGTAACCTAAGAATTGTATTTAAATAATCTGTGAAAATTTCAACTGTCTAGCTATCACGGTTCATGAGATACAGCCTGGCCTGGTGACAGACAGACGAACGGACGGACAGTGAAGTCTTAGTAATTGGGTCCCGTTTTTAGCCTTTGGGTAAAACTCTAAAAAGGATTTATTCTTATCACACGCATTTACGATTTGACGCGCCTGAATTATCTAGACTTACTTTTCATTCAAAATGGTCGTTATGTTACTTCATACACCGAACCACGACAGAAGAGAAATAAAGTCAACCTTAAGTCTATGAAAATAAGCTTTACGTGAACTAGCAACATGGTGGAAGATTGATGATATAGTTCTGTGGTTTATGAAGTAATTGTGAATATTTATGTCGTATCTTTTTTATACGAATGAATGTTTAATATTTATCTTTTATCGTAGTGTATTTTTTATTAGTTTTCATAGTTATTTTATACATTCTATTTTATTTTGAAATATATTTTATACATTCTACAGATAAACCGGAAAATGAACCGGAACCATACCATACTTTGCTAACATTTTAACACTTTCCGTAAATGCGTCCTTAACATATGAGGTAGACATCATACGGGTAGGTATCCCTCACCTGGTAGGAGTCCACTTATCAGCGTTAGGATAGAACACGATCGCCAGTATAGACGCCGGTATGACGAACAGCGGAGAGTACCGCCCCATCAGCAACACGCCGTCCAGACGGTCCACCACGGGGATCAGCACCACCAGTAGCATTGTGGATAGCACTAGGCCAGCTGCTATATCCTGGAACCATTGTACACGTTCATACAGTAAAGGACTTTATTATTTACTAGCGACCCGCCCCGGCTTCGCAAGGGAATATTATGCATATAAACCTTCCTCTTGAATCACTCTATCTATTAAAAAACCGCATTAAAATCCGTTGCGTGGTTTTAAAGATCTAAGACAGCGGGAAGTGACTTTGTTTTATACTATGTAGTGATAGTGCGTTTGCCAACAATAGATATTTCTGATTTTTTTTTTTAAATATCTCCATTTAGCACCGCGTTCAGTCTAATTGGTTGGGTTTATAGTTATCTGCTTGGATTTACCTTCTAACAAATAGGTTTAAATAGCTACTAATCTGAATTGAATGAGTACATATTATAGATAAAACATACCAAAACACTATGCATCCCAAGATATATTCTGCTAACACAGATGAGCGTGCACCACAAAACTGCGATCAGTAGTCCCCAGTGCACGGGGTATTGGTACCTATAACAATTATGATTTATTCAGTTTGGATTACTTACTATTATTTTAAACAGCTAATTTTTAAGTAGACAAAATTATCTGTAAAAAACCAAGAAGCGGGAACTAGAGTTACTTTTATATTTTTTACCTTCAACATCTGTTATTTACCTAGTTCCAGAGACAATAAACTTAATTCATTTCATTTCATTATTTCATAAAATTGTTCATCTAGATTTTAATCTAATACAACCCCCTTTTATATTACTATACCTTAATCAAAACTCATTGTATAATCTATACCTAGATTATACCTACCATACTAATGTAGTTATATTATAAGTCATATTATTGCTTAAAAAAGAAATTTTCTTCTTCAGACAATATGTTATTTGTGTATTTATTGCTTATAGTTTACCAATGTAATACAAGAGCCTGTGCTTCTCTAAGGTTCTAGCTATACGAAAATTCGTAAAAAATGGTTCAAATGTAACAGACAGACAGAGCTTCTTTTTTAAAATATAAGTGTAGTAATTTACTACTTTATATATTCCAGCAATAAAAGTATTGTTTCATAATTTGTCACGGAGAGATAAAGACAGCTCTTTGTCGTTTTATACTTATGAGTCAGTATAACATAATGATACCTAATAATTAATTAATTATAATTATTTACCTACCGATTTCTTAAATAACTTAGTTTTTTTGGAGTTTACTCCTTAAGAATCGATTTTCATATATTAGGCGCCCGGTATGAGAAAAATCCGAGGGGTAAAACAAGTAACGAAAATCGTATCACGTTTTTGGTGCGCACCTTTAGTGCGCAACTTTCTAATTTGGCTGTGAGTGTATAAAGACGTACATATGGTATGCTGTATAGGCGACTATACCTATATACTATATGTTATTGGGCTTGTTTTTTCATTAATTTGTGAATTTACCCTTTCATATGATTAATCTTTTTTCAGTTGAATAAACTCTTTTTGCGTATGGTTATTTTTCAAAATATCGGACTAATTGTTTTACAACTCAAAATTTCAATCTCCTTATATATTACCTACATTAATTTAATTTTTATGTCTCCAATAAACATATTATATCCATGGAATATCACAAAACATATTGTTTTTGTGATCTTATTCAATAAGTGAATAAGATAGTTTGACATTGTACATAATCTCAGTTACATAATTAAAAAACGATGTTTTGTTTTCAGATAATTACCTATGCAAACAGACCCTTGTTTTATTCATTTGCTGTAATTTCCAACACATTAAATATTAATATGAACATAAATATTGATACTTAACTACAGATAACAATCACTTATATTGTATGTATGTATGTATGCATACGGGCTTTTTTCCGCAACTAGACTCTTTTTAATTGGGTCCTTTTTGCGTGAGGATGGAGTAGGCTTGCCCAGTACCTACTACCCTCACTACTATCACTTATATTATAAGAAATATAATTATTAATATTATTTATGTCAGAAAATGTATTTATAGGAGTTAGTCAAAGTTTATAATTCGACTAGCGACCACTCACAATGTCATGTGCAAAAAGCAGATCATATTCAAACAGCAGCACAGCAGTAGCATGACTGTTAAGCAGTAGTCAGTACTTCTTTTTTCTATGTCAATAGTATATGAAGTATGACCAGATGTGTTGAATGACGACCCAGTTGGCACAATGGTCACCATGCCGGACTGCCAAACGCAGGGTTGCGGGTTCGATTCCCGCCTCAGACATGTATTTATGCTTAGATATTTGTCTGTGGTCTGGTTGTTTCTATGTATTACAAGTAAATATTTACAAAAGAAAAGTATATAAGTAGTATATCCGTTGTCTAGCACCCATAACACAAGTATTTGAGAACCTTTCTACATGGTCAAATCTGTCCACCCCCATATAAACAATAAAGCTATTATATTTTACTATGAAGCGGAAATAAACAAACTTTTCAATTTATTATTATTAGTTAGGATATAAATATCACATGGCGACCTTTGGCGCGGCGTAGCTACCTTATTATATAAATACTGACCTATGAATGGTGTAAAGCAGCACAGAGAATGGTATAGACACTCCGACCATCGCATGCGTCGATGGCATTCCATACTCTATCGCCCACTTCTGTTGCAGCTTCTTCACGGGGTATCCGGGACGTGGCCATCTTATTATATCCTTAAATCCTTGACCTGAAACCAAACAAAATTTTGTTATACTTACTTAAAAGTCATTGTAATTGCAAGCGAGAAATAATTCAACCACTCAAAAAACCTCATTATTCAAATACTTAGTCAAGTAGTGTAGTGAAATATTAAAAGTTATGTAGGTATAAACTAAATTTGCAGAAAAAAAACCGGTCAAGTTCGAGTAGGGTTGCCCACTGTAACTGTAATGCCAACTGTAACTAAGTTTCTCGATGAATATCCCCATACATTTTATTCACTAAAGTAATTGTAATTTTTTTGTTTATCAACTTAGAAATTTTAATGTATTATGCAAGATCTTACAGCACAAGCAAAACGAAACAAAAATATTAATTTAAGGTGAGTTTTGGTTTTAGTAGGTGTACTCAAAAACTAGATTCATCAAACCGTAATTGAAAATAAAAATTATGATAATATAAATTCGAGAAGGCAATTATCCTCAGAATAATTAATGGGAGTTAATTACTAAAAATAAAACAATAGGTAGGTAGGTAAATTTGTGTGCATTTGCTTACCTCATTTGCATTACTTATTTATCTATATATATAAAAGAAAGTCGTGTTAGTTACACCACTTATAACTCAAGAACGGCAGAACAGATTTGGGTGAAAATTGGTAGGGAGGTAGCTTAGAGCCAGGAGACGGACTTAAGATACTTTTTATCCCAATATGCCCACGGGATCGGGACTTACGCGGGTGAAACCGCGGGGCGCAGCTAGTATATATATAAAAGAAAGTCGTGTTTGTTACAACACTTATAACTCGAGAACGGCTGGACCGATTGCGATGAAACTCTGTATCTGGATAGCTGGAGACCTCGATCGAATCGCGGGGCGCAGCTAGTTTATTTATAAGACCAAAGTACAACGATTTGTTAGATAAATACTTAGGTGGTAGTGGTTAGGTAGGTACTATAAGTAGGTACCTAGAGTACCTGCCTACTAAGAGAGTTGAATACTAACCAATGTACATAACAACAGTCCAAACGAGTACGACTCGCCTGCCGACCGCTCCATCAATGTTCCAGAACCAGAACGGGATGAAGGTAGCGTAGAACAATTCGTCTCCAAGCTCTGTGCCCAGCACGAACAAATAATACCAGAAAACATTGTTCACTTGACACACTACTTCGTCTTTCCCGCTCTCCGCAGACGTATCCGTGTCATAGGATGACTGAGAACTGCTAGATATGTTGCTCGGTATCCTCTTGTGCTGTTTAATGTTGTCTTCATCGTCTCGGTCCTGTCTGTCGGAATGTATTACCTCAGATGAATCACTTTGCTTTTGGTTACTTTTATATATTACACCGAAAAAGTTTTGCACTTTCACAACTAGCAGGGGATCCTTTAAGTATTCTATTATATTGTCCCACATTTTAGCAAGATCAGAAGATAATTATGGTAAGTCTAAATCAATTTTGTACAAAAACATTCGTGATCCATCCGTCCTCAAGCAGTTTTTGAACTTGACTGATTGACTGACGTTGACAGTGACAGTGATATCTCTACAGACAAAAAAGTGATGTCAACGCAAACGGGCCAACTTCGTGGGACCAAACATTAAAAAAAACTTGAAAGGTGTCAAGGAACACCCATGGGATGGAAACCTTTTTTTTTTTTTTTTCTTTTATTATGGCTTCGCACGTGTGCATTTAGCCAGTGTCAAGTTATATTTTGCATCAAATTATGACCCGATTTTTCATAAATCGGGCCTAAAGTGTTTCAATACAGTCAAAGTCGTCATAGTCCGTCAAGTCAGGGGTTATAGTAAAGCGGTGGCAGGTTTACCATAACCTTACTAGGAGATTTGGAGGCAACGTGAAAACTGCATGTTTGACACTGATTTTTACTTTCACTACACTTGTGCACTTTCACAGAACTAAATTGAATAACATTCCACCAGAATTATACAATTCAACTCGGGTTACATCTAAGTTTCATGAAAATAAAACTGCAGCACGACATGTTGTTAACTCGTTCCCGCCAAAACTCCGATGGAAACCTTACTATGATGGAACGAAGTTATTTTCGATTAATTAGTGAAGGAATAGTAAAAAAAAATATGTACAAATTAAATGTAAACTTAATGAGTAGGGTCAATTCAAAAAGTGTCGTTACAACTATTGGTCTTAATTTTTTCCGTCTAGCCCATTGAACTACAATTACTAGCCTAGCCCCTTTCGCAACGCGCGATAGGGAACTTCGTTCCAAAAACGGCGCAACATGGACGTAACTGGTGAGTGGCCTTCTACAAATCGACGCTTATCGTAGTGACTAAAATATTCTCTTTTGAGGCAAGTTCAGCAATATAATAATCGATACCGAGATGTAAGTACATCTATGACGAGTTTTGAATCTTTTCAGTAATAATTGTAACGTCTATGATTGTAATTATAGTTTTAAGCTCATCAAACACTGCCTTAGAGTTAACAGCATAGCAATGGTTAAATTTTGGAAAACGTGCCTCTCGACTTCTTTCAGTTTGGAAATATCGTAGGCGTAGAAAAAATCCTACTTACTCGTTTAGCTTATTTACTAGAAAAAGAAGCAACTATTTTAGAAACGCTTTATTAATTGCTTTTGTATAAAATAATAAACATAATCGTAACAGTACAAACAGAGGAGTATAAACGAAAACATAAGAAACAGCAACATTTGGGGGCAACTTGATTGTATAAGTAGGTACCTTACTATCTATTATAAACTATCAAATATTATAGACATTTTATTTAATAGTAAAAAATGCTTGAGCACTTTTTGGAATGTATATGATAGAAAAAATATTAAATGTATGCACAGATATGTTAGTTGCCTCAATAAATACAGTCTTATAATCCATATACAATATCTACAAACAATGTTAACAATGAGAGAGTTTGTTTGTTATCGGACAAACAGCTTGACCAATTAGGATGATAGTATTCCCACAGGATCAGGACATACGCGGGTGAAACCGTGGGGGCGAAACTAGTAATTACATAGGTCAGTCAATTTCATTAAAACTTAAATATAAGACAAATTAATAAAAGAATATAGGCTTTCATTCCTCATTATCCACTTTAGGGGGAATAATTTGAAAAAAAAAAATGTTTCTTTGCATTATTGACATCTAACCGAAACTCTTATGATCGACATAATTTTTTAAACTGAAGACAATTTCATTTTACATATTTACGGACTATTTTATTTTAAGCGACTAAAAGTTATATCACATTACAGTATAAAATGATTGCTTATCTGTTGGCACTAGATATTACCTCTTGGAAGAACATTTCAGGTACTTACCTACCCTACTCTACATCGAATAATTTCGTTATTATCTAGTTCGTTCAATCAGAGAGCATTTGTAAACATTTGTTGCATCAATATAAGTAGGTACATATAATAACAATTTATAAAGAGGTAAAGTTCGATTGTAATAAAAGTATATTGGACACCGTGCGCGGCGATGTGTCACGGCGACGTGTCAGCAGAGCGCGTGCGCGGGGTGTATGCGGACGGGTGCCGAGCGCGCGCCGTCGCCCGGCTCCCAGGCGGCGACCGTGCCGCCTTCGTAACACCCAAACAGTAGCGAGCACTCGCTGCCGTACGTGATGGTGACGAGGTGAGCGCGCGCCGCTCCCGCCACGTACAGCGTCGGCCGTAGGTCCCACGAGGAGTAGAGCCGGATGCCGCCCGTGGCGAGCCCCGCAGCCAAGCTGTTGACGGACACGCCCTCCGGCGCGTGCGAGTAGCACACGCACGTCACCTCCTCCGGGACCTTCACGCTGCCGACGAAGGTCGCGTTCACTGTGTGCACGCGCACCAGCGACTTGTACTTGTAGGCTGCGTCCTGCTCGTAATCGAGCGAGCCCTCCGAGTCGGCCGCCTCGTCGACCGGAGTGCCCGGGGCGTCCCGCCCGTCGCCCGGGGCCACCACCGCCCGCGTCGCGTGCACCGTCGCCACGTCGCTCAGCGTCGCGCTCACCGTCGCCGCCGTTACCCGCGACATGTCGCGGTTAGGCAACGTGCGGATGTAAGATAACCTGCAAACATAAAAATTATTTGTAGGTTTACCTCCTCCTCAGTAATACATCACATAGCGTCCGATAAAAATAAAATAAATAAATTACTCGTTGAGATCCCAGAGCACGATCTTGCCGTCTTCGCTGGCGCTGACGACGAGAGCGGCGCGCGGGCACACGTAGAGCGCGGTGATCGGCGCCGAGTGCGCGAGCAGCGAGCGCGCCCGCACGTGAACGCGACCTGCTCCGCTCGGGGCGCGCAACTTCAGGGCGGCGATACGGCCCGACGCGAGACCGAGCAGCGCTGGGCACGCGGCACCTCCCGCGCCACTCAGGCACGACGCAGCCGCGCACGTGACCCGCTCCGGCGCCGCCACGTGCAGCAGCGGCTCGGGCGCACCATCGCGACGCCGCTTCAGCCGCACGATATCGTCCGAGTGGCCCCACGAGAGGATCGCGTAGGTCGGGTCCGCGGGTGGGTCGGGAGCGAGCGGCACGAGTAGCGCGTGCCTCGGCGCGGCGACTACGGCCCGCGGCGCCGGCAGCGCGAGCACCGCGGCCGCGTTAGGAACGGCACGGCGCGCGACCACTCTCGGCGGCGGGAGCGCGGGCGAGCCGGCGTAGCGGCCCCAGCGTGCGCCGCGCACTCCTGCCCAGACGGGCGGATCCGCATCGGGTCGGTGCAGCAGGTCAGGCGCGCGGTGCGGGTGCGGCCCGCGCAGCAGCTGGCGCGGCGCCTGCCCGTAGGTGCGCACCATGGCGGCGGCCGCGGTCCGGTCCACCTCGTCCTCGAGCGCGTCCGGATCGAACCCGTAGTACGTGCACGCGGGGAAGACGTTGAGCGCGTCGATCGCCGCCTGTCCGACCTGTTTGTACCCGAAGACGAGGTCGATCCACTGGGGCAACGCCTCGGTGACGGCGCGCGCCTCGAGTGCCTGCCGGTGTATCAGCGTGAAGAGCCTCGCGTCCGCCGCCCAGGGCGGCAGCTCGACGTCGTCGACAGGCTCGCCGCACTGGCGCACGCCCAGGGCGAGCCCCTCGCGGTTGTAGAACAACTCCGGCAGGTAGAAGAGCTCCGGTATGAGCTCCTTGACGTCAGTGGGGGAGTCGCAGGTGATCAGCCGGTAGGTGGTGGCGAGGGAGTGGAACGTACGGTCCGGCATGTCGAAGTTGTTGTCCTGGTAGTCGAGGAAGAGCTCGGTAAAGGGAGGCACGCGTACTAGGTAGTGCAGCACCGAGCCAGAGTTGGAGTACAGGGAGGCGTAGTGATGCGGCTGACGGGACACCAGACCGCTGCAACCCTCGCGACGGGCACACTTCAGGTCCTACGGTCACATATATATATTTATATATTATAATTGGCTCTCTGTTTCCTGTCTCTAATATTTGTGTAAAGCTAATGATTTTCGAATTAAATAAACTTATCGAGTATTGAGAGAAAGAGAGAAACTCACGTTGTATATGTTGATGTAGTGTTGTTCGCGAGCGCGGTTCTGCACGGCCATCGGACGGGAGAGGTCGCGGAAGGAAGCGGGCTCGGTGAGGTCCAGGATCCGGGAGGTGTAGTCGGCGAGGACGAACGGCAGCACCGGATACTGCATCAAGTCGTTGTACGACCGACCGGCGAGACCGTTCAGGCGCATCAGGTACTCCCAGTTGGTGATGCTACCGCTGCGCCACGCCGACATCGCCTCCGACAAGCTGTCCGGCTCTATCCTGTGTACAGACAACAACCGAGTTTATAGTACAGAAGAAGGTAACAAAAATCATAATGGAGATACAGTGAAATATATATGGCTCGTACTTGGCAGGTAGGTGGCAGGCGGCGAGCGCCTTGAGGAAGGCAGCGCGGTCCGAGGGATCGGAGAATGCGAGCATCTGGGCGTGACCTGAGGACATAAACAGTTCGACGGCGAGCTCGCGCAGGCACCACCGTCTAGTGACGACGCGCACGACGCCCTCTAGCGGCCACGAGCACGCCGGCTGTTCCGCCGCGCCGTCCGGCACGAAGTGCACGCTGCGGTCGCTAAGCAGCAACTCGCCGGCCGTATCAGCGGCGACGGTCACGTGGGTCGCACGCGCCATGTACGCTACCGTCTCGTGGAGCCGCAACCGTGCGGCGAGCGCGCCGCGGCCCCGGCCCGCGACGAGCGCAGCGAGGGGCGCGGCCCGGGCTCGACCCTCGGCCTTGGCGCGGTGAGGGGGCTGCAGCAGGCGGGAGGGCACGCGCAGGTGGGCGCGCCGCAGACGCACGCGGACGCGGCCCGGCCCCTCGGTCGGGTCGAGCTGCCAGGCGAGCGGCGCGCTGGCCGGGTCGTACCACACGCCCTGCTCGTGCGCGTGGGTAGCGACGCAGCGTTGCCACGCTCGCGCTGCCCCCGCCGCCCTCGCATCCGCCGCCCGCAGCCGCTCCATGAACCGCTTGCGCTCCGCGTTCTGCGCCTCGACCGCTACCCTCGTCGCCGCCATCGCAGTCTCCGCCACGCGCAGCGCAACGCTTTCCTTGCTAAATACGACCCTGACCGACACAAATAAAACTCAGATTATGTATAGGGACAACCACTCGCCAGTCGCTCCTGTCAGACGCCTGTCAGGCGCCCAACAGCGGGCGGGCGACGAGGGACGCACTGAGAGATGTGGGAACGGTGGGGAATACCCCCGCCGTTACTGCATCTCAGCTTTGGCTAGCTGGATAGTACCGAGAGATCATGAAGACGAGCTGACGCGCAAGCCGTTCATATGATATCCATTGCCCCATTCGGGGAGGGTTGCATAGCAAGCAAAAAGATATATAGGGACTTAAGTGAGTACGTTGGTGAAAGAGCCCAGAGCAAGTAAGCAACGTATGTCCCGAGATTCGGCCTTTATGACCTTAGATATCGATAAGGCCATGGGAGGATGGTGGGAGTGTCAGGAGCGCGCTTTCGTGGATCGACAATTTTTTTCATTATAAATTTTTCACTTACTTTTTTAGGACTAAAATTACGAAATAGCCAAGGAAAACTATAACTTACGGTTTAATGAAATAAAAATAAATCGTAAACCACTCACTTGGCGATAACTGGACGGAGGCGTTGAGCGGCACGCGTCCAGCGTTCCTCATCGGCGCGTAGGTAGGCCTCCGCCTCGAGCGGCAGCGTGTCGGGTGGCAGGCGGGCCGGCAGCCCCGCCTGCAGGGCCAGCGCCCAGCTGCGCGCCCAGTCCGTCACCGGCAGGTCGACGCCGCCGGTCGCGTGCGCCTCGCGCAGCGCCATCAACAGGAAGACGGCGAGCCGGCGCAGTGCCGCAGGGTCGGAGGGCAGGGCGGTCGGCGGCGCCGCATGAAGCGCCCGCAGTACTGAGCCGGCGTCGCGCCGCGCCAGCGCCCACCCGGCGAGGTCGGCGAGCGCGTCCGCGGCGGCCGCCCGACGCCCGCCCTCCGCCGCGCGGCCCAGCACGGCGAGCAGGTGCCGTGCGAGCGCCGCGTCTCCCGGGCCGAGGTCGACGCGCGGCGACACCTGCGTGAGGTAGCCGACGGCGCGGGTGGCGGCGGCGAGGAGCCGCGCCGCCGGGTCGCCGCCGCTCCCGGCACCTACCGCCGACGTGAGCACGGTCGCGAAGTACCCGTTGTTCCGAGCGCGGTCGTCTCGCACCCGCCGCTCGAGCGCGTGCAGCTCGCGGCGGTGGAGCGAGGCGCGCACGCGTCGCACGCCCGCCGCCTCCTCCTCGCCCTCAGCCGTCCACTCGACGTACGCGAGCAGGTGGTGTAGCTCGGTGAGCGCGTGTGCAGAGTGCGGCGCGGCGAGGGCCTTGTCCGCCAGCGCGTCGAGCACCTCGGCAAGGTCTTGCAGCAGCAGCGCGCGGCCCTCCTCGGCCGGCGAGATGCGCGCGGCGGCTCGCACCGCGCTCGTGACCGCCTCCGCCGCGTACACCTCGCCGAGCTGCTTGAGCGTCGCCCGCTCGGCGACGCGCGTCACTAGCCGCGCCACGTTGTGCGCGAGCGGCACATCACCGGTGCACTGCGCGAGCAACGCCAGCAGCGGTGCGCTCCGAGACAACCCCTCCGCAGTGACGCGAGCCCACACCTCGCCCTGTCGACAACATCGCGAGCTGGGTCAGCCGGAACTGCTTCGAAACGTCATAGCGTCCTACTATGCGATATAACGAGATGAGAAACTCACATCTAACTGATCCTCCAGTGGTAGATCCCGTTCGGTTATGAACGCCGCGCACGCCTCCGCCAATTCCCAAGTACCCTCGTATAACGATATCTGAAAACCGAATCGATATCGTAAAACAAGTTTTAAACAAGTTCTCACGTATATATGTATTTTTTACTGAGATTTTTAAAATACTGAACCTGTAATGAAGTACGTACCTAAAGCAGCAGGTTACTACTTGCTACCTTAGTCGCACACCACATATAGGTAGATACCTGGTTGGCGAGATGAACGTAGTAGTGTTGGTGTTTGAGCCGGCGATGCGCGTCTGACGGCGCGCGCGCAAGGAGCGCGGCGGCGGCTCGCAGCACGGCGGCGCGCACGGTCCCGGAGCGGTGGTTGGCGAGCGCGGCCACCGTCTCCGCGCTGACGACGCCGCACGCGCCCTGCTGCAGATGACGCAGCGTGTGCTCCGGCAGTTCGAGCAGCGCGTCCCGCAGCAGCAGCAGCAGCGGCGGGCACGCCTCGAACCCGGCCCCGGCGCCCGCCCTCAACCTACCCTCCTCGTGGTACACCCCCGACGCGTATAGGTCCACTGTCGTATGGTTCAGATCCTCCTCGTCCACCACTATGTAATCGTTGAGCCGCGCCTCCCCCACCTCGCTCTCTTCCTTCTTCTCACCCTCGTCATCCATTTTAGAGCGACTCTCGTTATCGCTGTTGTCACCTACCGAACGATGTAAATATATCAATGAAGACTACAAGCGAGTAGCTAAACATATAATAAATCGTACTCACCGGCTGTCGTATCCGATGTTTCTGAAGTCGATGATATTTTATGTTTCCTGAAAACCAAAACAGATAAATATAAAGGATGCGCATCTTCTTCGAGACCACTACGACAAGTTTATAGGATCGTACTAGTTAGTGACCGTGACGTTACCTGCCTTCCTTAATCTGCATATTGATGAATCCCTTAAGCTGCTTGGTCGAGTCGAAACTACTGTCCATCTTGTCGGCCTCGTCCTTCGACGTGGAGAGACTGTTGTCGCTAGCGTCGTCCGTCGCCGTCGCTGTCGCCGGTGCAGTTGTGGCCGGGTTTCGACGCTTGGTGCGTCGTGTCGCGCGACGTCGCGGGAACTCGCTCATCTCGAGTGTCTCCGGTGTCAGCAGGAAGTAGAAGTTGGCTCGGGAGTGCGTTACGAATGTGTCGCTTGCCTGCGGATCGAAGACGCACACTTATGTTAACGATGTACTTCGACAGAGACTTCGTTACGGAGTTTGTATAAAACGTACCTGATGCATGAGAAGCAAGAAGTCAGCGAGGGCGGCGACGTGAGCAAGGGCTGGCGGCGTCCCCAACAGCCCCCGGACCAGCTCCACGAGGCTGCGACAGGCCGCCGGGCCCAGGCCGCGACCGGAACCGTTCAGGAAACGCTCCTAGTGGAATTACAATCACATTACAAGATTACACAACATTCATTCTCAGATCATCTTGAATGTAGTTTGAGTCTTGTACCCGTGTCACGCGTAACTGAAACCGGAATAGTGGCGCGATGGTAGTACCTTGCAAGCTTGCAGCAGCAGATCTAGCAACCCGACGCGCTGCATCTGGTACAGATTGAAGGCCCGGCGCGGATGCTGCGCGCGCACCAACACACTCAGGCAGCACAGCGCCAGCGCCCACGCCGACCCCCGCTCTCGTCTCTTACCCTCCTCACCAGACCTCTCCGTCTCCCATTCTATTTCCTATTCACAAAATCAGACAATACCGATTATCCCAAGTTCATAGTATTTTTGTTTGTATGTCACTGACAAACTGATTTTAATACGGATAGTTCTTATCTTGATTTTCCCTAGAGATCGGGACTAGCGCGAATAAAACCGTGGAGTGCAGTCAGTAATGCCATAAGGCCCGCTTGTAGGCATATTCAAGATTTTCTACCACGCATTTAGATTTTGACTGATTATACAACTAATTTAATTAAAAAGATAACTTTGAACTAAGCTCTAAGACTTGTTGATTATACTCAACAAGTCTTAGAGCTTAGTTCAAAGTGTCGTAACCTCTGTGTCGTCAAGTAGGTCGGCCGCGCGCGCTACAAGCTGCAGCAGGTCGGGGTCGACGAGGGCGGCGTCGTTGCGTGCGAGCACGACGTGCACGGTGCCGGCACGCAGCACGGGCGCGCTAGTAGCCGCCGCGAGCACGGCAGCGAGCCAGTGCGCGCGCGCCCGCGCCCCCGTCGCGCTCAGCACCGCGATCACCATGTCAGCGGCGGCGCCGGTCGCCCACGACGCGTACAGTCGTGCGTCGACGCTGCGCGCACGTAGTACGATGCTCAGTGCGGCCGCTTGCTCCGTCTCGCGCGCACCCAGCTCTACAACCTTTGGGTGAAATTTTTACATGGGCCTTCAGGGCTATATCCTAAACTATAAGAGATAGAAAAAAAATGCCTTGCAGCATTTTTTTTGACTGCGATTCTTGCAAATGTCATTGCAAAAAAATTATCATCCTACATTTTTATACCAATGGATCGTCTTGCTTTGATTTGCATACTATGTTTGTTTCCAGGGATTAATCTCTATCGGCAACACTATCGATTGGTATAAAAACATAGGATAATAATTTTATTGCAAATAAAAAATTATTATCCTGTCTTTTACAGGTTCGCTTCCTGGCTAGAGTAAGGAATTTTTCAAAACTCTATAGATGTAGTTTTTGTTTTTTGTCAAAATCGGGCACGCAACTCCTTTCAGCATGTTTTGCTATCTCTTATAGTTTAGGACATAGCCCTGAAGGCCCAATTTAAAAATTCACCCTTTATATTTTGCAATGTAAGCCCGATAAACGACGACGAAACTAGATGATTTTTTTAATACAAGAATTGTGCGCCAACTTAAGTTTTATGTACACACCCTGGCGTATAGATAGAGCAGCACGTCGATACCGTCGAGCGTGTGTAACGCGGGCACGAGGCCGTGGTGTCGCGAGGCGAGCGGCGCTCCGCTCCACCGCAGGAACAGCGCCTCGGGTATGGAGGGCGCCGTCCCCCCTCCGCCCTCGCCCGCGCCCTCGCCACCCCCACCCACGTACGTCACCCGTCCGGGGAAACCTGCAAGGCACGATTCACAATAAAAAATGCTCATAACTATTAAAAACATAGGGGTATAACTTATAACAACAGATATTTTAAAACTTCTGGCAATATTCTTTAAAAAAATACATTACGAAAAATCAAACGCCAAGTGCATTTTAAATGAATGAGATGATTATTATAACTAACTTGTTTCACCAACTTTTGTTTTGATAGTAGTTAGTACCTGATACGGCAGTTTGATGGTAGAGGTTGGCGATAGCAGGCGCATGCGCAGATATCTGCAGCAACAAGCCCTCGTGTAGGCTGCGCAGGTGAGCCTCCGGCATGTCGAACACCTGGAGTACATACGTACGTTCATTACATCCAACGTCCTGTCCACCTGTCACTTGGCACAACGTTACAACTTGTTACGTCATCTGTATACAGTTACCTGGTCCCAATCTATGTCTGAGTCTAGTACTTCCGGCGTCAACAATGGCGGGAAATTAGGCGCTTCACACTTCACCTACAAAAAAAGAATATTGAAATACAATATGAAAAACATTGATCTATTCATACGATATATCTAGCCATCTCCACAAGTCATTGACTAAAATAACTCCATACAATTCAGTATAGTTATCAAAATAGCGCGACAGTTGGGAAATGTGGCGTAAATAATTTTGGGAATTTTCTGACTTTCCACAAATGTACCCTGCCTACCCAAGCTGTAGTTCGGAAGTAGGTACTATTGACTATTCTCTGTTTATATTATAGTAACTGACCATGCAAGACGAGTCAGGTCCGTGCGCGGCGAGATGCAGCGCGAGCGGCGCCGTGAACAGAGGCGCGCGGTACACGCCCACCCCCGCCACGTGGTACGCCCCGCCCCCGCCTCCGCCGTCCACGTGCCCCAGCAGCACGTGTGTAGCCATCGCCTTGCGGACCAGGATACCTAAAGGTAGAGAAGACACACGAACGTCAGACACGGTCCGTGTACACCAGCACAGCTCGACCAATGTGTCAACCGAACATACCTTGCATCGGTAGCGATACCGTCTCCAATTCGTAGCCGTTTACGAACACTGTCACCTAAAATATATAATTTTAATTAGTAAAAGCGAAAATACGAAAAAGCCAAGCGGTTTTTTCTATGTTTCACGTAAAGATATAGTGTGGTAGAGAGAGAGGGGGGGGGGTACCTGTATATGCATGTTCCGTTTGTGCAATGTCTCGGCGACGTTGACGGCGAGCGCGGCGCTGCGACCGCGGACGGCGCCCGCGCCCGCGCCCGTCACCCGCGCCGCGCTCACCACGCGGCATCCGCCCGCGTCCGGACGCGTCAGTCGCACAGTCAATGCACCTACACACCCGAGGTCAATTAGTATGTGTAATATGTTTTTTATTTATCTAACCTTCGATGCTCTCTTCGTCGAATCACTAAAAATAAAAACCATATTTCACGCTGCAACCCATAAGAAGTGAGAATCAAAAATTGACTTTTGTCCAAACTGCTTCTTATAGTGGTAAGGCAATGATGAACGAAATAATAAACAATCAAGAACATCAACGTTTTCAGATGGACGCAAGTGTTCGTACCTGTGTGGGGTTCGAGCCATATCTCGAACATGAGGGAGTCGTGCCCTATGGAGAGTACGTGCAGCAGATCGTGCCTGCTCGCTCGAGGCGGGCTGGCAGACTTGTCGGTAGACTTGTTGGGCGACGGGGTCGACTCCGAGTCGGACGTGTCCGAGTTTACATCTTCTCGACTTTCTAGGTAAGACAATAAGGAAATACAAAACAATACGGTTAACCCGTGCAAGGTCGCATCCCATGGAAATATCGGAAGAAAAATTAGCCCTCCTTCTGGATTACTTTTGACTGTGAGAACCTTACGAGCGGTAGAGTTCGACTTTTATTTCGGAGGTCGTGGGTTCGAATCCCGGCCGATAGATCTTATTATTCGGATAATGTATGTGCGCTACTAACATTGCTCTTCCGACAAAAGAAACCCATGGTTTAGTTAGCTGCAGACTAATGTCGTGTTCTTCCCAGTGTGCAAGTGTGATCTAAACTGGTTAAGGCACACCCTATAGCATTGTAATAATGAATAGATGTAAAGGTTCGGTATACCTTCGTCAACGTTGTCAGTGTGTGTAGCGAGCCAGATGTGCACGGCGAAGCCGGCGGCCCAGGGCGTCCAGCCTCCACCCACGCCGCACCGCGCCGCCGCACTAGACCATATCGATGTTATACCTGTATATGTACAATCGATACGATACAACAATCAACGGTCAAAAGTACCTCGCCACCGTAACGTTTACAATCCTGTGTAGCACTATTTGAATATTATAACAACGTAACCTGTGGATCGAACCCACGTCAGTTGGTGTAGCGGGTGACGGCTTATACCACTGCACTAAATACATAGCTAACATGTCGAAAATATTAATCACACTGAGTACATTTAACTACTTAAAGCGAGGTATAAAATACTCAAAAGGTTAATAGCTGGACCGAAACTGCAACATTACGTTTTTTTAAACATAAACAATTATACAGTTATCGTAGGTAGAGTATGTAACGTACCATTAGCGAGATGTGCCTCGCACAGCTGGCTAGCAGTGACCTCGGCGGCGTGCGACTGTGACGTCACGCCGCGTGACGTCAGGTGCACGAAGTCCGCCCCGAGGTACTCCATCTCTTCTGTAACATTATACACAACAACTATGTCTGACACTACCTCTACTAATCGCGATCTATTCAACTAATCGCGAAACGTTCATTCCCTTCCTTAAAAAATCGAAAAATTGAATGACGTCACTTATTCGCATACGTCATCGCACTTTAAATTGGATTTAGATACAAATATATTTTTTTCAGTGTCGAAACGTGTGACGTCTATGGCTTCTAGAGATTTAGAAATGTAATGTGAACATACTGATGTCTGCGTTGTTCCGATCCCTCCGTATGGGGAAGGTGAGTATGTGGTCGGGTCGATGGTGCGCGGGCAGCAGGCGGAGCAGGGCAGCCAGCAGCGGCGCGGGCGGACACGACGGTCGCGCGAACAGCCGCAGCAGCGACGCCAGCGCGCCGCCGCACAGACGCCGCGAGCCCACCACCACCGCCAGCTCCACCACGCTACGCTGCAGCTCTATTAGGTACAACGAAAAACTTCATTCGGTAACGGATATATTGCACTGCGATAACTACATCTTGCGTTTTCGAAATCCTGCTGGACCGACCTACTTTAAACCTCCAATATTCAAGAGCATTTCCATATAATACCTTGTAGCTGTGGGTCGGTGGTGACCAGTAGGTCCTGCACGGGCGGCGCCAGCAGTCGCTGCAGCAGCGCGGGCGGGGGGGCGGACGCGCGCGCCGGCAACGCGGCCGCCAGTCGCGCGGCGCACGCGCGCGCTAGCTGCACGCCCGCTGACTTAGCACCTTCTTCCAGCTCGCCACACGTCCGTGACTTCATCACTCTGACATACGATAAGAACAACAGTAAAGTTAGTCCTTTAACAATAACTAGAGACGGGGAAATAAGACGGCATGGCTGGACGCAGCGTATACTGACTTGTCAATGAGCTGCGTGAGTATGTCGACGACGATGATGCAGAGCTCCGGGTGCGCCAGCGAGCCCTGCGCCCTGTACGGGGTGCACTGCGGACCCTGGCCGCCGCCCTCGCTCGTGCCGTCCCCCACACCGAACTCCATGTCTATAAAAACACGATAACTTAAGATTTTCAGGAAACTCGTAAAAATAATCAGTTGCTTGCTATGTCTGTCTTCCCTGACAAGTACAATAAACGCTCAAAAGTCCACCGCCACCGTAACGTTTACAATCCTGTGCAGCACTATTTAAATATTATAACAACGCAACCTGTGGATCGAACCCACGTTGGTTGGTGTAGCGGGTGGCGGCTTATACCACTCACACAACTAAATACATAGCTACCATGTTGAAAATAACAATCACACTGAGTACTTTTAATTCGAATTTAGAAGAAGGTCGTAAGTCCAATACTTGTTGATAGTATTATTGTAGCAAACTGATGGTGTACTTATGGCGCATACTGTACAATTTTGAGGGTCATCAAGTCACAAGTGAAGTAGAAGTATCCTCTTGCAAATCCGTAAATCCGGGGCCAATAGTTCGGTCACAGAGCTGACTGGACACAGAAAAAAAAAGTATCCTCTAGACTCGCGTGCTACGTCATCGATCGTATCGTCACATACAATCAGGTGAGATAGTGCTGAATAAAACGTTGTCTTATAACATTACCTGCAGCTGTAACAGTGGGCATGGCGCGCGACGACCTCCTGTTCTTGTACGGCGGCAGTAGATCAAACTTGCCAACTTCCACGTCTGCCTGCAATCAATATAACCGTATTTATACAACCATATCAATCATATAGGGAGTTAACTACTGCCAGGAGTAACTGTCCCTTTT
The DNA here is from genome assembly GCA_951213275.1 of Idaea straminata. NCBI lineage: Eukaryota > Metazoa > Arthropoda > Insecta > Lepidoptera > Geometridae > Idaea > Idaea straminata. The sequence continues at coordinate 14,970,550 of OX577850.1, forward strand.
ATAAGATTTTAATAGACTCTCTTAGGAATGGCTGGTGTACAACAGCTACGGATCGCGATCAATGGAAGAAAGATAGAGAGGCTTTTGTCTTGCAGTAGGACAGTGTGGGCTCTCGGTATATATCTCAATGATAATGGACTTGTGTGGCAACGGTCCGGTCAAATCATTCAGCTGCTCAGACCGCTCCATGCATACATTGTGACAAGTCCCAATTTAAAACCCGTCGTGATACAATAATAGCTTGAGTGTGTATACCTCGTATCCGGTGTCAAGGTGTTGTGAGTGGTCGGTGTGGTCGCTAGGGCAGAGCGCGGTGCCGGCGGGCCCGCTGTCCTCGCTCGAGGAGGAGGACGAGGAACACTCGGAGCTGCCGGCCGAGTCGAGCCCCTCGCCGCATGACGTCGGCGCAGGCGGCGCAGGCGTCTGTACACATACACACACCTATTGTATAGTTGTTTTATCTCACGAGCGCGGGACCGTCATACTAGTAGACGTAATGCGTATGGACATGTGCGTTTGTGTGCGTTACTGCAGGTACCGTCAGCAAACTCAACAATAAGGAAGAGTTCATTATAAAATACTCTATACTCGTAGACTATAAAAAATACATATAAAAAACTGTATCCCTACTGGTGAAGCGATACGCTCCCATCTAAGTAGATTTTAGACTTTAATGTTTGGGTAAACTTTTCACGCCTTGTTATTTTTTAATAGCAAATTTTCTGGCTATTCCGCTATCATATAGACACATAGATATAATTGTTTCTGCTTGATGTCTGTAACATTTCAAATAAGCGCGGGTTGCATTGAGCTTCGCGCCGATAGGCTACATTGGTCATTGAAGGTCCAATGAAGGCGGCTTGTGTGACCGTCGGCTCGCAGCGGATTGGTCGCCGCCGCAGCCATATTCTTCTTTCTTCGCTTCCTTTGAAAATCTCTGTGAGCACGCGCTCCAGTTTTTTCCTAGACTTTTCGCTGGTTTTTATGTGAAATATCGTACTGATTTGACTATAAACGCACCCTGGGTTGCCAAACAGTGATACACAGTGTTATTGTGACTGTTGTGAAGTATCGAAGACGTCGTCAGAATCTTCTAGCAAGGATCCCTTCGGCGGGCTCGATTGTCCAGTTGGTCAGAGGTACGTTGGCTTTTGTATACCTGTTGCTCTGTATGAATTTGTTGTCAGACATCAAGCAATTCCCAGATTCTAGTTACGAATTTCATATACTTATATAAACTATTTTTTCAATAATCTTCCCGCTCCGCGACATACACTTACCCTCCATGGTAACGCTACTGGAGAGACTATTTACACGTCAATCCATAAGATGGTCCTTCTAAGCCTGATAAAAAATTAGCATCATAGATTTCTCGTAATTATTGGTGAAATTCTAACCTTAAAACGCATATTTTCGCTCCAAGATTCGCGTAATAGTTGGTGAATTCTTGTACTCTTATCCTACGCTAACTCAGATTTACGTAACTATAATTGGTAAATTCTGTAACCCCCGCTCGAGATCTATGTATTTATTGATAGATTCTCTGTCGTACTATGAGATTTACATTAATTAAAGTAAAAACTTCCACTTTAATAACTAAATAATTAACTTCAACGCACCTTGTCTTGTAAGATAAAACTACCTACATTTACGCTGATTGTAATATTACTTATTGCATTTTGCAATCATGGCGCACGAGAATGATTTGTCATTATTAAATACAAAGAAAGATTTAATATTTGAACGCGTGGATAGATTGTTCAATGTATCTAAGAACATTGTTTCGTTCGATGCATCTTCGCGAACGAACGAGAACTTTCTGGCTGAATCAGAAACGATAGACGAATTACGCGAGAAATTCGAAAGTATTGTTGACAAGATTAATAGGGTTCAATTGTTAATAAAACCTGACAGCACGCCACAATACGCTTGTCTAGATGCATTTGAGGATTTGTATTCACGTATAAAACGCACGCGAAATAGATTGATAGCTTCTTCGAACATTCCGAAGCCTCGTTCAGATGAGTCGAGTAACTTGAACAAGAACTTAGTGAACTTAGAACCATTAAGAATTCCTACTTTTAATGGACGCCCCGAAAACTGGAATATATTTTACCAGTCATTTAAGGCCAATATTCACGAAAATAAACAGCTGACTGACTCGCAGCGTATGCAGTATTTAATTTCCAAGTTAACTGATGACGCATTAAAGTTCACAGCTGGCATTATTCCATCTGGGGAAACTTATTCATTGCTATGGGATAGTTTAGTTAAGAAATATCAAGACACGCGCGCATTAGCTACATTTTACTTGAATAATATACTTGACTTGAAAGCTAGCTCGCACAACGCAAACGCTCTCGATACCTTTGTAGGTGAATATTCCGCTTCGATATCTGCTATAAAAGAAGTAGGTATTCCTGATTTGGCTGATTTTATGTTTTTGCAATGCGCATTAAGGAAATTAGATTCGCAAACAATTCAAGCATTTGAACTTTCAGTGCGTAATATTGAAATACCTACTACTAAACAGCTGATCGACTTTATTCAAGATCAATCTAAAATTTTAGAACGTTCGAATCCATGTAATTCGACGTATGCAAATAAACCATCCGCTCGTTTTTCGAATAACAGCCGCCGTCAAAATACGAAATCTTTTGTCGTGGGTAAAATGATCGAACCCGCACGCTCCGCCGCGAGTACCTACTTGCTTAATGACGCTTCGGTTAGCACGAGTTGTTGTCTCTGCGGAGATAGTAAACATAGGCATTTATATGAGTGCGCACAATTTAAAAATATGCGAGATTCTAAGACTCGATTTAATTTTATAAAGTCTAAACACGGTTGCGTTAACTGTCTAAGTACGTTGCACAGTTTACCTCAATGCAAAAGTAATTCTGTGTGTTTTTGTGGAAAGAGACATCATAAATTATTACATTTCGGTGATTTAGATAATAAAAATAATACACATTCGCACGCCGCGATAGTCAGCGTCACGCCGCAGTCGCCTGCGCCGTCTTCGCCACCCGCCGCGCGCCGTAACCCCGCTCCCGTGTCTTCGTCACTCGCTCCCGCTCCCGCGCCGCCTACCGCGACCGCGCTCGTTCAGCCCCCGCTTTCTTCCGCAACCGCTCCTTCCGCGCAGATCGACTCGTTGCATTTATCAGAGGTCGCTACGCACTCTCAGTCTTATGCCGCTAGTTATAAGGGAGATATTTTATTATCGACCGCGCAAGTGTACGCTCACCCTAAAGGAAGACCTGAGAATAAATCGATTATTAGGATTCTGATCGATAATGGCTCACAGAATCATTTAATAACAACAGAATGTTCCCGCAAATTAAATTTACCTATTATTCCGGTGACGAATTCTTTTGTCAAAGGAGTAGGGACGTCGTCTCGTCCGATAATAGGTCACGTTTGTTTAGACATTGAATCGCGCATTTATCCGCAACATAGATACACTATACACGCGTTAGTGGTCGAATGTATTACGGATCAATTACCGTCACACTTTATTGATAACGATAATAACATAAACGTTCGCAATCTTCCGCTTGCTGATTTAAAATGGAATATACCGGGAGATATAGATGTATTGTTAGGCGCTCAGCTGTTTCCATACATCTACTTAGGTGAAAGGGTCGATTGTGGTCCACGCGCACCTCCTGCTTTATCCACGGCTTTCGGATACGTATTTATGGGAAATTACCCGCGTAATGAAGTCGCGCCTACCGTCACGTCTTTTTCTGCGTTAGCGCTCAATGATTTAGTGCAGAAATTTTGGGAACTCGAAGAGGTACCTACGAAGCGTCTGTTATCACCTGACGAGACAGAGTGTGAGAACATTTTTGCATCTACTGTGACACGTGATGACGTAGGTCGCTATACGGTCGCTTTGCCGTTTTGTAGGGATCCTGCTGAACTCGGTTCATCGCATGCTTCTGCCTACCGCCGTTTTATGGCACTCGAACGGAAACTTAGACAAGCTCCCGCGCTACGCGAAAATTATAATAAAGTGATACAAGATTATTTGGACAACGGTTATCTCGCTCCCGTAGCTGAATCCGATTTATCCGATGACGGTTACTACATACCACATCACGCGGTGGTTCGTCCTGACAAGCCGATGCCTCGGATCGTTTTAGACGCGAGCGCGAAAACGCACACCGGGCTCTCGCTCAATGATGTATTGCACATCGGGCCCAACTTGCAAGCAGATCTGTTTCTACTTTTATTGAATTTCAGATTGTTTCCCATCGCTATGAATGCTGATATAAAACAGCATTATTTACGTGTAGGTGTACCAATTGAACATCGTAAATACCTACGCATTTTATTTCGGTTCCACGAATCTGAAAATGTTCGCACCTTTTGTTTCACTCGCCAACCTTTCGGTTTAAAGTCAAGCGCATACGTCGCGATGAGAACTGTCAAACAGTTGGCTTCAGATATGAGTTATCAGTATCCTGAAGCAGCGAAAGTTGCCGATACGTGTCTGTATATGGATGATTTGGTACATTCGGCGCCTAGTGGGCAGGTTGCCTCGGAATTAGCCCGTGACTTAATACATTTATTTAAATCTGGTGACTTCGATTTAGTGAAATGGTCAAGCAATTCACATTCGCTTCTCGAATCTCTTCCAGATTCGCACCGCAAATCTCTCGAGTTTGACTTTGGCAGTGACGTTTCGAAGGTTTTAGGGATGTCATGGGAACCGTGTGAAGATAATTTCTTTTTCACCTCCGCCCAGTTAAATGAAAAATGTACAAAGAGAAATATACTCTCTATAGTTGCTCGTTTGTTCGACGTGCTAGGATTAGTCGCTCCTGTGATACTCTATGCCAAGTTGCTGATTAAAGAGCTATGGCTAAGCAAGAGTGATTGGGACGATCCCGCGCCGGAACACATACGCTCACGTTTTGCCGCACTAGTGCAGGAATTTCACTTGCTCGATACTCTACGTATTCCGCGACATGTAGGTGTCGAAGTAGGTTGCGAGTTGCGTCTTATCGCTTTTTGTGATGCTAGTATGAAAGGTTTAGGTTGTATCGTTTACGCACACTGTACTTATCCGTCCGGGATCCAAACGCGTCTTCTGTGCGCTAAGTCAAAAGTCTCGCCGACTAAAATTACTACGCTCGCGCGCCTTGAGTTGTGCGCTATTCTACTCATGTCAAAATTAATAAATTCCGTACGAGAAACTTACGCAGCGCGTATTCCGATCGCCGGAATATACGCGTTTTCTGACTCGACGATAGCGCTATCGTGGATTCATTCTTCGCCACATCGTTGGTCGATCTTCGTCGGTAACCGCGTCGCTCAAGTTCAAGAGATCTTGGATCCTGAACATTTTTATCATGTGTCTGGAGCTACCAATCCAAGCGATTGTGTTTCTCGGGGTATGCTTCCGTCACAACTTTTAAACCACGATTTATGGTGGAACGGTCCTCTGTGGATCCGCTGCGCGCCAGAGAAATGGTTGATCAAACCGTTTTCACCCGCTAACTGCGCTGAGTTGCCCGAGCACAAGGCTAAAGTCATGACTGCCATAACTCACGCAGAACCACCATTGCTATGTTTATTGGCGCAACGTGTCTCTTCGTGGGAGAAGTTGCTGCGTATCATAGCGTATATTTTAAAATTCGCTCGACCAAAATCTAATTTTGAGCCTCGTTCTGTAGCAGGGATTTTAGCTGCTGAGAAAGCGCTTCTTCTCGCAGTCCAGTCTGCACACTTCTCTGAAGACCTAAAGTTGATTAAGGCTAGTAAATTGCCTTCGAAGAAGCTACAGAGTCTCGCAATCTTTCTCGACCCTGATGGGATATTACTTATAGGTGGGAGACTTTCTGCCTCTATGCTTCCTTTCGAGGCTAAACACCCGGTTCTTCTCCCAAAACGCGACCATATTGTTGATTTAATCATACAACACTATCACGTTGTGAATTGTCACACTGGTCCTGGACTTCTCATGTCTATTATAAGACAACGCTACTGGATACTAGATGCCAGAACTGTGATTAGATCTAAGTTGCGTAGGTGTAATACTTGTTTCAGGACGAATCCTACACACCCGACTCCTATCATGGCCGACCTTCCTTCGTGTCGTGTTTTAGAAGCCAAACCGTTCAGTCACACTGGATTGGATTTTGCTGGACCGATACGCGTAACTCTTTCGCGCCGCAGAGGTCAACATGCTCATAAGGCATATATTCTCCTCTTCGTATGTATGAGCACAAAGTGTCTACATATTGAATTGACCAGTAGTTTGACTACTGATAATTTTCTAGGAGCTTTCAAACGCTTTATTTCTCGCCGTGGTCCTGTCTCTTGTCTTTACTCAGATAATGGCACCACTTTCGTGGGTGCGAAAGCGCAATTAGACGAGCTCTATAGTCTCCTGTCGAGCTCCAGTTTCAAGACTGCTTTGTCTAATGAACTGCTGTCTAGACGCATCGAGTGGAAGATGATTCCCCCAAGAGCCCCAAATTTCGGTGGACTATGGGAAGGAAATATAAAGAGCATGAAGACGCACCTTTATAGAGTCATAGGAAGTCAGTTACTTTCCTTTGAAGAACTTCAAACGGTTCTGACGCAGATAGAGTCGATTCTAAACTCGCGCCCGCTCTGTTTAATGTCTTCAGATCCACACCCTGAAGTACTGACGCCCGCTCATTTTCTGATGTCTACTCCGCTGCAGTACTTACCAGCTACTGATCTGTCAGAGCAACGCATTGGTCTGTTAGATCGTAAGAACTTGTTAGATAGTATGGTCCAATCTTTTTGGAAGAAATGGCACCTAGAGTATCTGCATACGCTGCAAGTTAGGCAGAAGTGGGCTACTCCTGACAAACCGGTAGAAATCGGGACAGTGGTTCTCGTAGAACAAGAAAACGCGGCTCCACTGAACTGGCCGTTAGGAATAATTACTGAGGTCTTTAAGGGTAAAGACAACGTCATACGAGTAGCTATGGTCAAAACTCGTACGGGTTTCTATAAACGCGCTGTTACTAAACTCTACCCGATACCAACGCAATAAATTTAACTTTAAAACATAATTATTAGTTTAAGTTAGTCGCTAAAATATAAGTACATAGTTTAGTTTAATTAAATATCTCATACAACCCTTTTACAAAAATCGCTATCGCACTGATCAACCATAGAGTTTCCTTTTCGTTTTGAAAAATCTTCTGATCTTCCAAGGCGGGGTGCCATGGTGAAGCGATACGCTCCCATCTAAGTAGATTTTAGACTTTAATGTTTGGGTAAACTTTTCACGCCTTGTTATTTTTTAATAGCAAATTTTCTGGCTATTCCGCTATCATATAGACACATAGATATAATTGTTTCTGCTTGATGTCTGTAACATTTCAAATAAGCGCGGGTTGCATTGAGCTTCGCGCCGATAGGCTACATTGGTCATTGAAGGTCCAATGAAGGCGGCTTGTGTGACCGTCGGCTCGCAGCGGATTGGTCGCCGCCGCAGCCATATTCTTCTTTCTTCGCTTCCTTTGAAAATCTCTGTGAGCACGCGCTCCAGTTTTTTCCTAGACTTTTCGCTGGTTTTTATGTGAAATATCGTACTGATTTGACTATAAACGCACCCTGGGTTGCCAAACAGTGATACACAGTGTTATTGTGACTGTTGTGAAGTATCGAAGACGTCGTCAGAATCTTCTAGCAAGGATCCCTTCGGCGGGCTCGATTGTCCAGTTGGTCAGAGGTACGTTGGCTTTTGTATACCTGTTGCTCTGTATGAATTTGTTGTCAGACATCAAGCAATTCCCAGATTCTAGTTACGAATTTCATATACTCATATAAACTATTTTTTCAATAATCTTCCCGCTCCGCGACATACACTTACCCTCCATGGTAACGCTACTGGAGAGACTATTTACACGTCAATCCACCTACATTTTTTTAAATTATATATTTTCTTATTTTGCAAATTATAAATAACAACCTAAATACGTAACCCTAAAAAAACGACTTTAAACACAAAAAAAATAAGCTTACACTAGCTATGACTTCTCTTGAGAATTATCTTCAGAATCAGTTTCGCCGCCACTTTCAACTACTAAATCACTACATATTATAAAACAAAATCGCTTCCGCTGTCTGTCTGTCCCTATTTATTCTTTAATATTTAAAACTACGCAATAGATTTTGAGGCGGTTTTTTTTTAAATAGAAAAGAGTAATTCAAGGCAAGGTTTATAGCTATAATACATGCATAATATAGAAGAGGAACACTGATAATTTTAGAGGTTTCTAATGTGATGACGTAAATAAACACATTTTTTGTGCTTACATTGCAAACGCTGGCTGAACCCTACGAAATAGATCAAAATAATGTACTACAGTAATGCATACCTTAAAAAGGTCTAAAAAAAAGTCCGCGATGGTATATGTTTATCTCTTAGGGATAACCCACAATAACTATTTTTATATTAACAATTTAAAATTAACCATAATGGCTTAATTACAAAGCAAATTTTTAGCATAATAGCATTAATCCTTATCTAATCAAGTACCTTATAGTAATTGTACATTTAATATAGATCAATATGGTTCTTTACAGCATGTAATTTAAATGAATATTTTCGAAGATATTACAGATTTAAAATGCAGGGGCATAGCTCGGGTGCTGACCCGAGCTATGCCCCTGCTACGCGTGCCCACGCCGCCCCGCCACCCGCTGGGGTGGCGGGGCGGCGTGGGCACGCGTAGCCTTTAGTGTTTTTCATATGATGTTGTTCTTTCAAGAGTAACCCCTAAAGAAAACATGTTGTCTAATGAAAAAATGCTGTGAACATTGTATATAAAGATATTCTGTAGTATATTTAGTATCAGCATTGCACCCGTGCATCCGCGAATCCGGGCCGGGTCGCTAGTTTATTATAAAAAAGTCTATGTCAAAATATTTAATGTATTATTTTTCTTCTTCTACACTGTTACATATTTACGCCATGTTTCACTTGTAATTTTTGCCAAACTTTCATGAATAATTCTCTCTGTACTGGTCATATTTCGTTCTATATTTCTTAAGCCAATATAGTTTTTAACAACCCCCCCAAATAGTCTCTATAGCATAGTTCGGTTCATAGTTCATTAGTTCTGGAGGGTAAGGAGGCAGGCGTGATACATCAAATCCTTTACTTTTTATATAATTATCAATTATCAGTACACAAAACTAAACAACTTTATAAAAACATATGGTTAGATATCGATTTCTATTTATAATGTGATCTACCCTAGATAAGGTTTCGACGGAGGTAAAATAAGGTAAGAATCGGATATCGTGTTAACAGGTAGCCTTCCCATACGACAACATTCGATAACTATCTCTATCTCAGGTAGGTAAGGTTTACATTGCGATGTATTCATTATAAATCATTTGCGTAATGTAAATCTTTTGGATATATCGTAAATTTTTATCATGGCCTTACATAAATATTTAAGAATATAAAGGCACCATTTTTTTTAATTTAAAATGTCGTCCAAAATCTTTGTATTTGTAGAAATTATAAGTCTTTGTATAACAAATCAATATTTATTGTCTTTTTTGGTAGACTTTAGGATACTGAAGAAATATATTGTTTAAATTCACCAGTAGAAGTTCCGATCGCGTACGGATTACGACAAAAAACCTATGTTAATTCCTTAGATGTATACAAAATTACATTAAAATCGGTCCACGAGTATCGGGGACTCATTATTACAAACAATACTACGTCAAGCTACGTAAGTATCCAAAACTTACGCTATAATATGAATATAGAAAACAATGTAGGTGGAAAACTTTACTTACTTTTTTAAATAAAAATACCAATCAACGGACGTTCAAGGTCACTTTCACTACACTTTATTACTTCTATTTCGCCTGAATGTTCACTTTCACGCACATTTAGTAAAAATACTTTTAAAAAAATGTTGACAAAAGAAGATGTGTAGACGACTAACTCCGAAGATTTCCTTGTTATTGAGAGCGAATACCAAGATTGAAACGAGCGACAGTTAAGTGAAGGTTCCGTACATTAACAGTCAGTTAACATTATAATTGGGACCATCTTCAACTCTGTATTAAACTTCGGTACCACGACTCCTTCGATGACTCATATTTAATTAAGTTAAAGGTAACGGTCATTCCACAAATCTAATTATCAACTTAGCATTATAAGTACTTTACAGTTAATCTGGTACTAAACCGGTCTGATTGAAACTTTTATGTAGCATTATCACTAAGGAGTTAATGCATTATTTTAGGATTTTAAAAGTAGGTATTATGACGCCAGTTATACCAGGCGCGATCCGCAAATTTACACGCATAAATTCCGTATTCGTGGAACTTTCGGGATAAAAAATTCTAAGCCTCTAGCTAGGTCATCGAAACGATTCAGTATTGGTTTTTTTATATAAAAGAGTACCTGACTAACTATTTTCAAACTTTGACATTTATAAGTGTAAAATAAATATGCAAATAATTCAAGCAACCTTCTCGCACTCTAAATAAAGTTATATGAATCAACAATGTATTAAGTAAAGTGTGCATGTTACATATTCAATGAATGTAGAATAGATGCAACCTTCCGGCTTAGTAATGCATTTATAGTCGGACCCACGGAACCCTAGCACAGATTAACCGTGCCATTAGAGCCGTGGGGTGTGGGGTGTGGGGACCAAAACCGGTACCATTACGACAGCCCAACGTGGTTACAACCTACCGCTAGAGCTAGCTCACCGCGCGTCTCTATACCTATACATTACTCAATTTACATTCTTTTCGAGAATAGACTCGATCTTCTATGAGTCATGTTATTTTATAGCTAGCTGTGTCTTTGTCGTCAACCACATGTTGTACTTTCATAGATCAAAATTAAGTAGTATACTTTTTACGCGCGTGTTATTTAAATTAATTACTAACAAATTAATAATTTTCTTTTCAGGTTATAATAAAAAATCTATACCTATAAAAGAAGAAAGGACTCAAAAATGAAGCAAACACTTTCAGAGCAACCTAAGAATTTATAGTAATTATTTTCAAGGGTCTTAATATTATTTTTATTTCTCTTACCTCGACGTTTCGAGTACGTAACAATAGTCATGGTCGCGAGAAGACAGGCAGTGGCGAGTATTGTCATCTCTTGTTGATAATTAAGGATAGTACCGACACTCGATTTTAGTTTCAACAAATAGTTTTGTCAGCCATACGGGCTGCGGCACACCACACTCAGGACTTGCACATTTTTATCACCGGATTTAAGAAAAATTAGATTCCAATCAATTTGTACTAATAATGAAAAGAAGCTATTTTTCCTTACCTGATCCGATAGTAGGTTGTAAACTTTATAGGAAGACTAGCTTTTACCCGCGACTTCATCCGCGTAGAAGTGGAAAATGGGCCAAGGAATCACGTTGTCTCATTCAAACTTTGCCCCCCCTTTTCACCCCCTTAGGGGTAGAATTTCGGAAAATCCTTTCTTATCGGATGCCTACGTCATACAAAGAACACACCCTCCAAGTTTCAGATCTCTACAATCAGCGGTTTAGGCTGTGCGTTGATCCCTCAGTCAGTCAGGACAAAGGATTTTATATGTATAGAATATATAGAGGATACTAGCTGCGGCCCGCGGTTTCACCCGCGTAAGTATCGATCCCGTGGGAATATCGGGATAAAAAGTACCCTATATGTTAATCCAGGTCTCCAGCTATCTACATACCGAGTTTCATCCCAATCGGTCCAGTGGTTTTAGCGTGAAGGAGTAACAAACACACACACACACACACACACAAACTTTCACATTTATAATATTAGTAGGATAGAGGAATCGAATAGGAGCGTCCCGTTTCACCCGTATAGGTCCCGATTGTGTGGGAATTTTTAACAAATAGCCTTTATAACCTTCCCCAAGAATTGGGCTACGCAATAATATTTTTTTTAATCCGACCGGCATAGTTTGTAAGTTTAATCAATTCAGAGATAACTTCGACCATTTAGCTAGATAACGAATGTATATATAAAAGAGAAAAAATCTCATCACGATATCTCTGAGATTACAAGAGCTGCGATTCTGAAACTTCGCATGGGGGTTCCTTTTAGAACGTACGGGGACCGGATTCAATGGACGGATAAAGTTTGTAGTTTATACTAACTATTATGTATTCCGCGTTTTAGGAAGTCAATATCACTTGTAAAAAGACACAAACACGGGTAAAACCGCGGGGCGCAGCAAGTTATTATTTATAGTTGCCTAAATATAATTGTAGAATCTTGTTTTATTTTCTAGACTGATATAATAATGCTTTTACAACTTTATTAAGATACTAGCTGCGCCCCGCAGTTTCTCCCGCGCATGGCACGATCCCATGGGAATATCGGGATAAAAAGTAGCATATATATTAATCCAGGTCTCCAGCTATCTAGATACCGAATTTCATCGCAATCGGTCCAATAGTTTTTGCGTGAAGAAGTAACAAACACACATATACACTTCCACATTTGTAATATTAGTAGGATAGGATACTCTGTACCTAGCGTGAGTTATATAACCATCGTAAGATTTATAATGGTAATGTAAGATAAAACGTACGGCAAATTGTAGCGCCACGTAAAGTTAGTGCCCTGATAGTGATGTGTGTAGGCAAGCAGGGGTTCACCCTTGCTCCCTAGACCGTCCCTGCCGCCCTACCAGGTCGGCACGTGTGTAGTGCGATCGATGAGAGCTATTTCCCAATAAGTTGGTTGGTAGCCGTTAATCGGAGCGCAAGCATGTAAATTGCCTACAAAGTTATTTTATCGAAAACTCAAGTCTTGGCTATTGGAAAAGGTATTTTATTCTGTAAATGAGTTCCTTGGTATCAATTAATCTTTAGAATTTGATGGCACCTACGTTTCATTGACATTTATTTATCTAATACCTACCTTTATTTTATTCTGACAATAATTTTTATAATTTTGACATTTTGCAATTAATAGTATTATATAAAAGTATGTAGGTATGTACTATAAATTTATAAATTTGTATTTGCATGTCAATACATTTGACTAAAGTTGAGAATCTGTATAATAATATTTTATAAGTTCTTATTAATGTACCAACTTTTACGCAAATAAATGAACTGAACTGAGGGTAATCTATGATTAAATATGGCTTCGAATGATAATAGCGAGCATGAAATATTGATGAAGATTTATTTAACGGAACACTGAACACTGAACAGGCATGTGTGTGAAGACAAACCGATATCGGTCCGACAGCCGAGCTCTCTAGGTTACCCCAGGTATGTGAGTAGCGGCTCTCATGTAGACTTTATGTCACATAGTGTCACCGAGTTCTGTACTAAATAGAGCTTGTATTATGGTGACGGATACTAGGTAACAATATTGCCGACCTCTGTGCCACGGTACGACACAGTTCGATTCCTGGCGTAGTGTTTCCGTACGAAAGATATTAATGAATTACTACTATACTAGTTAATTATTTCGCAGTACTAACCTTAATGTTGGTAACTCTCGGCATGACAGTGACCGCGCTGGGCTCAGCGGTCGCGACCCGCACCAGCGCCTCGCACAGCGGCCGCAGGCAGCCCGCGCCGGCCTCGCCCGCGCCCGTCACCGCCACCGCCGCACGGACCGCCCCGCATCCCACCTCCTTAGACCGGCCACCGGTCACGTCTGTCAACGAACAATCCTCTACACTAGAAGCACCACTTTCCTTATTTATTATATTTCGTTAAATAACAATCACTACCTAACAAATGTATCCACTTATGGATTGATCGACTTTTTTTTACCGATCCTATGGCTTTGACCTGCGACTCCGTCCGCGTCTATATGGCAACTATCCCGATCCGTCTATTGGCTGAGCTATTTTATTTTTATTTATTAAGGAAGATAAAGAGTTACACTTTACTGGAGTATAAAACTAAATCTTAAACTAAATACGCTTGATTTTACACTACACATAATGAAGACTAAAAAAAGAGAAGAAAATAGAACAAAAGACTAAAAAATCCGCATTCAACCACTGATTTCTCAGAGTATGTTTGATTGTCTAAGAAGAAGTGTTGAACAGATCGAATTCAGGAAAGTCAACAAGGTCGTTAAAATCTATGCGTTGATAATTCGGTCAGATAGTCAGGATATTGAATTTTATTTTATTAACAGTACCTACTTTAACTTGAATGATTACACGAAGATATTTAATATAAACAGTGTTCAAATACAATCCGAAGTGCAACGGAGTACGCGACACGACCGCGGCGGTCAATAACCGACTGAAGTACGAATTGCTAGTACATTGGTGACAAGTGCAAATTGTTTACTAAAGTTAAATGAAGTGCAAAGATTATTGTTAATTGATAGGTATGTCGGTACGTGTCGCACGGCTCCGAGTCTCTCACAGACATTATCGAGGAGAATAAGGGATTAATTAATCAATGACAAACATACACATAATACGTAACGCGGCTCGATACAGCATTGTTTACTTTGTTACTGTTTTGGTAATATATGTCTTGAAATATATATTTTTCGCTTAGTACAGACAGTATGGTTTTGTACAGTCAAATTATTTATTTTGGCATGTTTTAATTCTAATATTTTTGTTTGATAAATTCACTTTAAACTTCAACTTAAGCAGATGCCTAAAATCTTGCTCGTAGGTATTGAAAACATTGTTTTAACAACCATTTTGGAGCGGCAACTATGCAGCTGACCGTACCTTCATTGTTCAATTTGACTAGAGTAGAGAGGCCGGTAGCGGTGTAGCGGTATTTGGTACTTTTACATAACTGGTTTTTTGTTTTTCTAGTCTGATAAAAACAGTTTTTTATTGCGTCTACGAATCTTGCAGAAAATAAGCAAAAAAACATTCGGTATTTTTCGTATAGATTAAATCTTTGTAAGTTTAGATAACATAATCTTTTGAAGAATAGGTAAGCTAATAATTTGCAATTCTTTTTAGTCATTTTTAAGTAAAATTTTAAACTCACACCATCACAACGTAAACTCGCGACCACGACGGATACGACTCAGCCGAAAAGACGCCGCTGAGGTGATTTCCAAAATCCATAACGCAATCGTAATTTGCAAGTGTTCTCGGTAATAACCACAACATTATTTAGCGACAGAATGTCTGAATGTTGTTTGTAATAAAATGTAGAAATTTCGAATAATAATACGTAGGTATTGTACAGGTACTGGTATTTAATATAACAGGGTAACAACTTGATTAGAGGGCTTTATATATTGCTCTGCGTTAGCTTCGGATATAAGTAGAGAATACACTTGTATACAGAATGATTTGGTTAAACGGGCCTTAGGGTTATATCTTAAACTAAAAGAGATACCGAAAAATGCTTAAAGCAGTTACGTGCCTGATTTTTGCAAAAATTAAAACACAATAATTACATTGGAAATAATTTGAATTACAAAATAAATATAATAAACATAATTTGGAAAAGTCTTTGCCAGGAATCGAACCTGTTAATTTTGCAATAATATAAATAATCCTATATTTTTGTATCAACCGATAATGTTGCCGATAGATATCGATTCCTGGAAATAAACATTGTATGGCAAATGTTATAGGTTAGGAAATGGGTCCGGCGCCGCGCGCCGCAAAGCCTGAAAGCCCGGTCTAAAAATTCACCCTGTATTCGGTTCGAATTTGTTGGATTAGATTAGCACTACTTATTGTCCAAAATTGTACTACAAACAACACCTCAATCCTATATTTGATTAACTAAACTTTTTTTTATTGGTAAGCCATGTGATGGCAAGTCAGCAGTAGCATAGCGAGATGGGGGGCGGAGGGGCGGACCGCCTCGGGAATTGGGGAAACTATATTAGACAGATATATTTTTATAATTAGCTCTTACCCACTTGCACATATTGAATGTCCCTCCCGCCCAATACCTACAGTAGTTGCAAATCACGAGTCGCCCCGCATCCTTACATGGTTTTGAAATAAATATTTTCGCTAAATTCTTTCATATCGTTACGTTTTTTCTCACCAACATTATTATTTTTAGGCTTCAAAAGGGCGGCAAATTATTTTTAAGCCGTCAAACATTATTATTTTTAGGGCGACAGTGACCTACGCTACGCCACAGCAAGTCAGTGAGCGTATAATATGAAATGATACATATCAGTAACCGCAAGTTATTGTAATCAAATCTACTGTAAAGGATGCAGGTATTCGTTGCTAAGCCAATCTCTACTTTATTGTATAGAGAATAAGTATCACTAATTGAACTAAACTGTGTCCTTGACTAGCCAAGTGAGATCCAATACCGTGGTAACGTAAGTACTAACGACACATTAGAGGCACTTACTCAAATGTAAAAACTCCAGGGTGATTGTTGTTGTCAAAACTTTAAAAACTAATTTAAAAAAAAAACAACTTGAAAGAGAACGCACTATTCTCGCTACTTAATGATTACGAAATACTTTTGCAATCAAAATATTTGTTTATGATAATTTTTTCCAAGATCACTTTGAAACTGCACTAATTTGCACAATTTTGCAATAATTATGGCACTGATTCACTGATGTGTATGTAATAGGACAGTGTATATCTCGGTCGTCACGTCGTTAAGTTACGTCTCGATACGTCGCACGTCCTCGTGTGTCGATCTCTGGACGAGGAGTGTGATCCTACCTACCGCCTACCGCAAGGCTATTTGCCTAAATATTGTCAAACCAGATTTATAAAAAACGTGATGTTTAAAACATTTGAATTGCTAATTATCTTACTGTAATAATATGATAGTCGCGTTTAGACGGCTCGGACGTTTCTTTTACAAATATGCAATAATATATATTTTAAAATAATATTATATGTAGAGCAAGTAATCGTCGACTGACCTTCGAGTGCGAGCAGCACGGTGAGCACCGCCTCGAAGATCTTGAAGAGGTGCTTCGCATCTTGCGGGGGCAGATCCTCGGAGCCGGCGGCGGTGAGCCGGTGCAGCGCCAAACGGAGCAGCGCCGCGCCGCCGGGCAGCGGCGCCGAGCGCGCGCACGCCCACCGGAACCACGGGCTGTACAAGCACAGCGCCGCACAGCACCGCCAGAACGTCGCCGCCGCGGCCGGCGCGAGCGCGAGCGTGCCGCTATCCCGCGCCCGCTCCGGCTCCTCGCCGGGCGGAACGGGCGCGGCCGGCGCCGGGGCCAGCCCGAGTTCCTCGGCCTCGCGACCGACATCGACGAGCCGCGCGTACTCCACCTCCGTGAAGAGAGCACGCGCCGCGTCCAGACACCGCGATGTCGCCTCCTCCAGCTCGCGGAACAGCGTCCGCACCGCGGGCAGCGCGCCCGCCTCGACCTCGCCGCGCACCAGCTCCGCTACTATAGCGCGCTCGAGTACCGCACAGCATCGCGCCGAGAACTCGGGCAGCGCGACCAGCTCGACGACGTAGCTCAGCCCGCCCTTCGTGACGAACTGCTCCGCGAACTGGACCGAGTCGAGGAGGGTGGCGAACGCGCCGAGGCACGCCGACGTGAGGAACAGCGAGGCGGCGTCTCCGCGGACCAGGTACCGGTGCTTCGCCACTATGAACGTCGGGTACATCACGCCGAACAGCAGCTCGTGCCGCAGGTCGGCGCGGCACCGCGGCGCGACGCGCATCAGGTGTGCGACCGTCGCGTGCAGCACGCCCGCCGGGTTGTCCGGCGCGAGCAGCGCGTTGTAGTGCATCAGGAAGGAGGTGCGTGCGCGCCGCGGGGCCGCCTCGCACACCGAGCACGGCAGCTGCACCGGCGACCGGCCGCGCCCCTCCGGCGCTGCTGCCGCACCCCACACGGCACGCTCGAGCAGCCGGAGCGCGGCGCGCGCGGCGGCCGCGTGTCGCGTCGCCAGCCGCACGCCGCGCTCTACTAGCAGCGAGGGCGGCGCGCAGCAGCACGCGCCGCCCGCCTCGAGGGCGCGCAGCGTGCGGTTCCGGAGCGAGGCGCGCGAGGCGACCCCCTCGACGGCGAGCAGCGCGGCGAGCGAGTCGTGCAGCCGCGCGACGCAGCACCCGTCGGCGCCCGCCGGGCCGAGCACGTCGTGGTGGTGCGAGAGGCCGGCGGCGACGCGAGCCCGGCACTGCTTGTGACGAGCGCGGCCGCAGGACGCCGCGTGTAGCACCTCACCGCGGGCCCGCTTCGCGCCGGCGACGAGCCGCGCGACCGCGTCGATGAGCGCGCGCACGAGCGGCTCCGCTTGAGGCGGCGGACCGGGCAGGCGGAGCGCGAGCTCGACGGCGGCCGGCAGCAGCGCGCCGCGCATCGCCTCTCCGTAGAGCCGCGCCTGCTCGGCGAACTCGCGCAGCCGGTCGAGGGTGCGGGCGCGCGCGAGCAGCCCGTGCAGGACGGCGATCGCCGCATACGTGCCGCCGAGCACGAGCCGCAGCACGCCGTCCGCGTGGGCGAGGGGAGGTACGGGCGCCCGCCGGCCGTGCTCGCCGAGCGCCGCCTCGACGAGCCGCAGCAGCATCGGCAGCACGCCGTCGTTGATGAGCCGCACGCAGAGGTCCGGATGAGCGAGCACGGCGTCGAGCGCGCCCGCGACCAGGTCGAACAGCTCGGTGCGGAGGGCGGCGCGCGCGGCCGGGTCCGGGGCGGGGGAGGGCGCGGCGAACTGCAGCGCGCACAGCTCGCGCAGCGCGAACCCGAGCGCCTGCATCGCGACCTGCGACCCCTCGGCGCCGGCGAGGCCGCTCTCGGCGGCGCAGAGCGCGCGCAGCAGCCGGAGCGCGAGCGCGGCCAGCTCGAGCGGGGCGAGCTCCGCGTTGAGCAGGTCGCGGTGCGCGTCCGTGATGTAGTCGTCGACGCGCGGCTTGCTCCGGCGCGGCTCGAAGGGCGAGTCGAGGCGCGAGCCCCCGTCCCCGCGGTCGGGCCCGGTCGGCGAGGCGACGTGTACGGCTAGCGAGCGACTGAGCGCCTGCAGGTCCGCATCCGACGACCTACTATCGGAGGAGTCCGAGGACCGTGTGCCGAGCTTGCGGCTCATTTTGTCGGGCGACTCGTGCCGGCTCACGTGTCGCGACCTCGTGCCCGGCGACCGCTTCTCGGACGCACTCAACGTGTTTGATTTATGGCCGTGGTGGGTCCAGAGGAGGGGCTTCTGCTTCGCCCATATCCTGGAAATGATCACAATATAAATCCACGGGTCGCATTGTTTAGTTTAATAACCATAACAAGTGCACAACAATCGTTTGTTTGGTTTATATCTTGAATAGTAGATACGTAGAACAATATGCCTACCGATGATATACCTACTCGATAGATGTGAACAAAATATACATATTGATATAATATCTATAATGAAAGTAATTAAATAATAATAAATATTGCAAGACATTCCACACATCGCTATCTAGCCCCAAGTTAAGTAACTAGACTTGTGTTATGGGTGCTAGACAACGGATATACTACTTATATACTTTTCTTTTGTAAATATATACTTGTAATACATAGAAACAACCAGACCACAGACAAATATCTAAGCATAAATACTTGTCTGAGGCGGGAAACGAACCCGCAACCCTAGGTTTGGCAGTCCGTTGTTGTTTTATATATGAAATCTTTCAAGTAGACCGAACAGTGCAGTCATCGTGGAGTGGTTCTACGTAACGTAATACTGATATCAATGAATAATAATATGATAAGTACCGGTAGGTCTGTAGGTACGAGTAGGTATCGTAGAGATAGACCAGGTACCTACAGTACCTACCTTGTGTAGTGCGCGCTGCGGTCTGCTGTATAAAGGATGCTCCAACGATTCCATAGATCAGTGAAGTATCATACATTTACAACACAACTCGCAACTTTACGGTGAATTGTTTGTGAAACCAGTTCTAATGAAGGATGTCCGCGTTATTCAATAAATATTACATAAGTTGTCGTAAAGGTATGCTACAGTCGCAGACTGCAAAACCGGCTCATTGTATAGTATGCAACTCTCGATTATAATTTTCTAACAACTAAAATGTAGAAAAATGTTATTCAGGATTTGTAGACTACAGTCAAATTGAGTAATCCTAAAAACCGTAAAAATGCCAAATTTCCCATGCATAGGGTATAGGCCAGAACGTGCAAAGACTCATAGGCAGTATTTTTGGCCAATTTAAAATGTAAACAGTAATAGTACAATTGTACACAAAAAAATATAAGACAATATACCAAATGTAATACAAATACAAATTATAGGCAGAATACTTACCTGTGGCGAGCTTGCAGCAACTTTAATAACTTAGTTAAAAACACTGATAGTAATCTGGACTTGTTCTGTACTAGTGTTGCGACTGCAAGACGGCGTCTAGCTAACACATTCTTTGCTGGTGAATGATGATAGTATGCTCAGTTCAATTTTCAATTGCAACTTTAATAATTAATTTGTTTATTAAGTTTCTATATTTTATGTTTATAGTGCTAGTTCGTAGTTACGCTCACGTCTGAATGTTTGAGTTACACCATTTTTTACCCGTGAGATCCTGTAATTGGCTTTCTGTTGTTACACTATGTTTTTATAAGTATATAATAGCTGTTGGATCTCCGAATAAATAAATAAATAAATAAATAAATAAATAAATAAGTAATGATAACGCGTCGTAAATGGCTTTATCGGTCACCCGGCGCCGGCCGCCGCGCCCCCCCCCCCCTCGCCCCGTGCGCCCGCGCAGCTCGTCCTTCCGGTATCATTGACAGGCAGACATAACAACACTATACACTCGATATAGATAGGTTACATATCTATATACAGGGTGTCCGGTAAAGAATGGATAAACAGGCACCTACGGATAGACGACAACTGTGCCGGTTCAGAAAAATTAAAGTTATGCTCTATGAAACCCTCTCGGTTTCCGAGATATTAGCCTAAACAATATTTTAAAATTTCACTCTCTTCTTTATGTTTTTAATACCAAAACTGCAAATTAAGGAATTATTCCAATCTGTTTTTTGGATAGTATTCTAGGTTAAATGTGCTATCGAATGCAAACAAAATGTATGGTCATCGTAATGTCAACTTAAAAAAAATGCATATTTCAGTAAGATTCTGAAATATAATACGTGGTATTGCCAGCATTAACCACGAAATTAATTCCTATTAAAGTGAGCCACTGTATACTACGTCGATTGAGTATCGTTTATTGGTTTAATAAGGCCAATTATGTGATCACTTTATCTCCGAAAGTTGTTATTATGTTTACTTACGTTACTCTTGTATTGTTTATAATAAAAACCTAAGGAGGTATAAAACAAGCATCAATAATCCTATTTGTGAAAAATAACAGTTATCCAACAACATCACTTAATCTAGTCTCAAAATTACGAGTGACTTTACCAATATCCTGGTAAATTCATCGGTTCACCAGAATGCCCTAAACGACAAAAAACCCTTTGGTCGTTTGGGGGATTCTGGTGATTCTTATTCAGTTCACTAGAATCCTTCAAAAAACAAAAGACGAATTACCTATTAAGTAAGCTGCCAATGTTGACAACTTAGAAACGTCATTATTTGTACCAAATGACAATCTAAGAACAATCCAGATTGAAGGCTAGGATTCGACGGGTCAGTACTATCTGGTATACCAAGTTGGAATAAAATGTCCCGGTACACGTGCAGCCTCTACGCACCACTAGTGGCTTTGTAAACCCTGGAGGGTCGGAGGAAGCAGCCTCTGTCTTCGCAGTTTGATCGTCAACGTGGCCGACGTAAGAGCGGAGGGGTTGCTCTTCCCGAAGCACTGGAGCTTAACCATCATTATATTGATGTGAATGTTCCTTCTAGTTATATTAAAACGTGGACATTACACAATCAAAATAAGGCAAAAATGTACCTATTAGTGTAGAGCTTATGTATGGGCGGGGCGGGCTGGCCGGGCGGCGGCAGGGCGACGGTGGGCGATGCCCACGTCGTGCCCGCGCCCGCGCCGCCCAGCTCGCCGTACATCCACATCAGCACCGAGCTCAACTGGCGGCAGCAGGACAAACCCTAGAACAGACATACACAGATAGATACTACAATGTGTCGGGCCTAACCGCAGGACGCAGCCAGTACAATATATTTACAAAACCAGATCAGATATGAAACTAATTAGATAACAGTCCATTGATAAACTTGTTGTGTTGTTTGTTGTAACATGTTGCATAACACATCCTTGTGTTTGTCGATCTAGTCGGGCTGGTCGACGACCTCACACGACAATCTATGTAGGTACTTACCAAACAGTACCTATTGTGCACATTGTGACCGATTCTCAAATCTATTTACTTGTAATAAGGTGTGTGATAGACGGTACCGACTGCATTTATTGTTATTATATTGTTTATCTAGGTTTTGATTGCAAACTTATTTTTGACAAATAAATGATTTAATTTATACCTAGCAGCGGCCTGCGGTTTAACCTGTGTAAGTCCCGATCTCGTGGGAATATCGTCATTCAAAGTATGTTACTCCCAATGACATGGGTATGGTTACTGTATAAATGCAAAAACAATTCCATAAAATTCTTGTCATTGGTCATAAATTCCTGTTATAGTCATAAATGGTCATAAATTCATGTTATTAGTCATAAATGGTCATAATGGTCATAAACCCATGTTATAGTCATAAATGGTCATAATGGTTCATCCCATCTAAAAACAATCTAATCAATCAATCACCATAACACAAGCTTATGTTTAGCTTGGGGCTAGATGGCGTTGTGGGCACTCTCCTGCAATATTTATCTCAAACTAGGTTAGCTATACGACGTTAACGTACCTACATAGGTATGACATATACCTAGTGTGTACTAGTACTGTGGAATGTGACGGGACGTGGTCGGTGCGCGGCGCGGGCGGGGCACGAACCCACGACCTACGATAACCGCACGTTCGATACTGTCCGCATTTCGACGCTCTATCCGTGTCTACGACCCATCTATTATATTATGTACTTGCTGCATACTATCGCATTGTGTCTGTCGCTTGGCCGGCTAAGTTATGTACTTGCTGCATACTATCGCATTGTGTCTGTCGCTTGGCCGGCTAAGTTATGTACTTGCTGCATACTATCGCATTGTGTCTGTCGCTTGGCCGGCTAAGTTATGTACTTGCTGCATACTATCGCATTGTGTCTGTCGCTTGGCCGGCTAAGTTATGTACTTGCTGCATACTATCGCATTGTGTCTGTCGCTTGGCCGGCTTAGTTATGTACTTGCTGCATACTATCGCATTGTGTCTGTCGCTTGGCCGGCTTAGTTATGTACTTGCTGCATACTATCACATTGTGTCTGTCGCTTGGCCGGCTAAGTTATGTACTTGCTGCATACTATCGCATTGTGTCTGTCGCTTGGCCGGCTAAGTTATGTACTTGCTGCATACTATCGCATTGTGTCTGTCGCTTGGCCGGCTAAGTTATGCTACCGAGATATTTGTTTTAATATTGCAAGACATTGCAAACACCGTCATCTAGTCGCGAGCCAAGCAACTAGGCTTAGGTTATGGGGCTAGTTACTTAGCTCGCCACTTGAAGGCATCTTCAATTTTTTTGTAACTATATCTTATATCTTTAAATGAGCAATTCTTGTACATATATATATATATATATATATAATTGGAATCTCGGAATCGGCTCCAACGATTTTCATGAAATTTGGTATATAGGGGGTTTCGGGGGCGATAAATCGATCTAGCTAGGAATCATTTTTAGAAAATGTCATTTTATTCGTGTTTTATCGAAACTTACTTTTTTTATCTGAAAAATATGATTCTTCCACATCTATTGGCGAACTACTAATACTATTTTTTGTGAGCAATAAAGTTATTCCAGCAGATGGCGTTGTTAAGTAACACGAAGTCAATGAGCGTTTGCTTTGAGGTTAGACTAAGTAAAAAAAAATAAAAAAATATACCGAGCAAAGCTCAGTCATCCAGGTACTAATAATTAAACATACAGAAACACCATACACCGAATACAGTACATGCTTCAATAATAAGATTGCAGGTTCGATGCCACGTATAAACGTTGAAAGCGGTTGTTTACCTGCCGCGAAACAGAGGTTATCAAGATGAGGACCATTGGTAACTTTAGCAACCGTTTAGATATGCTACAGTAACGGTTACGCACCATTATCTTCTATTTATCTAGAATGTTCTAAGTATGTGTTACCTCAATAGGTAGAGCGGCGAGTAGCGCGAGACACCGCCACGCGACGCCGGCCAGCAGGTACCGGCGCAGCACCGCGCCCGCCGGCTGCTGCTGCGCGCGTCCGAACACCGACGTCGGGGGCCGACCGTCCGTCTCCCCCGAGGACTTCTCCAACACATCTATTATAAGATACACACATTTGAGTGGAACGATCTCTACTACCTCATGTTCGTCCTCTACGAGATAACTCACTCATGTAAAGTAACAGTAGGAAAGGTCCCAACATGGATCCTTGAGGAACTTCCATTTATACAGAAAATTCGGCAAGTCGTTTTCCATTATGGAAGCTAGGAGCTCCTCATATGATTTAAGTTTATATGGAATTGCGTTACTATTAAAATCGATATTCTGACTGAACCATATCGCTTAGGTAAGAAGAGTTAAGATCCAACGCCGTCATCAATGCTGTAGTGCGTGATGTAGTTCTATGATCAATGTTTCATCTCATCATCAGCCGGTATCAGTCCACTGCTGGACGTAGGTTACTCCCAAGGACATTCCACACATCGCCATCTAGCCCCAAGCTAAGTAACTAGACTAGTGTTATGGGTGCTAGACAACGGACATACTACTTATATACTTTTCTTTTGTAAATATATATACTTATAATACATTGAAACGACCAGACCACAGACAAATATCTAAGCATAAATAAGTCTGAGGCGGGAATTAAACCCGTAACTCTGTGTTTGGCAATCCTGCGTGGTGACCATTGTGCCAACTGGGGCGTCAAACTGATACGCCACTGAGCACGATCTTCGGCTTTCCTTCTCCATTCATGTTATATCTATCAAAATCAAATATGTAGAAACTTACATAATTATTATGTAAGGTGAATGTATCGTGGTGGTGAACATACCATCATCATCTTGTATGTGGTGTGAGGAGGGCGCGGGCGACGAGTGTTGGATGGGATGCGGGTGCGGGTGCGGCGTGTAGTGCGTGTTGAGCGATGACGTCACGCGGTGGATGCCGCACAGCAGCTCGCACCCGACGAGGGTCACCACGCCGCTCACGGGACTGTTACAACACACGTCACACATTTATTTTATGCCCGGTTATAGAGGAGATTGCACCATAGCGCCAACCAACAACCATCTAGCTCCGAGCTAAGCAACTGCTGAGTGCTTCAAATAACGGATACAATATTTATACACCTAAATCAGAAACAAATATCTGTAAATATTTGTTGGAAGCGGCCAGCGGGGAATCCCGCAAACTTCGTCGTCAAATCGTCGACATTATACCTTTAAAATATATTCGGTCCACTTCCGCGGCAGTGAGCAGGGAAGTGAGCAGCCTCCCATACAATACAATACATAGTCCCTGTTACCCTTTTCTCAACTCATTACCGCAGGAATAGTCTGAATATAAACCGGGTAGGTAACTTACATTATTATGTATTTACTATAATCATTTAGAATACTTACCAAAAATTAATAAGATCTTTGGCATTGGCTCCATCTTTAATTCGTATCAGGAATTCGGCGAGAAATAAATCGAGCCATGTTGATTTCTGTAATAAACCATTCCGTATAAAAACATGGCATATCTACCGTTATACAGCTGAGGTACACTCGACCGAGGAGAGACAATCATTCGTTGACCAACTCTACACAACACAAACATCCGATCAATCAATAAACATCAACTATTGTTGTAATTACCGACATGGCCATCGATTAGGTAACGCACTTTATGAAAGGAAATAACTCAGCTGCGTAATACGAGGAGGTATCTACTTTCACATTGAGCTAGTCATATTGAAATGCGAAACTTTGATCCTTCTTCACGAACAAACGTCTCAACCGATTTGGACGAAAAATACAGGAGTAGTCAAAAGTGTTAGGAGTGACATATGACACAATTTATCCCGATATTTAAGCAATTAAAACTACATATCGCAGCTAGTTAACTAAAATACAGCTACTATTTGTATCGTGGGTGGTCAGAGATATGATATCAAAATCGTAACAAACTTGTAGATAACGAGTTCATCTTGATTTATATGTATCCTACTCTTGTTATAAATACTAAAGTTTATATACTTAAGGATATGTTAAGTACTTCGCCCGCAAAAAACTACACGTAGGTAGCCAGCAGTTATTAAACAACAGTTATAGTATAGGTGACTTCTTGGTGACTTAAATGATAATACTGTCAGGCAAAATAAGTTGCCCAGTGGCAGAATTATTAGAATGTTTTGAGTTGTTGAAGGACTTAATAATAGACTCTCTATCTTGGGGAGGGCATCCACTTTTGTTGCAGACTGTACCTACTTGGAGTGTACCTAGCTGCAAGACGTAGGTACAGCTAGCATGTAAGACTTACCTCATAGGTTCCAGTCTCTGCCTTGAAGAAGTGTTCCCAGAATAGTTTGAGGTTGTCTCCATCCCCCTCCGCCATAGCTCTCCCCGACCTCGAACCTATAGTAATATCATCAAGTAATCTTACGTAGCTGTGTAAGTTACTGGCTACCTCTCATTACTGCCTACCTACTGTTTATCAAGATCGACTCTCTCGAATCTGTCGAACTGTAGGTATAGAAATGGTTGGGATGGTGTCTACCTGCTGCGCCCAACGGTTTAGTCCGATACTGGGATAAAAAGTAACACATGTCTTTCTCCAAGGCCCTATTTATCTCAATACCAAAATCCATCAAAATTAGTTCAGTGGTTTAGGCGTGACATTGACAACAGAAAGCGATTTACTTTACGTAAAATTCAATAGGTAATTAATTATTTAAGTTTTCTTTCACGAATTATCGAGATATGTAAGTGTAATACTTCGATTTTATATTCATAACAGGTTGCGGAGCGCGCGGGCGCGAGCTTGGGGGCGGAGCGCTACTCAAGTGGGAAGCCTTATCGAGGTGGTCACTGTCTCCGACAGAGCATAGATAATTGCTAATTTAGTTATATAGTTATCTGTATGTTTTATTTACCAGCTTCTATTATATGTGGTTATCAAACTGCAGGGTGCAAAATTTGTATTAGGTAAAAAAAATGCATTAAATGAAATGAGTAATTTTCATTTAAAGATTAGAAATTTACCCTAATTTACTGAAACTGTAAGAAATTTTTCAAATGTGACAACATCATTGTCAGCAAGTTTTTAAGTAATGGTGTTATCAAATTTTGGGAAAAAAAACACTTTTGTTATTTAACGATTTTGTTTTTTTTGGTAAGGTCTGGGGTCATTTACTTAAGAGGGCTTGCATGGTTTTACTATTACACCCTGTATACAATAAGTAGGTATACTGTGATTTGCTGTAGCCTTATTGAGGGACGTAAACAGCAGAAAGTGACCATCTCGGTTTTTTGCAAATATACATTACTAAGATAAAGGATCCTATGGACAAAATAAATTATAAATACATACAACAAAGCAGGTTTGCTGTCAAGGTGGGTCAAAATTCCAGAACTTTTTTTTCAATTCGAACCAGTATTGGATACTTAATCCATTTATCGAGAAAGGCTAAAGGCTTTTTATTTTCATATTCCCATGGGACTTACGTGGGTAAAACCGTGGAGAGCTGCTAGTTAAATAATTAATTATAATAACAAATTAAATGAAAAACTAATTTAATTTTGGTAGGTATTTATTTTGTTTTATGAAAGGTTTTTAACTATTTTTTTGATAAGTTTTTATAGTGATGTATTAAACATATTTTAAATTCAGATTGTATTCATAAAAATCTTTATATAAGAAAAATTAATGAATGAGGATTCTAATAAATGTATAATGAATTCATGTTTGGTAGGTAGTGAGTCAAGTATTCTTCAATACAGTGCAGAGGAACAACTCGGACAAGGAATTCCCCTGACTTGACAGAAAACAAAACTGGAATTTTATCTAACTTCTAATTAGATCAATAATTCTACATATCCATTAGAAACCTGTTAAACCGGCTATGTTTCTACCTATTTCTAGTTGTACCTCTTTACAAGCTAGGGGCATGGAATGTCACAGTTGATAATAATAATTGAATATTCAGGATTTTGGATTTTATAACTATTAAGAGTTATAATTTTAAACTGTATATTGACCATAAAGAACCAAACTCCTCACAGGGAAAGACAGACAGACAGAAAAAGACATAAGTATGGTTTTAATGATATAAAATTGTTTTCTACTGCTATTTCTAATAACTTGGTTCTTTTTTAACAGCTTCTATTTAGCATGTCTGTGTGTTTAGTCATTTTGTTCTAAGGTCTAAAAGATACAGTACAAAGATTTAACCCTAGTAATTTTTATAGCTTCTTGTTTTGATGTACTGTTGTAGGTATTTTTTATAATATTTTTTATAATTAATAGGAAAAACTTTTAAACCTACCTCCAAAACAATGAATTCACAACGAACTTGCATTAAATCGGACTCCAATGTCATATGTAGGCTGGCAGTTTAATGAAGTATTTTTAAAGTTATTAACAGGCACCCGCTGTTATTTATCACGATTTTATTATTTTTATCGGACAGCGAAACAATAACCTCCGTTTCTGTTCAATTTTTACAACTTATGATATTTGACAGTTTGACAGCGCGATTGTGACACTGACCGATCAATCTTTGATGTTAATTTGACATTTCATATTTGTTTTTTATGGCCAACACGTGGCCAGACCAAGGGCCAGATAAGACCGTCGCCGTTTGATTCGAATCTATAAAATTTGACGTTCGTAGAATTAGATGGCACTGATAGGTACCTCTAGGTAGCATTTCTCTGTTCGAATCATTCGAATCAATCAATATTTTGATGTTTTTTTTTATTTGCTTCAGACGACTATATGGAATTTTTGACGTGTGGTGTTAAGCTGTCAAGTTAATTTCTGATCTAAATTGTGATTACTTTGCAAAATCTTACTAATTTTAAAATTGTAAGACGTAAATAGTCTTCTCGGAGTTCTTAGAAAAAGAAATAAATTAACAATGGGTTCTAAAAAACACAAGAAAGAGTCGAAAAAGAAGAAGCACAGGAGTAGGTCTCGGTCTCCGCTGGACAACGAAGAACGCGAAAGGAAAAAGCACAAAAAACACAAGGATCGCAAGAAGGATCGCTCCCCTGACGGTCAGTTACATTACTTTGTGATTCAGAACGTAAGAGCCAAGCAATGATTATATTTTCCATCTATAACTCAAATGTTGTTTTTATAACCTACCAACATTATTTTGTTTAAGCATAAGGTGCGAGTTATAATGAAAATGATGATTGTTGCTGGCTGTTTGTCTGTATGACAATGATAATGGCACAGTTTGCTCATTATTTCAGACTCGGTGGCACTCGGCTCGGTCCACCGCGTCTCCTGCTGCTGACCTGAGGTGGGTATGTTATATGAACGGGACCAGCGAGTGACACATAATATTTACCAACAACATCTAACTCATTGAGAAGAATATAATCTGCAGTTTCACCTGCATACGTTCTGATCCCTATCTCAATATAAGACCTCCAGCTAATCTACATACCAAGTTTCATCCATCGCAACTAATTGAGTAGTGTTTGAAGAAGTTACAAACATTCTTACTCAAAAATGTTTACATTTGTAATTTATACCATTACAAACCTTTACCCATACGGGTAGTTGCTACAGAACAACATATAAATACTCAAGTGATTGAATTCGTAAAGTAATTTTTATTCTGACGTTTTTGTACTAAGTCATTGAAGTTCGAGTTATACTTAAGTATTTTACAGTTTTACAACCAATTTACAGCTAATGAAACCAATTTGATCACTAAAAACATAGTTGGAATTTATTTAAATATAATTTCCCTTTTTCCATATTCCACACATTTTAAAAAGTACCAGTTAAAATTAGATATAATATACTGACAGTCACAAACCCACATAACAAATTTGCTTAAAAGTGTTAATGAAACTGATTGCAAATAAAACCCCTTGGGTAATCACTGACAGTAGAATCAACAGCTTTAAACTAAATCTCTTTTAATATCAGCAGCTAGGTTTATGTCAAAAGTTCCCTATCAGCTTAGCACAGTATAGAATAACAGCAGTCTTGTTGAGACATCAACAATATCTTGAGTTCTCAAAGAGGTTTCTTCGTTTATGATCTCTAATACTTCCATTGGATGACCTTTACGTGGCCAATGATGCAATCATCGATCGCTATTGTAAGCTATTGGTTTAACAACACCCTCTAAGAGCAGTGTTGGCTAGTGGTAGATACCTCGACTTTCATTCTGAATATCGTGGGTTCGAATCCCGGCCGGCCGTGCACTAATGTATTTTTCTTAAGAAAAATGTATGTGTGCTAATTGACATTGCTCTTACGGTGAAGGAAAACATTATGATGAAACCCGCGGCTTAGTAGGCTCCAGAAGTATTGACAAGTTCTCTCCTCTGGAAATAGTCGACTAAGCTGAGAATAGGTGCTGGGCAAGCCTACTGTCTCACGCAAAAAGGGCTCAATTAGAAAGGGTCTCATTGCGGAAAACAGCCCGTTTAAGTACAAGTACAACAACATCCTCTAACACTCAGTAAAATAAGTAATACCCTGATATTGTCCTGTCCGGCCTATTGCTAGCAATGCAACCTTTATATCTTGACATTTCCACCTAGAAACAATCTGCTCATAATTGAAAGATTTATTGCAGATAAAAGGAGTAAAAAAAACATTTACCTTTGCGATTATTCATCATCATCATATGAGCCACAGGACGCCCACTGCTGAACGTAGGCCTCCCCCATTTACTTCCAGACTATCAGTCGCCTCATGCTTCCCATGACTAATAAAAATTTCTAAATTCCTAACCTGCAACTGTGTCTGAGTCTGATCCCGGGCTGTATTATTACAATTATTACTTTCATAAAATTAATTTTACAGTGCAGTTTTGTACATGACTTGTAAAAATAGTAAGGGTGTTGGGTATCAAGTAGGTATGTTTTAAAAGTGTATGTTATCTGTTGTTGCAGTGGAGGAGGTGCCGGTGGACTCACACCTCACACAGGAAGGCAATGGAGACAGCGGCTCCAACAGTCGCAGCCGCAGCCGCGAGCGAGACCGACGCATGCGCGAACGACATACAGCTGAAAGGTAATATAAACGTTTTTACACATCTATCTTACTATCTATAATATTATAAAGCTGAAGAGTTTGTTTGTTTGTTTGAACGCGCTAATCTCAGGAACTACTGGTTCGAATTGAAAAAATCTTTTTGTGTTGGATAGTCCATTTATCGAGGAAGGCTTTAGGCTTACTTTTTATCCCGAAATTCCCACGGGATCAGGAGTTACGGGGGTGACCGAGGAGCGCTGCTAGTATAATATAATAAGTACCTGGGTGACCGCGCTTTGCTAGGATATTTTAAGTTTTTTTTTTACCTCTGCCTCGAAACCTAATACTTACTAAATTTCATGAAACTCGTTGGAGCCGTTTCCGAGGTCCTGATTATTAATAAACACCTATTACATACTTACCGATAAACTTCGAAACCTACAACTTTTATAGGGGCAGTTTTGACTTTGACAGTCAATGACATCATTTTTTTTTTCACGATACCGGCCAGTATTTATGGAAAGTATAGAGTAATTTACTTTTTTACCCAGCGTTGCCCTCATCTGTCATGGCGCTGATAGTTTCTTACAACACGATTTTTCAAATGCCTATATCTCGGCAATCGAGCTTTTTTCGGACCTGGAACCTTGATAAATCGATTCCTTGAGCCGAAAACCTCCCACATACTCAATTTCAAGAGTATCGTTGGAGCCGTTTCCGAGATCCTAATTATATATACAAGAATTGCTCATATAAAGATATTAGATATATATTTATATATAATATAAGCCATTTATTCCGAACTTAGGATGTACAATTTTTGATGTAAAATCTCTTAGTTCAGTGTGCCTTTTGGCATAGGCCTCCTCCAACTCCTTCCAATGAGAGAAAGGGCCGAAGGTCTGTCTCAGGTCATACTCCCTTAATCTGATGACCCCTACTTCTCTTCCCATCTCTTAGGTACCAGGTGACTTGCTTACTCCATTTATTGCTTGAGTCACGTAACATGTGTCCAGTCCATCTCCATTTCTTGCATGTCTATTCAATAGAGAATGTCTGTAAGCTTTGTTCTTGACCGAATATTTGTGCTCCTTACTCTGTCCCTTCTCCCTATTCCTAACATACTTCTAGTTGCTAGTTTTTCTCTTTGTTGTGTGTTCAATGACCGTGTTTCACAACCGTAGGTGATTAGACATATAGGTAGTTTTTAATATAATATTACCTGGCCCTCACTGTTTCTGCCACGTAAGACCCGTGTTCCACGTCCTACAGGGAGTTGTGGCCGAAAACTGTCTACTAGTTAACTGAAAAAGTAACAAGAATTTCAAAACAATAGAAGGTATGAGAACTGTTGGGAGACTAACCATTAATTTTCTAGTAATATTCCTACAGTGTAATATACTGTTTTCAGAGAGCGAAGTATAGATCAGACAGAGAGCTCGGCCTCTATTGAGCTACCTGGTGGCGCACAGGAGAGTCTCTCCATTGAGGAAACCAACCGACTACGAGCCAAGCTCGGCCTAAAACCACTTGAGACCAATGAGAAGCCTGCAGGTATTTAAACATAACTAGCTCCGATTAGCGGTTTTATTCGCATAAGCCTCGATTTCGTAATCCATGTTTTAGATTATCAGCATGGGTATTGAGGTTCATTGCAGCCAAGTTACGTTTGACTGTGGCTTACAGCGGAGGTCGACCCATTTGGGGCAGCACATGGCGTCTTAAATATTTTTAAGTTTAATGTATGTTTTTTCTTTATTTCTTCTTTGTGTAAGTTACCTGTTTCTTTGTGTGTGGTCATTTAAAAGTTGTCGTGTGCCTGTACTAAATGTTTTTCTTTCTCTCTTTCATTGCAATAGGCCTGGAAGAGATCGCTTTGAGCGATAAGGCTGCCCTTTGTAACACTTAGACTTAAGCTTTGTTTTTATTTAATGTTAAGTATTTGAAATTGGTGTTTACAATAAAGAATTTATCTATCTATCTAGGTTCATTATTTTTTGCGTGAAGGAGTACCAAACAATAGAAAAATTGTATTATTTACATATATTGTCTGTTGTAGATGATGGTAAGTTCAAAGATGATTTGGGTGAGTTCTATCACGTGCCGGCCACCAACCTCGCACAGCAGCAGAAGACTGAGAAGCTGCGGCAGAAGCTCGACGAGAGGAAGGAGAAACGTACCATTGAAAAGAAGTCAGTCATTATACATATTATACCTATATCTTTATATAAGTAATATCGGTTTTATTTAGTTTAGATTATGGTGCAACATAACATGTAAACAGGCGTATTGTATAAGTACCTCTATAATACATATCAGGTTGAAAGCGACGACAACCCTCGGCTCGGGCTCGGAGGAGGAGGACGACGCGGCCGCCTGGGTGCAGCGCTCGCGGGACATCGACAAACTGAAGAAGGATGCTGCCAAGAGGGTAACCTATACTTGCATACAGATATTCACACGTAGCATCTCTCACTCTTAAGGATTCAATGTATCAAGCTGATACCAAGCTTTATCAATATGCGGACGTATAGTTTTTTACGTATATTGTAGATGTAGAAAAATGAAAAATGGTGTTGCCATTCCTGTCCGTCCATTTGAGGATAGATAAGACGACCTTGTATTTATTTCTATCTTTATTTTTAAAATTCACGCCTAACCATTTATCTGTTTTTCTCAGTTGGATAAGAGAATCGATCTATATGCAATATGCTATCTTTGGAAACAGATTTTATTTAAAAAATAATTTGTAAAGATCTACAAAATTAATAATGAATTTAGATACACAGACAAAGATAACGTTAATGTGTGTACTTGGTACATGTGTTGATGTATGTATTGTGTGTGGGTAGGCGGCGATGTTGGACGAGATGGACGAGGTGTTCGGCGTGTCGGCGCTGGTGGCACCGGTAGCGCCGCCTCCGCCGCAGTACAGCTACTCGCAGGACAACCTGCGCGGGCTGCGGGTCGCGCATCAGATCGACGAGGTAATTAACACTACATTGCATGCGCACGGGGCGCGGGCGGGCGACATCTAGCCCTCAAAAATTAATTAACTACTAATTATAAAAAATATGCATTCCTTTTTGTACATATAATTATACCTAATATACACAGAGAAACACCCAAAGCTGTCACGAACTCACGAATGTGTATAGAAGACATCGCAGGCGGGTGTTCGTCCACCGCGCCGCGGCCGTGCAGCAGTTGTTGTCACTATACTATACAAGTAGAGTATGTCTGTTGTCTTTAATAGTATATTGTTGTTGTTGTTCTCAGCTGGCCGAGGAACGTGAAACGATCCTGACTCTGGCCGACAAGGATGTACTCGCGGAGGACGCGGAAGACGTCCTCGTCAACGTCAATATGATCGACGACGAGAAGTATAAGAAGGTACCTTACAGATACTTTGACATACGACTGTTTTTACCTTTATTACTATATACATTTATAGTATGGTGATTGACACTGAGCAAGTGAGTATGTAGTTGTGTCGAGTCATCGTGTGACTTCACTTGCCAACATTATTATCAATCGTATTTTACTCTTATTTGCCCTTATTGGAGTTTGTTTGTTTGTTTCCAGAACATAGTGGAACGCAAGAAGGCCCGAGCAGGCTACCAGGCGTACGACGACGAGGCGGACCTCGAAGCCGCGGCCCTCGGCTTCCACCGGCCCGTGCTGGCCAAGTATGACGACACCATCGAGCCGCAGGCGCAGGGCAAAGACAAGGGCTTCTTTATCGGCGACGAGGCTGCCGCCAGGGACGCTAGGAACCACAGGGATAGGATGATGGTAAGGGAGTACACACACACGTCACACGAACAGATTGATTCATGACTAATCACTCCCACCGATATTATCATCCAACCGGCCTCATGCTCCCACTAGTTTTGGACTTGTGGTCCCACTATTCATTTAACAAAACAAATAATAAATCCCACTAACATCAACAATTTGGGTTACTGACACATGGTCCTACCAGTTCTTTTTTCTGACAGCACATAGGAATAATACACTAAGCAGAGACATTGATACGCACACATTCACGCGACGATGGCACGTGAACTAGAACAACAAATTAAGGAAGTTCGTTCCAAGAAGAATCCTCTCAATCGGCCTATCTTCAAGTTGCAAATTGGCAGGTACCCCTGTCATTAAAATATATGAGAAATGTTAAGGAATCACTACATCTATACTAATATTATAAAGATTTATCGTTGGTAACAAGTTTGTATGTATGTATGTTGAACCACTGAACCGATTTCAAAAAATATTTTACCAATAGAAAGGTAAATTATTAGGGCATAACATAGGCTTTAACTGATTTCAAAAAATGTGCAAGGATCCGCAAGTTAATGGCAATATTGTAACCCAAGGTAGAAAACCCACATCAGTTTTTAGCGTGCGCTGTGAAATTATTGATGATGTGCCCCGCGGTTGCATCCGCGTAAGTCCCGATCCCGTGTGAATATCGAAAAAAAAAATGTATCCTATCTCCTAGTTGTTAGCTTCCTCCCCACCAATTTTCAGCCAAATCGGTTCAGCCGTTCTCGAGTTATAAATGGTGTAACTAATAACTAACACGACTTTCTTCTATACAGGGTTATTGGTTTCCAATCCAAAACCGTGCAGGTGATAGTTTTCTACATCAAAACGAACAACTTTTGTTCTAGGACTTTTGAAAATTCGAACATTTTTTTGAATTTTTTGAGGTTATATTAATTCGAAAATCAGCTGATTTTTTAAAATAAAGGTCATTCATAGTTAAAACAATCGATAAAGCTCAAAAAATAATTATAATCTTTAGGTTGATGACCTCTCCGTGTTAGAACAGCTAATTTACGGGTAAAAATAACCTCAAAAAATTCAAAAAAATGTTCGAATTTTCAAAAGTCCTAGAACAAAAGTTGTTCGTTTTGATGTAGAAAACTACCCCCTGCACGGTTTTGGATTGGAAACCAATAACCCTGTATATTATCAATAGAGCTCAAAACATCGCGAGACGTGGGGAGAACGCGCCGAGTCTTAAACTCGTGATAACTTCTAAACGAAATATCCGATTCGAAGGAATTTACTGAGAAATAAATAGTCGTGATTATGAAATATTTTTTTCGGATAAGGATTAATACGATGACGCTAATGCAACCTTAGTTCTTACCTGCATTGTAATTGAATTTTAAAACAAAAAAGCTGTTATTGTGACTTAACTATAATAGATGGGTATTTTGCCTCGCGGACTTTTTTGTAGACAATAATAAGGCCTACAAACTTGTAATGCTGATAGCATTGCACCCGTCCGTGCGAAGCCGGGGAGGGTCGCTATATATAACAATGGGGCTTGTATGGGCCGGCCAAAGGATTGTCTGGACCACCTGACAGCCGTGTAGGTAGGTATGTGTTGTATAGTATAATGTACGATATGTATGTTAAAGCGCGAGCGAGCGCAGGGCAGCGTGGCGGCGAGGCTCGAGTCGCTGCTGCTGCCGGCGCCGCGGCTCGCCTCCGACTACTTGGACGAACACGAGCTGCACGCCAAGTTCAAGAAACCCAAGAAAAAGGTAACTATTTTATGTACTTTCTTTAACTAATGCTCTGACTCAGTTAGTAACCTACCTTTAAGCAATTTAGCCTAAGTCAAACGCAAACAATGGTTTAAAGGTTTTGTATGAGGGCATTATTTGTTTTTTGATGGGAATGGGACTCAAAGTGAACCTCACACTTTAAAAATAATAGGACATCATTTTTCTTTAAATATTCAATTTCCGAGACGCTTTAGAATTTGGATGTCCTTTTGTAGTTTGGCATAATAACCTTAGGCATAACATAATTTTTGGCATAAAGTCACCGCGCACTTTTGGAAAATCATAGAACATCACGTTTCTTGAAAAACCCTGTATCCAAGACGCTTTAGAGGTTTGGTGTTATTTATTATTTGTTTTTATTTTTATTTTTTATCGATAGGTATGAGTCTCAAAGGGCGCCGTGCACTTTTGTTCAAATACCCCGTTTCCGAGACCCTTGAGTGTTTGGTGCATTTTTGTTCAACGTAATACCTGCTATCAATATGTAATGATCTTAATGTGCATCGCGTTATTTTAAGTATAAGTATTTGTTCTGTCCAAGTGGCCTTTCTTTTTACTCATATTTGAAAATAAAAATGATATAATATTGCATCAAAATATATTATTATTTGCGTGATGTTGGTGTTAAAAACACTATAACCTCTTATATTATGAATGGAAGAATATGAATCTAGGGACAAAGGTAATTGATAATTATTTTTTCTTTTATTTACAAAAAACCAAAGACAAAGTATGTTGAAAGTTTTGTGCGAATAGGAATTGGACTTTAGCTTATTATATTGTTGTGTTTTATTTGTGTGAAATTGTAAAAAAAAACGGGTTGCACTCCGGGAGTGCCGGCAGAAGTGAAAACTTGATTATTAACGTTGAGCATGTTTGATATTTTGGAATGGTTAGGGAATAATTTTGCACCAATTGCTTTATCAGTATAAAAGTACTATCATTTATGTGGTAGAATACAATATTCATTTATTGCGCTATCGTACACAAACATGACAATTTATATTACATTAAAAATTTAACACTTTAAAACTATTACAATTATTTTACATTAAAAAGTTTATCTCTCCGAAAAATCAACTTTCATCCATAATTTTTTTTCTTTTCTTTCTCTGAAAAACGGAGATTATTTATTATCATTTTATTTCATTTATTTTCATTCGAAATTATTTGTTTGGTAAACCTACACCGCACATGTGCTTATTGTGATTTTATGAAAATATAGGTTAATGCTATAAAGTATAAACATATTACAAATATTAAATTTATACTATGTAAGTTCATATGTATCTAAAGGGTGTAAAAAGACCCTTAACGAAAACGAAAACCACATGTTCTGCCCATCATTGGGATCATTTTTTTCTTCTAGACAATACCTGGGAAACCACAGGTTCTGGAGATATTGAAGGTCAAAGTGTCCATTTTTTTTTCAACTTTTTTGCAAAATCGAATTCTAAGCGTTATCACAAAATTTTCTTCCAAACAAACATTACCAAAATTTTTAAATTTTCTTAACAAATTACGCATTTGAAGTTACAGAAATGCAATGCATGCCCAAGCGCTCACCCACACTGACATAGCCGCGAGCTCGTTCCACGCACACACGCGCGCGGTATCAGCTGTGCCCGCTGTGCGCGTGACCTCGAGTCATTCGAGTTCAACGCATAAATGAATGCGAGCGGCCGTGTTACAACCCCGCGCACGGCGCCGTAGAGAGGGGATAGCAGTCTACTCTCCATCCGTCTTACGCTTTTTCGATCAGGTCACGTGTCCTGACGCGAGTTTAAGATTTTATACCCATTACAGAAAAAGTGCTCAACGCCGCTAAAGAAGTTTTCACTTCAAAAATAAAAAAATAAAATATTACACTTACTTAAATTATGTGCCTTCGCCAAATCAATTAAAAATATAGTTTAAATACAATGTAACTACCTATTTTGTTATTGTAACATACACCGAACGATAAATAGTATATATGCGGGTATTCTAAATAAACCAAAACCACATCGCGAACGAAGTCGCGTATAAAATGAGAGGTGACATATTTTAACTCTCTTTATAGTATAGGAGCTAGCAACGTTTTCGAGAAAGAATTTTAGGTCAGCTGATTTTGTGATATGTTGTCTTTCTTGCACTTTCGGTTAGAATCTGGGCTATCTGGCTGGCGGTAGCGGTTGCGTTCTTTAGTGCGCATCCTACCTGTCCAGGTAATAATCCTGGATTTTAAAAACATTTTAGAAGGCGTAATTTTTAATTTTTTGTTTTTAAATAAGTCTACCTGAACAAGCTATTGCTCTAAGGAGTCCTTGAGGGTGTTAAATGAAACACTGCCATAGGGTTCAATATTGGTTGATTTATTAAAAGTTAAGTTTGCACCTCATAGTTCGGTGCGGAATGTTGCTTGCGCGATCTAACTTTACTGGTGGCGCCATCTGTTGGCGAGTAGTGGTAGTTTTGCATTGGACATACCGCCCACCAAGAACTAGGTTATGCCTTGTTCTTCAAATTACATTTTGTTACATATCTTTGCTTAAGTTTAGAAATAATACAATTTAGATAAATATAACTATGCTACCCTTACATTTAAATTTATTCGGCTACAGGTAATATGCACAACTTTTGAGTTGGCCGTTTTATAACACCACCTTTAGTTTTTAAATCTACTACTCGGACTATGTTATCTACACCTGGATAGGTGGCGATTACTCTGCCAAAGAGCCAACGCGATGGAGGTAAGCCGTCCTCCTTGACTACTACAACGTCATCCAATTTTGGTTGAGGATTGTGCTTGTTCCATTTGTATCTCAGCAGGAACTTGTTTAGATACTCGTTTGACCATTGCTGCCAAAATGATTGAAGCATGCGTTGAGTGTATTGCCACCTCCTCAAAGAACTCACGTTCAAAGACCCAACATCATGGTCTGGTGCAGTTATTAGTGGTTCACCAATGAGAAAGTGTCCGGGAGTTAAGATATTGCCAATCTCTGATTGGCTCACAATTACCGATAGGGGGCGAGAATTGAGGCAAGCCTCTATCTGACTGAGAACTGTTGTCATTTCTTCGAACGTCAAAGTTGAATTTCCGATTGTCCTCTTAAGGTGATATTTCACTGACTTGACTCCGGCCTCCCACAATCCGCCGAAGTTAGGCGAATGGGCTGGTATGAAATGCCATTCGCAATCATTTGTAGCCAGAGATGCAGCGACCTCGGCGAGCATCTGTTTGCGCTCTGAGATAGCACATTTCTGAAGTTCTCCTGATGCTCCAATGAAGTTGGTGCCGTTGTCACTCCACAGGTGTGAACAACTACCTCGTCTGGCCACAAAACGTTTAAAAGCTTGTAAGAAACCTTCCGTAGTCAAGTCGCTTACGACCTCTAAGTGTATGGCTCTAGTGGCCATACAGACAAATAAAGCGATGTATCCTTTGTAGGACTTGTGACCTCGACCTTTGGTTGTTCTCAGTTGGATTGGTCCCGCGTAATCAACACCGCTGTGTTTGAATGCGCGTGTAGGGGTTGTTCTGACAGTAGGTACTTGTCCCATGAAAGGAGCTTTTGTGACTGCTGCGTTCTTTACACAAGTTACACATTTGCGGTAATGTGATTTGACTAACTGTTTCGCTCCGAGAATCCAATACTTAGTTTGTATATAGTTTAGTGTAAGTTGCGGTCCACCATGAAGTGTTTGGTTGTGGGCCTTAACTATGATAAGTTGAGTTAAATGAGACTGCTTCGGCATTATAATTGGATGCTTTCTATTATAACCGAGGTCTGAAAGACCCAATCTGCCTCCTACTCTCAAGATATTATCGCGATCAATGAACGGATTTAATGAGCGAAGGCTATTGCCTTTAGGTAAGTCTTTTTTCTGTGATATTAGTTTAAGTTCTTCTGCAAAATAATTTATTTGATCTTTTATTATACAAAAATTAAGTGCTTCTTTTAACTCTTTAGCTGTGATATATTTTTCATTATTTTTATTTTTGTTTTTACAATTATTTATAAATCTTTTACAGTATGCAATTATTCTAGTCATTTTAGTAAGCGATGAATATTTATCCCATATGTCTGTTTTAGGTTCTACTACAGCACAGTTTGTTTTGATTTTTAATGCTTCTAAATCTGTTACTGTAGTTTTAGGTTTATCGTACGTGATATTTTCTTGATGGAGAAATTCCGGTCCACTGAACCAAAGTTTGGCGTTAAGTAGTTCAGATGGATGTAATCCTCGCGACGCACAGTCTGCGGGGTTTTGCTTAGATGTAACGTGCGACCAGTTTTGTGGATCGAGGTTTGTATGAATTTCTGAAACACGGTTGGCTACAAACACACTCCATTTACTTGGGTGGTTGTTCAACCATGCAAGGACTACAGTTGAGTCAGTCCATGCGTGTATATTGCGCTTTTCGATATTAAAAACCGTTGCTACTTCTATTAATAATTTGCTCAACAGTACAGCTCCGCATAACTCCAACCTCGGAATTGAGACTTGTTTCACTGGAGCTACCTTCGTCTTTGCGGTGATTAAAGACACATTTATGTTTCTTACAGAGTTAATTACTCTTACATAAACAACTGCGGCGTATGCTGACTTCGATGCATCACAGAAGCCGTGAATTTCAACTTCGTGATCATCTGTGTGAGTACCGATCCATCTTGGTATGCGGATTTCACGTAACCTTAATTGTTCTTCGCGGTAAGTTAACCACTCATTCAAAAGATTATCTGGAACGATTTCGTCCCAATTTAATCCTGCTAACCACAGCTTTTGGATCATAATTTTTGCTGTTATTAAACTAGGTCCTACCCATCCTGATGGGTCGTAGAGACGAGATATATCCGAAATAATCATCCTTTTAGTTACAGGTTGCTGCAACGTCGGGAGATTAATTGAATAGCGAAAAGTGTCGTCGCGTCGGTTCCAGGTGAGTCCCATTATTTTTATTAATTCGTCTTCCTTGATTCTTAATCCTTCCTCAATTTCTAATCCTTTTCCTATTTCCTTATCCTTCTCTTTCCCTTTCATTATTTCTAAGAGTTCGTTGTTATTGCTATTCCACTTCTGAAGTTTGAATCCTGCCTTTCCTAGTAGTTCATTCATTTGTGTAAATATTTCATATCCTTGTTTGACATTTTCACAGCCACTCATGAAGTCATCAACGTAAAAATCTTTCAGTGTTCTTTCAGCTGCCATTGGATAATTAGCACCATCATCGTGAGCTACCTGTTGCAATGCCTTGACTGCGAGATATGGAGCAGAAGCTGTCCCAAAAGTAACACGTGTAAGTTTATAATGGTTTATTTCTAATTTAGGATCTTCTCTCCACACAATTCTTTGGAAATCATTGTCACGATTGGCGGTCTTCACCTGACGGTACATTTTAACGATGTCGGCTGACATGCAAATTGAGGCCGACCTCCAACGCATTATGATGTGCCGTAGTTCCGGCTGTAAGGTAGGTCCTATTGCTAATTGATCATTTAATGAAATATTGTTTTTTCCTTTGCAGGACGCATCGTAGACTACTCTTACCTTAGTGGTTTCTTTGTCATTACGAACCACAGCGTGGTGAGGTAAGTATATGGCTTTAGGATTATTTATTTCTTCTGTAGATATAAGTTCCATATGATTTAACTTTAGGTACTCATCAATTACTTCTTGATATTTTACTCTTAGTGTTTTATCCTTGTCTAACTTACGTTCAAGTGATTTCAGACGACTTACTGCGATATCTCGAGAAGAAGTGACTTGAGGAACTTCAACTTTAAGGGGAAGGCGAACAATATATCTACCGTCGCTGTCTCTACGGGTATTAGTTTCAAAGTGTTGTTCACAGAATTTCTCTTCATCTGTGAATAGTTTTTCTTTGGGTAGTTGAATATCTGATTCAAGCTCCCAGAATCTTTTTAAATCGGTTGTGCAACGACAATGCATTACATTTATGTTATTAGCGGGCTTGGTATTTGATTCAATTGCTCCAGAGAGAATCCAACCTAGACTTGTTGATTGAGCCAGTGGTGTACCAAGCGGTCCTCGTTTTATTCCTGCACGAAGTATTTTTGTATATACTTCGGCTCCCAAGAGAATGTCGATTCGGTTGGGTGTGTGATATTCGGGATCTGCTAGCGATAATTGTTTTAGTTCTAGCCACTCCATTGGTTCGACTTTCTCAGCCGGTAATGGAGACGTTATGCATTTGATAACGTGTGCGCTCACTGAAACTGTTACAGTGGGATCATACATTGATTTTATCGTTAAATCGACTGCGGCCTTTGATACTACATCCTTTCCTCCACCTAATCCTGCAATGAGATTAGTGGTAGGTTTTTTCTTTAAACCTAGATATTGGACTGCCGACTCCGTTACGAAAGACGACTGCGAGCCCTGATCTATCAACGCTCTTAGTTTGCAATCTTCCCCATTTCTCGATGTGACCTTGACTACCGCAGTGGCTAGCAAGACCTGCTGAAATATTTTACCTGTCGAGAAGCAGGAGACCAATGATGCTGAATTGTTTGAAGTAGTAGGATCATTTGAAGAGGCGACAACACTCCTGTTTGGCATGTTGTTTCTATCATTATTTGCAGTGTTATTACCCCCAGGATGAAGAAGTGAATGGTGTTTTTGTTTACAAATGCGACACCGTGAATTGCTATGACACTCTTTGGCAGAATGATTACCACCCATGCAGTTGAAACAGATATTTTTATCGTAAACAAACTTACGACGATCGTCCACTTTAGATTTATGAAACTGTTTACAATTATATAATTTGTGATCATCAGAACATAATGGACAAGATACATTAGAATTAGTTACATGTAGTGC
Source organism: Idaea straminata (assembly GCA_951213275.1). Lineage (NCBI taxonomy): Eukaryota > Metazoa > Arthropoda > Insecta > Lepidoptera > Geometridae > Idaea > Idaea straminata. The sequence goes on from OX577850.1 coordinate 15,014,164, forward strand.
TTTTATCTTGCTACTATTAGATTGGGTTTTCATTGATTTTGGATCAAGACACTCTACAGCGCGGAAAGTTTCAGATAAAAAATCAGTAAATTGTTTGTAACTGGGAAGTTCTTCAGAAGAGATCGTTTTGGTTACATGGAACTCCCACTGACGTCTAGTTTCTGGATCCAATTTCAAGGTGAGGATGTGAATCAACAATACATCCCACGACTTTGTATCGATTCCCAAACTTTGAAGTGTAGCTAAACATGTATTGGTAGTATCGACGAGGTCTCTCAAACCATCGGCCGATTCCACTTGAAGGTTTTTCTGACTTAAAAGTCTCTTTAACGTTTGATGACAGATGTATTTTTTATTATTATAACGTTCTTGTAATAGTTGCCAAGAACGAGTAAAATTACCATTATCTATGGGAACGTGTCTAAGTAATTGTTCAGCATCGCCTACAAGATAACTTTTTAAATAATGTAGTTTTTGTATATCATCAAAGGAAGAATTATTTATTATTAATGATGTGAACATTTGCTTGAACGTTGTCCATTCAGAATAATTCCCAGAGAAATTAGGAATATTGATTTTAGGGTACTTTACATTACTCATAGGTTTCTCACAATGAGAGTTAACATTAGGAGCGCTTTCGTTAAAATTATTTAATGCTAATTTTAATTCAGTTTTGTATGAGATATAAATTTCTTCGGTCTTATCGTAAACATCATTCGAAATGTAACTAGAACTATTTAACTCTTTAGGACTGGAGCTACGCATAAGTTCTTTATGTCCAGATAAAAATTCAAACCATAGTTGGTCCAATGACTCAATTCGATTTTCGACATACTCCTTAATAATGCGCTCTTTAGGCGACTTTTTATAATTAGTTCTGGCTTTATTAATGCGTGAAGTTATATCTCCTTGAAAATTAATCAAAGATTCCATTATAGTAAGTTAAAGTGAACAAATGAATAAATAGAAAATGACAAAAATTTACAAGTAATTTTTTGTGTAAAAAACAAGTGACAAAACAGAAAAAATTTACAAGTTATTTTTTGAGCGAAAATTTTCTAAGTGTTTTAACATTCTTTAAAAAAAGGTAAAATTGGGCATAGGTTCCCCGTACCTTCGTTTTTATTGAAATTATTCTAAGTCTTAACTAACATGCACTTAAATTTTCTAAGTCCCAAATCGTTCAAATTTCTTCTATGTGTTAAAACTGTTTAAATTTTTCTAAGTCCAAATTTTTCAACTGATGATTTTACACTTTAACTTTTATATTGATGACCTTAAGGTTGAAAATTGTTTAAAAGTACTCACTGATAAATAATTCACTCACTGCACTGTAGGTGGTGCCACTGTTCTGACTCCTCAAGCACTGCTGATGATGAACTGCTTCCTTGGGCGGTTCCGCCCACCGTGATTCCTGAATGCACCTTCCACCGAAGGTACCTTCTGAAGCTGGTCGATGCTTTCCCGCGTCGATCCGCTCCTGTACTTGCGTTTGCAACGGCGAACCACCGTCCGCAAGTTATGACGTCAAAAATCGGACGAACAATCGTATCCGGCTCGAAGGACCATGAACAAGCTATTGCTCTAAGGAGTCCTTGAGGGTGTTAAATGAAACACTGCCATAGGGTTCAATATTGGTTGATTTATTAAAAGTTAAGTTTGCACCTCATAGTTCGGTGCGGAATGTTGCTTGCGCGATCTAACTTTACTGGTGGCGCCATCTGTTGGCGAGTAGTGGTAGTTTTGCATTGGACACTACCTGACATACTTTTTTTATTGCCAGACATTTTTGACAATGCTAACTATGTGCCATACGCGATTTTTTTTATTTTTTTTATAAAAATTTCAAAGTATTTTATAATGTCTGTAATTTTAATATTATGTTATTTAAAGATAAGAAAAACTTAAAATAAATTTGCCAGACATTAATTCGATTGTTAAGTCTTAAATTAAAATGAAAAAGTCATGAAAAGTATTGCAGTATAATGCTAGTAGTCCGAGAGAGTCAGTTGCAGAATAAGTCGAGAATGATACAGAGAACCATTACGAAAGTAAATTACATTTCATTGTGCATATAATAAAAAAATAATAATAATAATAAGCCCGCAGGGCACCTTGAGGCGAGGTGTCGGGGAGTAGCGACCCCGCGGTTCCCGAGTTCTCCAGGGGGAAGCAATCGTTCCTCATCTCCGGCTGGCCTTAGATGGCTGACCGGAGTGAAAAATGACGAGGAAGAGGTCCCCCGCCTCTGGCTTGCCTTCACCGGCCGTCCAGAGTGGAGTCGCAGGAATACGTTCGAAGGATATATACCGCACGTCAGTGGTGAGTGGGCCAGGTAGGTTGGACCCTCAGGGAGCCCGTGACCTGAGTTTAAAACCCAGTGCGGCATCACTATCCTTAAGCCACTCTCGTCCCTGTTGCCCCCTTTCTGTAATTTACTCAGCTGATTAGGGTGGCCCAGTTTGAGAGCTGGCGAGTCTCCGCCTGCCAATTTTACATGTTTGTTGAACATTGTTACGGCAGGTGCCATAGTACCCATAGTCCCCCAGAATCCAGTCCACTACCATCCCATCACAATAGCTCAAGTAGTTTTGTCCTGTAGATTATCAATAGTTTTATCCAAACCGGAGGTTGTCCTTGGTTGCACTTTATAGTGTAGACAGGGATAATCGCCGGTTTAGAATCCACCCCATTGCTTGCTATTATACTTGTTATTGTAAAGGGCCTCTACGTGTTGGCTTCGGCTCCACGCACGCCTTCCAAAGGTCCGGGGCTCCATAGCCCCGTGATACAGGACGTATAACAGACAATAATAATAATAATAATAGTTCTAGTCCGAGCAAGTTTGAAAACCACCACCAAGAATTCGGTGTAATTCATTGATGTTTATGTAACGCTGATGATTTCCAACACCCATATTTATCCAAATTTTCAAAGATGCTTTCAGATGATCCATATTCCCCAGAAGTATAATTAAAATATCAGAATATCAGATGCCTCTTTTTTTTGTGACGTCACTATAGGCTGAAACAACTTGAAAAACTTAATATTAATTATTTATAATTTTTAATTAGTAATCAGAACAATTTAAATAAAAAGTGTTGTTTTTTAAATTTTAATCTAATTTTATATTCCTTTTTATGCTTAAATTTTTTTCAAACTTGCTCGGACTAGAACTATTATTATTATAATTTTTTTTATTTTATTATATGCACAATGAAAAGTAATTTACTTTCGTAATGGTTCTCTGTATCATTCTCGACTTATTCTGCAACTGACTCTCTCGGACTACTAGCATTATACTGCAATACTTTTCATGACTTTTTCATTTTAATTTAAGACTTAACAATCGAATTAATGTCTGGCAAATTTATTTTAAGTTTTTCTTATCTTTATATAACATAATATTAAAATTACAGACATTATAAAATACTTTGAAATTTTTATAAAAAAATAAAAAAAATCGCGTATGGCACATAGTTAGCATTGTCAAAAATGTCTGGCAATAAAAAAAGTATGTCAGGTAGACTTATTTAAAAACAAAAAATTAAAAATTACGCCTTCTAAAATGTTTTTAAAATCCAGGATTATTACCTGGACAGGTAGGATGCGCACTAAAGAACGCAACCGCTACCGCCAGCCAGATAGCCCAGACTCTAACCGAAAGTGCAAGAAGGACGACATATCACAAAATCAGCTGACCTAAAATTCTTACTCTCCAAACGTTGCTAGCTCCCGTACTATTATATAATGTTTCCGTGGTGAGTTAATGAACACTACAATAAATGCCACAAAGATGAATAAGCCGTGTTCTCGCGAGCACGCGCTACTAGAATGCACTCTGCGGCCACTGTTTATCCCGATTATCCCACAGGATCGAGACTAAACACGCGGGGACCCGGACGCGGACGTGACAGTACGACACTATATGTATGTTTCAGGGCAAGATGCGCAAGAAAGCTAAACAAGAGCCGATAGACGTGGAGGACTACGAGGCGGGCAACGCGCCGCTACACACTGACGACACCGGTATACTATACAATACTATACTATACCTTGTTACTTGATCGCGTCATCGAACTACGCACCGATCGCATGTTGATGACGTGATAGTATGCTCGCGCCGCGCGAGGACTACTCACGCACAGGCACACACCGCGTAAACATTATCGTAAATACATTGTAAATATTATTGTAAATACATAATTATAATATGTAAGTGTAAGGTGTGCTGTTGTATAGATGTGAACCCCGGTACGATGATGGTCCAAGACGAGGAGGAGACGGAGCCCGACACCGAGCTACAGGCCGCCCTGGCGCGCGCGCGCAGGCTGCGCCAGGAGAGAGATCATAAACTACCTAAAGTAACCACCTCTATTTTCCCCACTATTACATTCTATCTGGTTTATATCTCTATTGATACATAGATACGACCGTTCGCGTTGTTCTCACTCGCAGGTGGAGGACATCCTCGACATAGTAAAGGAAGAAGTGAAGGATGAACCGGTGGAGATGGAGTCGGACGGGATGGTGCTGGACGCGACTGCGGAGTTCTGTCGCTCACTCGGGGACATACCGACGTACGGCCTCGCCGGGAACAGGGACCATCATGCCGAGATCATGGTAGGTATAACCTACTATATTCGCATCTTTACAACCGAAGTCAAGTCAAAGTCAAAAGTAAAAAAAAAAAATATTCTTTTGGATGCTTAATACAATTCAAAGTCAAAGTCAAAATTCTTTATTCCTTTGAATGCTTAATGCCTAGGTATAAGATCACATGCACACGTCTTTAAAACGAAGTTAGGAAATGTATATAGACCACATGGAAACGTCTTAAAAACTAAGTTAGGATGTGTGCCTTCGGAACGCGTCCACCAATGAGAAGAAAGCACAAGAAACTCATGGGGGTTTTTTTAATGTGATCACGCTCACAAAGGTCAATATTACAAATATTTGAAAGTATTATTTGAAATGGAGCAACTAAAGTCACGTCCATGGGTTGTTATCATTTAGGTAAGACGAAGTATCATAGTACGCCTTACTGCACAATTTATACATCTTTGGGTAATTTATTATAATAGAGCACACATTCTTATTTCTTAAGTTGAAATTATGAATATCGCTATTTTTACGAAAATTTCAGGATTTTGTATAGCAAGTTTTCGTAGATATATACCGTTAATATATTTATCTCTTAAAATTTTTCTCTAAGTGAATCCCTGGGGCCCATTTTGTAGATAGCTCGGACAGCTCTCTTTTGCAATATGAAAATAGCATCAATATCTGCAGCACACCCCCACAGTAGGATGCCATACGACATGACACTGTGGAAGTAGCTGAAATAGACTAGGCGAGCAGTCTCAATGTCCGTGTATTCGCGAATTTTCTTGAATCCGTAAGCTGCAGAACTAAATCTATTGGACAATGCTTCGAAATGCGAGCCCCACTGAAGCTTAGGATCTAAAGTTATACCTAGAAAGACAGCCTTACTGACTAATTCAACTTCCTTATCATTAATTTTTACAGCAGTTTTGACTTGATTTACATTTTGAAGTGTGAACCGAATTAATTTAGTTTTGGATCCATTCAGTAATAAATTATTGGAATTGAACCAATCAACTATTCTAGAGAGAGCATTGTTCACATCGTCAATGTTCGACTGCCGCCTTTTAACCTTGAACACCAAGGAGGTGTCATCTGCGAACAACACTATCCCATGGTTGTCCCTTACAAGGTAAGGTAAGTCATTTATATAAACTAAGAACAGGAAAGGTCCTAATATGGATCCTTGAGGAACCCCCATTGCTATCACAGATCCGAGGGATCGTTTTCCGTTAACATCAACACTCTGGACTCTACCGCTCAAATAAGAAGAGATAAGATCCAGGGCGCTGTCTCCATTACCGTAGTAGTACCGTAGCTTCATGATCAATGTACTATGTTGAACGCAATCAAATGCTTTGGACAAGTCACAGAATATGCCATAAGCATCATGCGACTCCTCCCAAGCATCAAAAATGTTTTTAATATTAGTTAGACTGTTACGCATCGTATCGTTGTTCCGTTACAGGACTTCGATCGCGAGGATCTCGAGCAGGAACCGGAGGGCGCAGCAGGCGGGGCGGGGCCGGGAGCGGGAGCAGGCCCGGGGGGCAGCGCCTGGAGCCGCGTCGACGTGTCCCACGAGCAGCCGCCGGCGCTGGGCGCCGGGGCCGCGGGGGCGATGGGTGCCGCCGCCGCCGTCATCCCGGAGCCGCGGCTTGGGGCCGGCGTGGCGGGCGCGCTCGCCCTCGCGCTCAGCAAGGGGTACCTGGAGCGGGCGGGAGGCGGCGCGGGTACGACGGGCGGAGGGGCGGGCGCGCCCCGCACCGCTCGCCACGCCGCCCTGCTCGCCTCGCGGTACTCGATCGAGGACAAGGCGGCCGAGGAGGAAGAGGGCGGTCGACGCCGCGGCCGCGACCGCCAGGACCGCGCGCCCGCCGCACTACACGACTTCCGAGAGAAGCCCGGCTTCCGGCCCGACGTGAAGCTGGAGTACGTCGACGACGAGGGCCGCCCGCTCGCACCGAAGGAGGCCTTCCGCTACCTTAGCCACAAGTTCCACGGGAAGGGCCCCGGCAAGAACAAGCAGGAGAAACGGATCAAGAAGGCGATCCAGGAGGGGGTACGTTACATACGTCGCGTCACTTTTTAGTCGTTATACGTCGGTACACGAGCGTTACTGACTTGTATGTATAATTCCAGCTGATGAAGAAGATGAGTTCGACGGACACGCCGCTGAACACGCTGCAGATGTTGCAGGACAAGCAGCGCGAGACCCATTCCCCCTACATCCTACTGAGCGGCGCCAAGCGAGACGCGGCTCCCCCGCCACCGCCGCCGCCCCCTCCACCGCCGCCCTCCTCCTCGGCCGCCCAGACACATTGAGACTACAGCTTTAGTGCAACTAGATGTAAGTATACTATCACCTACCGATAATATCGAGTGACGAACGACTATCACTTGTACATATTATCGGCTACAATATTGTCATAACATTACCTATTTGTTTCCATATTGTGTAAACAATAACACACTTTTTATTTAGAGGTAGATTGGATACATGTGTGAAAAACAAACCGTATTCATTTTAATTGATGTATGTATTTTTGGTAACACATAAGACAACCCATCGAATATAATAAATGTATTTGAAAACATGGTGTTGTTTATATTGAAGTGGTAGTGAACGATGATGGCTGACACGCTCGGAGCATCGCGCCTGCGTCACGGGCTTTAGGCATAAACATGCTCATTAATGCGGTATATTCTTTAATATTTCATTAGATATAATGTAATTAGAGATGTAAGGTATAATAGGCGTACCTTAGAGACAAAATACGCAGGAACATAAAATCGCTATTACAAGTCCAATAACTTAAAAACGGTTAAGTTTTCGAGTGTCCCATAGTCAAATGAGTCCTTACCAGTCACCCTGTATAGAACAAATTCGTGTTAGTTAAACCATTTATAGGCTTTACGATATTCCCACGCATGAAGGAAGGCACGGGATCGGGACTTACGCTCTCTATTATATTAGTGATCTGTGACTTACCCGAATGAAACCGCGGGGCTCAGCTAGTATAGTTACAATTTAATGAGAAAAACGACACTAGCTGAAAATAGTATATTATGCAACTAGTGAATAAAGGACGGATTTAAAGCGAGGGCCATAGATGAATCATGAGGAAGCGAAGGATTCTAACAACTGAATCAAGACCGTGGGGAGTGATTCATAATGATTGAATCACGAGCGTAGCGAGTGATTCAAGTGTTAGAATCCTGAGCCACGCGAGTGATTCATGGCCGTCAATGTAAATCCGTACTTTATGCAAGAGTTGCATACTATACTTTTTATCACAGTTGCTCATAAAGTGGATCTTATTCAACGGCTTTTAGGCTCGTAATCCAACATATTATGCACGCGTGCGATTTATATTGCCAACCTAGTGCTGTAAAGTTATCCTGATAGGTTAAATACGTATCTTACTGCTAATTACATACTGTTTTGATGTATAAAAAGGTAGGTACCAAAGAGTTTATTAGCTAGCAAAAATGGTTGTTTCTAAAGTCAGTTTACGAACGAAAATTTTACGTGATATTGACTTAGAAAACGATTAAAAATTTAGTTGTTTATTTTTTGTTTTTTCTTTACTTAAATATATTGTTTTTCCGTACCATTGTATTTTGTTCTTAACCCCCGACGCAAAAACAAATAGAAAAAACCCAAAAAAATATTGTATGTCAGACGAGGCTGTATAGGTTAAAAGTCTTTAGCCTGGCCTTCCTGGAGCATAATTAACAAAAAAATATTGCCTTAAAAAAATGTAAACATAGACTTATCACAAATATTTTGTTAATTATTATTTTGTTTTCTTTTCAAGTCTTTTCTTTTATTCGCAACTGTGGTAAAAAACGTCGTACGATATACGTGTGGAATTGATCTTTGCATCTTGGCTTCTATAACACGCTCGCTGCCGCTCGCGCGTCATAAACCGCCTCTATGCACAGATCAATTTACCACACTTATATCGTAATGTACTATTATACCATGACTACGAGAAAAAGAAAACAAAACATGTGGCGGGACTTACCGACAGACAGACAAACAGACAGACAGACAAACAGACAGACAAACAGACAGACAGACAAACAGACAGACAAACAGACAGACAGACAAACAGACAGACAAATAGACAAAAAACAGACAGACAGACAAACCGACATACAGACAGACAGACATTATTTTTTGCGCAAGGAGGTTGTATAACCATTGATATGAATGTCGAATATACAAACACCAAAACAGTGATTAAAAGGCCTTTTTATTCACTGTTTTCAGTGAATAAAATAAGCTTTTTAGAGTGGGCATGGTATAAACTAGATTTTTAGCTTCGCTTTTTATTATTATGTAGAACTTGACGACCCAGTTGGCACAATGGTCACCATGCCGGACTGCCAAACACAGGGTTGCGGATTCGATTCCCGCCTCAGGCAAGTATTTATGCTTAGATATTTGTCTGTGGTCTGGTTGTTGCTGTGTATTGTAAGTATATATTTACGAAAGAAAAGTATATAAGTAGTATATCCGTTGTCTAGCACCCATAACACAAGTCTAGTTACTTAACTTGGGGCTAGATGGCGCTGTGTGGATTGTCCTGCAATATTTATTTATTATTATTTATTTAACTCATGGGTAGAACTTTTTTTTTTTCTTTTATTATGGCTTCGCACGTGTGCATTTAGCCAGTGTCAAGTTATATTTTGCATCAAATTATGACCCGATTTTTCATAAATCGGGCCTAAAGTGTTTCAATACAGTCAAAGTCGTCATAGTCCGTCAAGTCAGGGGTTATAGTAAAGCGGTGGCAAGTTTACCATAACCTTAATAGGAGATTTGGAGGCAACGAGAAAACTGCATGTTTGACACTGATTTTTACTTTCACTACACTTGTGCACTTTCACAGAACTAAATTGAATAACATTCCACCAGAATTATACAATTCAACTCGGGTTACATCTAAGTTTCATGAAAATAAAACTGCAGCACGACATGTTGTTAACTCGTTCCCGCCAAAAACTCATGGGTAGAACTTGGTTAATAATATGGTTGTCAATTGTTGTGACATTCATCTATCAGCTTCACGCGCTTTACGTCAATCAAACCAACACGTCAACATACAAAGTTATCTAGATTATTATAGTAATAATATTCCTTGTATTTAATTTAAGTTGGTATATTCGGTATCGTCTTGGGCTAAATCTGAAATAAGCTGATCGCTAAGGGTAACTATCATAAGAAATAGTAATCGTAATGAGTAATACGGATAACCCTCACTCGGAGGGAGAGAATCGTGATAGCGCGGTGACGTCGAGGCATGTGTCGCCCGGCGAGCTGGTGGAGTTCCTGCCGTACGCGTGTCGGCAGCTGCAGGTCGCCTTCAATGTACGAGTGTACGTGACCGTGCTGCAGGAGTACGTGTCGTCGGTGTCCAAGCCGCGCTCCAAGCTGCAGCGCGGCTCCGTCCATGTGGCTACACCTCCGCCCGCCACCGCCGCTGACTTGCCGGACGCAGACAGCGACGGGGAGCCGCCGCCGCCGTCCGATCACGTGCCGGTCACCATGACCCTCGATGCCGCCGGTCGCGTCGTGCAAGTGGAGTTGACCCGCGTCCGCGTGCCACGCGCGCTGCTGCAGGTGCTCGCCCTCGCCGCGCCCTACAACCCGTCGCTCGCGCGTCTCGAGCTGCGCCGGTGCCGGCTACGCGGCGACATCCTGCACGAGCTCGCGAAGCCGGCGTTCGCCGCCCTCACCGACATCTGCCTCGACGGGTCGCCGGTCCCCGAGGCGAACTACGCGACGCTGCTCGACGGCGACCGCGTGCGGCGTCTGTCGCTCGCGCGGCTCTGGCTCGACGACGGAGCGTGCGTCGAGCTCGCCTCGCGGCTGCGCCACCCGCTGCCGGCGGCTCGCTCGCTGCGCCTCCTCGACCTCGGCTCGAACGCTGTCGGTGACGCGGGTGCCGTGGCGCTCGCCCGCGCGCTGCGCACCAACCGGACGCTGCTGCACCTCAACCTCACCGGGAACCGCATCGGCGACAGCGGCGCGTCCGAGCTGTTGCGAACGCTCACCCCGTTCCCGCTGACTACCTACGAGGTGTTAGAGTCGCGGCGGCGGCGGCTCGCGCATCTGAGATCCGTGCGCGCCACGACCGCTGCCCTCCGCAAGGAGGCGTCGACGCCTATCTCGCGTATACTCGATGATTCGAAGCGAGGGCGGCGAGGGACAGCGACGATGACCGGCCGCGGCGGCGGAGCTGCGCCTGCGCCTCGACGCGGCAGCAGGGCCGCCTCCATCCCGGACGAGGGCGAGGAGCGCGCGGCGATGCGCGCGAACATGGTCGTCGGCTCGTACAACGATCCGTTCGCACCGTCGGAGACGGTCTGCATCTCGGGGCACGTGTATTGCGCCGGCAACCGGGTGCTGTGCTACCTGAACCTTGCGCATAACCATCTCACCGTGCTGACGGCGGCACGGCTGGCGAACACGCTGGAAGTGCAGCTCGTGACGCGACGCACGTCGCTGCTGCGCGTCGTGCTCGACGGCAACCCGCTGCCGAGCGCCGACGAGAACTACAAGATGTCCCTTGTCGAGGAGCTCCTCGAGCGTGCGGTCGCGACGGCAGCGCGCGCGGATCACTTGCAGCGACGCACGATGCGTTCGCGCACCGGACGTTAACTCTATCTACCTACGTAGGCAATAGGCGTATACCATGGTTTTAATCAAATTGATCAATTTGCCAGGACAAATTTAATTTAAAATAGAAGAACGGTCGTTTTTTTATAGATAACCCCTATTGTCCCACTGCCGGGCAAAGATCTCCCCTATCTCCCCCGATCGGTTGCGGTCCTGGGCCACCTCCGGCCAAGCTGGCTCGAGGCGGTCGAGGTCGTCTCGCCAACGCTTTCATGGCCGACCTCGACGACATCGCCGAGCACTCGGAGGTGTCCAGCTTGTTGCTGTTTTAGCCCATTTATTTTTATTGTACAACCGCAATGTCGATTTAGTCCATTTGATTAAAATAAAATACTTATTTGTCATTAGTTAGTTCTAACCTTATTTTTAGTAATCGATTCATATAATGTATTTTTAATCTAACGTAACATAATATGTATATAACTATATATTAATTAAATAAATAGTTTAATAATGCATTTTCGTTTGTTTAGGTATAAATTGTTATAAGCCACGAGGTTCAACTAGCTATAGCAGGCAAACATAAAATATGAAATGCAACGCTTTTATTATTTGCGAGTTTAGACTTGTCACTGTTACTGCTGTCACTGCTTGGCGTCCGGCGACTGTTCGCCAAAGTGCGCCTTGCGCAACGGCTGGCGCTTGAGACGAGTGTCGCGCACGAGGGGCGGTGTCGGCGGACGGCGCACCGGCTGCGTCGACGCCATACGTAGGTGCGCGTATAGCGGGATCTGTAGGGCAGTGATACCGTCATAGACGGTGGTCAGTGGTCAGTGGTCAGCGCGCAGGTTGAGCTAAGAGCTAGGTAGGTAAGTATATAGAGTAACTCACCGTCTGCAGCGTGTCGTCGAGCTCGACGCGGTCTTGACGGTCGGGCCGGCGAGGTAGGTCGAAGTAGTGCCCGAGGAGAGGCTCGTTAGGCGGCTTGCCGTACACCTTGGTGCGCAGCTCGAGCTCGGTGATGTCACGTAGCTTGTCCACCTCGACCTGGCCGGGCGTATAGCGCGACACCTCGCCGCCGCGCCACACCTTGAACGTGGTGAAGCTGGCCACCTTCTTCACGTCAGGCGGGAACCGGGTCACCTCCAACGTCCACGGCACCACCCCGCCCAGAGTCTGCAGGTACTCGCCCGAGAGCCGCCACACGCGCACGCTGTAGTCCGAGCTCCCGCTGTATAGGTAGGTACATCATCTCGGCATCAGGGCATCATCGCATCATCTCTACGTATACAATTGTATAAATGTAGTCCCTTCACTTACGTGAGCAGTAGCTTCATGTCGTCGATGAACGCGAGGCAGGAGATGCAGCGCAGATGGGCTCGGTACGAGTTAAGCAGCAGCGGGCGGTTCTGGTCGCGCACGCAACGCTTGGCGCGGCCCTCGATGCGGTCACGCCAGAGGAACGGGAACTGCAACCGCAACCGCGCCATGTTCACATGGACCGGCTCCATGTCGCCGCGTAGGTAGTCTAGCATCAGCCACACCTTCACGTAGCCGAGCGTCGTGCCCGTGAATAGGTACATGTTCTCTATGTCGGTAGTGAGCGTCGACACGTAGTCGCCGGCCGCGTGTACGCCCTGGAACGAGCCCTGAAACCCGCCCGCCGGGTGGTCCGACCACGCCTGTAAGGTGCCGTTCTCGAGCGCGAGCAGGAGCGAGGCGGTGCGCATTGCGCACGGCCGCGTCTCGAGGAACTGCATTGCGTGCACGGCCAGCTGTCGCATCTGTTGCGCGCGCGCCGGCATGGACACGGTAGAGACGCGCCTCGCGCGAGCGCTGCTCACGCTGGCGGCGCTGGCACGCGGCCCCCTCGCCACCACGCTCGGTCGGTGTATTGATGACTTGCGCTTCGCTGCGGCGGCGGAGGAGGAGCCCGCCGCCGCCGCCGCGGCAGCTGCCTTGTCCTTCTTGTTGTACTGCATCTTGATGCGCAGCATCGGCTCCGTGCACGAGAACCGCCGGTACGGCTGGCCGGTCTCCAGCTTCCACAGGATCAGCTCGGAGTTGTAGGAGGCGGTCGCGATGGAGAGCGGCGCGCGCGCCGACGCCGCGAGAACGTCGTCCGTGTGTCGCGTCTCCCAACTCTTGCCGTTACTGGCCATACCCTGGTCCTCGAACTCTATAACATGCTTATTCCACCCGACCGCCAATATTCTGCCGATAACGAATACCTCTTTCAGTCCTCTATTACCTACCCAACCAGCAAAATTGTGATAACAACCAACTTTTTGTCACTAAGTAGTGATATTTAAGTCATATAAGTAACTATAACTGTTTATATATCTGTGTTATGAAACACTTATTAGCTGTATAAGAATATACAACTAAATTGAGCTATAAACTTATTACATAAACGTTTACTCAGCTGCTCTGAACAATATAATATAACACAGTTGTAAATTGATACTTTTAACTTTATTAAAGAACAATTATGCTGCATAGCAGGTTCATGCCATTAAAACGCAAATGTAAACTAATGTGACTCTTAAGATCACTAATATTAGTTAGTTATATATCGACCACCACTGTAGCTGACTATGATATAATAGATGCCATTGTAGCTCTTCGTCTCAAATATACTTGACTAAGCATCTATTGACACTTGTGCTATGTACATAATAATAAGGGGATCTTTATTTCCACCAAATTATAACAAAACAATAATCAGACGACTATTTATAATGAGTTTATTTGCAAAACAATGCCCAATGACTGTTGTGTTGTGATGTTGTATATCGTTTGATTAGTAGCACCAATAACACTAATTAATTGTATAATGGTGTCTTCAAAAACAGTTCTTTAATAAATTTTATTTTAAATAAAATAAAATATATTTATTAATTTTTTTTGTTTTATTTTAAATATATTTATTAATTAAGTATTTTATTTTATTATTATATATCTATATATATAAAAGAAAGTCGTGTTAGTTACACCATTTATAACTCGGGAACGACTAAACCGATTTGGCTGAAAATTGGTGGGGAGGTAGCTTACAATCATAAGACGGACATAGGATATTTTTTTCGATATTCCCACGGGATCGGGACTTACGCAGGTGAAACCGCGGGGCACAGCTAGTATATAATAAATTCGAGAGGGTCACTAAAAATGCTAATATTATACCACTAATCTAATATTATAAAGCTGAAGAGTTTGTTTGTTTGAACGCGCTAATCTCAGGAACTACTGATTCAAATTGAAAAATTATTTTTGTGTTGGATAGTCCATTTATCGAGGAAGGCTGTAGGCTACTTTTTATTTTGATATTCCCATGGGATCGGGACTTACGCGGGTGAAACCGCGGAGCGCAGCTAGTTTAACAATAAAATTGCAAGCGCATGTGACTTGAGTACACATACACTTACAAATTCGATAACAAAATGGACAAACGATTTTAACTTAGATAAACATTATAAAGACGAAATTAATAATATTTTTCTGACGAAAAACTAGTCAACGTTTTATACACACAGTCAAACAGTGATATTAGTTTATATTAGAATCACAATCACCAATATATCATCACATAACTGGATATCGGTGTAGGTGCGACTCTTTTGTTGCTTTATTGTGTTAAAACTGATTTAAGGTCACTGATATAACACTAAGAAGACGAAACAAACAGATATATTACTAATATAATATTACTAGCAGCGCTCCGCAGTTTCACCCGCGTAACTCCCGATCCCGTGGGAATATCAGGATAAGAAGTAGCCTATATCCTTCCTCGATAAATGGACTATCCAACACAAAAATAATTTTTCAATTCGAACCAGTAGTTCCTGAAATTAGCGCGTTCAAACAAACAAACACACTCTTCAGCTTTATAATATAAGTATAGATAAAGTTGAAGAGTTCTTTTGTTTGAACGCACTAATCTCAGGAACTACTGGTTCTGTTCTTAAAAGCTTTTATTTAATTTACAGTGTAGGTATGTAATTATGTATGTAAGTATGTATGTATGTTTGTTTACTTTGCTGGTTCGAATTGTAAAATTATTTTTGTGTTGGATATTCCATTTATCGAGGACGGCTATAGGCTAATTTTCATTTCGATATCCGGGATCGGGACTTACGCGGATGAAACGCAACTAGTCATTAATATGTATCCGATTAGTCCTAAGTGGAGCTATAAATTGTATTACAAGAAGTGCTTAACGTGGGGCCCCTTGTATCGGGGCGCATTGTATCGGTACACGTTTCTAAGACGCATATACAACTGTTTATACTCGTATAATCGATATACAGCTATAGTTTAGGTCCATGTGCTGGTTGGGTTAGTAGTAGTACTACCTATCTATAATAATGTTATTTACGTAGGTAGGTAAACTTAAAACAAACGCCATGAAAAGGTTATGGTGTTTGCCTTTAAGCAACCCCTTGAACCGTGTCTTCTATAGCCTCTGTAAAAGCGGGTAATTAGTGAAAGTTATAATGATCTCGTTTACCTTCCTTCGACCCAAAAGCAGCTGGTGACCTCACACATGTGCTCGATAGACATCGTCCGCAAACAAAGGCCGGTGTTGAAATTCCAAACCTATAATGAATATGATGAAACGAATAACTAAACTGTAACGTAACAATATTGACATAAGCTAGGAAGCACTGCAGAAAGTGTAGAGTATTGTGATCGACCTTGAGCTCGCCGTTCCTGGCGCCAGTGAGTAACAGCTGATTGCCAGGATCGAAGCAGGCGGCCGTGATCTCTACCGGGATCTGCTCGCCGTGCAGCAGCCGAGTGTGCGCGTCGCGGATCATCACGTTACGTTTACCTACACACACAAATAAACATTAGGTACCTATGTAGTTGTAGTAGTTCTCCCAGAGACGAGTCGAGAGTAGTCGGTCGAATTGAGACTCTCGAAACGTGACGACGCGGACGTACCCGTGACGGGATCCCAATTGATGATGATGCTGTCCATGCCGCAGGTGACGACCACCTTGAAGAGCGGGTTGTATAGTATCTTAGCTACGGCGCGCGAGTGCGTGAACCCGTCCGTGTGAAGCGGGTTGAGTTGTTCGTCGAGCACGATGCGCGCGATCTTCACCGCGCCGAGGATGAACTCGCGCGTAGCCGGGTTGTACACTGCGGAGATGGGCGTGCGCTCGCCGACCTGCGGCGGCACGTCGATGTACGTCTGCACGCACGCCGCCGCCTGCACTTCCCACACCTTGATAACGCGGTCGCGCGACAACGAGTACACACGCTGCCCCGCGTTCTGCAGCACGATCGATATGATGCCGGCGTGGTGGCCGACCAGCACGACGTTCGGCTTCACCGGCACGAAGGGGTTCCACACGCGCACGCAACAATCCGGCCCGCCCGTCACCAGGATGTGCGCGGACTCCTCGAACGCGAAGCACTGGATACCCTGCACGAGACCACGGCAATGTTATAGCTGTACTGTACCTATGCTATACCCTGATGTCATGTAACCTACCTTATCTACGCGGAACATGTTGTGCGTCTTGGAGCCGGCGAGGTCCGCCATGAGGAGCGAGTCGGTGCAAGTAGCGCACGAGACGACGCAGTGCAGCTTCGAGTAGAAGGACACCTGCCGCACCCACTCCGCGTGCACCTTCGGGAATTCCACGAGGCGCATCTCCGGCAACAGGTGCGGCTGCAGATAACATTCGATAGGTCGTTGAATTGTCACTCGATGTGACCGCCGCCACCACGTACCTATGATACGAGTATAACTGACCCTCTTCTGCAAGTCGACGTGTCTGAGCTGCACTAGCGGACGGTCGGCGCGGTTCTGGAACGGGCCGCGTCCCTCCGGCGAGAAGTGTAACACGCGCACGTTGCCGCCCACATCGCCGCAAATCAACAGACACCGCTCGGTTATGTCGCTTGTGAAGTAGTAGTACATTGTGCAGATCTGCGACCGAATTACTCACATCTTAACCCGCTTATGAGCGGTGTTGATCTAATGAGTAGTGACATATAAGTACATCGACTTTCATTTCGAAGGTCGTGGCTTCGAAAGGAATTTTCATACGAGAAAGGTAGGTATCTGCTCTATTGACATTGCTCCTACGGTGAAGGAAAACTTCGGGATAAAACCCGTAGCTTAATTGGCTCCAGACTAATTGTTTTCTTTGGATATGGTCCGCTAAACTAACAGGTTGATATAGGTTAGCCTGCACCAACTAACACATTTAAGTTGCTGTCGTTGTATAATCAACGCTATTTCTAATCCGCTTAACGTATCTATACTAATATTATAAAGCTGAAGAGTTTGTTTGTTTGTTTGTTTGAACGCGCTAATCTCTGGAACTACTGGTCCGATTTGAATGTTTTGTTTTGTTTTTTTTTCAAAAATATGGATCCGTAATAAAATTATTATTACGTAATATTAAATCTTTATCAAAATTAAGCATTATGTTATCAAGAGTATGTATTTATGTAGAAGTAAAATACTTTTTGTTTCATCTCAATCGGATATTTCGTTTAAAAGTTATCACGTGTGTAAGATGTTAAGAGTTGGTACCTATTAATGAGTTATGGGCCATAGAGTTTTTTATCGACATAAAGTCCTGTAATAATCTTTTTAGAAATATATTTGTTGATGATTGTAAGTATAAGATCTTTGAAGAGTATCCTATCCTACTAATATTATAAATGTGAAAGTTTGTGTGTGTGTATGTGTGTGTGTTTGTTACTCCTTCACGCTAAAACTACTGAACCAATTGCAATGAAATTCGGTACCTATGTAGATAGCTAGAGGCCTGGATTAACATATTATTATAGGCTACTTTTTATACCGATATTCTCACGGGATCGGGACTTACGCGGGTAAAACCGCGGGGCGCAGCTAGTCGTTAATAATTCCGGCTCGAAGAACCAACATTCACTAGAATGTATTTATTGACAAAGATGTTAAGTTGTACCAATCTATCAACGCTAGCTCGCAAAGTTTAGCTTAGGTACCTACTCGTACGTGATTTAAAATATGAAGTGTCTTCATATTATGTAGTATACTTGTACCTACACAAGAAAACAGTCCTAAAATATTTCAGTTGAAAATGTAAGGTAAGTATGTAATGGGCTGTAGGTAGGTAACCATATACTCCCAGCTGGTAATGACGATCTTCAGCGTGAACGTCTTCGCGGTGCAATCGTAGAAGCGCAGGTCGCGTTCCGTCGATGACGTCACTATGATGTTCACGTCCGGCATGCACACCATGTCCGTCACCCACGTCGTACGCACCTTCAGGTGAGCTACACACGAACAACGACACATTTACTTACGTACCTACCTACTCGAAAGTTTCGTAAAAGGTAGCTAGGTACACAAGGTTTGACGCGTTTATGATGCGTTTATGATTGATATTGTTTAAAACTTTTATGCTAACGACTGGAAGAATAAGCAGTTCTAAGCAGCTTCATGTCAAGTGTCCACCAGTTGATCATTCCATCGCGGCTTGCGGTGATATAGTTGCCCTGCATCGGATCTGTCCTGCGTTCCTGGAACGTTATTTATTTGACAGATAGTTAAGCGTAGGTAACCATCTGTAATCCTAATTAGGTGAAATATGCGTATTAAATAGAACCTTATCGACATCGGGACAGAAGCAGATCTTGGAGATGGGATGCCTGTGCTGCGAACGCATGACGATGGGCAGTCCCATAATAGGCGGCTGTAGGGCTTCACGCTGGTTCTCTGCATCTTCTCCGAAGTAGCCCAGCAGCAGGTGCGACACCAGCTCGTCCCACGCTATCTCACCGTCGCGATTTGTGTTTATCTGATACAAACGTAGGTAGGTAAGTATAACTATAAAGTTATAGTAGGTTAGGCTAAGGTAGCGCAGAGTCTTCCTACGAGTTGATTGTATAGGTACCTAGGTACAAGATCAGTTTCGTACTTTTAGAAAAAGTATGTTGTACTCCTCATCATCATATTCTACGTTAAGCAACGAGCGGAGCAGTTCTCGGAACTGGTTAGGAAGTAGTTTATTATTAGCGGCGGTCTCGAACGCTTCTTTTATCTTCACCATGTCGCTCATGGAACAGCGGTCGTGGAGGGGTGCATTTTTGGTTCGAGGACGAAACGCTGCTGCCGTGCTCCCCTCCGATTTTGATGATAAACTCATCAGGGACTTTATGTCGCTGTCGTTAGCTATTTTTGACATTATAGCTATTTTATTGATTCGTTATGTGTACTTAATATAAAATATAAGAACTAAATTCTAAAATAATATTATTTTCACAACTTTGTAAAGACTCTTGAAATATTAGGCGTTGTCATTTAGAGAGAACATGCGTTGTCATTTAAATATTTTTTTTTTTTCTGTGTCCAGTCAGCTCTGTGACCGAACTATTGGCCCCGGATTTACGGATTTGCCAGTTTCAAGTTCTGTTGTAGTTCTTGTTTCTTTGTCCAGTCAGCTCTGTGACCGAACTCTTGGTCCTTTATTTCTCTTCGTATTCCTTTTCAAAGCTCGGGTGTTTCTTTGGTATGATGTTTGTGAATAATTTAGGACCAATTTGTTAATATAAAAATTAGGGAAGCATATTATTTACAAGTAGATATTTACCGCGGAATTTGGAAAATGGAAAGGATCAGGAAAGCAGACGGGTAGGTATGAATTATAAAAAAATAAAATAAACAAATAAATAAATAATTATTATATAATGTAAGTACATATGAAACATAAAATATACAACAGTCAAAGTTTAATGTTATTTTCATTAATAAAAGTAGATAGCATTTTATATACAGATAGATCTTTAGACGTCAACAAGCAGGGAATATTTGTTGGGAACTCAACACCTAAGGAAGCTAAATCATCATGGAATTTATTTGCATTGTTAAGTTGGCATTGAAAAAATATGTGATTGATGTCAGCCTCTTCACAACCACAAGCACAAGAGGCATCCTCTGAAATACCAATCCTGGCCAGATGAGCAGGACTGCAAACATGGCCAAGGCGCGCCCTAATCAAGATTGAGGTGGCTGTTTTATCAAGTATGATGGAATAAAACCATGGTTTTTTGCTGGTTTTCGATTGGATATTATGATAGTATTTACCCTTTTTTTTCGCACTGTCTGCCCAAGCTTTATCCCAGGATTCCTGTAGATATAGTTTGGGCTGACTCATTAGATCATGAGGGTAGTTATTATAATGATCCACATCTCCTACATTTACAGCATCTTTAGCTAATTCGTCTGCTTTGAGATTGCCTTTAATGCCTGTGTGGCCGGGAACCCATGCAAACTCGACCACAAGCCCTCTCGTCACACACTGGTGCAACTTGTCTTTGATTTTATAAACTACTGGGAAGTGATTTTTAGTTTTGAATGGAAATCTTTGGAGAGCTGCCAAGCAGCTTTTCGAGTCGGTGAATATAACGGTGTTTGGTAGTTTCATCAACAGAATATATTCTATAGATTTTAGTACGCCTAGACACTCTCCTGTGAACACAGAGGATTGGGGAGGTAATTTAGTTTTTTGCACTATATTAAATTGTTGGTGATAAACGCCCACACCAACGCATCCATCAATAGAAAGTTTAGATGCATCACAAAAAATAAAATGCCAATTTGCCCATCTGGAGTTTGCAGAGACCTTAAATACTTCTTGAGCACAAATACTCTTTTTATCAACATCCACACTGTCATGCACACCAGGAGACAAAATCAGGGCTTCATAGGAGATGGTAAAAACCGGGAGGCAAGAGAAACGATGAGTAGGTGCCTCTATGGACAAAAACTTTTGCATACTCTTAACTAGACAAGGTAATTGCTTATGAGCCCAATAACTGAGGTGGATCTCTTTTAATAAGTCATTAATTTTTGATATAATTGGGTGGTTGGAAAATTGTAAAGTACGGTATAAAAACCTGTCACAAAGATATTGACGTCTCAGAGTTAATGGTGGGTCAGAGCATTCAACTTGTAAGGCATTAATAGGGCTGGATTTCATTGCTCCAGTGACCACCCTCAAGGCCTTTGACTGGATACCATCCAACCTCCCCAAAGCCGCCTGACTACAAGGCTCCAACAAGAAAGTTCCGTAGTCCAGAACACTTCTAATTAGAGCATTATTATAGATCAGCTTTAAGGAATATGGATGAGCACCCCACCAAACACCCGAAAGACATCTCAGTAAGTTGATAGTACGCTCACATTTGCCACTGATATATTCAATATGAGGGATCCCAGTTAGTTTTTGATCTAAAATGACACCTAGAAACTTGGCTTGTGCATCTACCGGTAATGGCATACTATTGTATTTAACGGTTATCGGAGGTGGTAGCCTTTTTCTAGTAAAAAGGACCACGGTACACTTAGGTACCGAAAGTTCTAATCCATTGGAATCCATCCAGACCTTTAGATGACATAATGCATTAGTCAAATCTTCACATGCATCATTTATATGTTTGTTAGATGTGTACAAAACTATATCATCAGCATATTGTAAAATATTAGCAGTACCCTGGAGAGACGCCTCTAAATCACTCGTATAAATGTTATACAGTAAAGGACTTAATACTGAGCCTTGTGGTAAACCCTTCCATAAAACTCGAGATGATGATCCTATTTTAATTAATCTTCCCGATAAGATGTTAATGATAAAATTGACAAGTAAAATAGGAACCTGTAAGGCCATTAATTTATTTTTTAAGATGGGTAAAATAACGTTATCGTAGGCTGATTTGATATCTAAAAATGAAGCAGTTAACGAATTATTCCGTGACATCGCAATTCGTATATCAGTGATGAGTACCCCGATGTTATCAATAGTGCCTTTACCCTTGCGAAACCCATACTGAGAGTTAGAAAGAAGCTTATTATGTTCAATATACCATTCTAATCGATTTTTTACTAAGTGTTCCGCTATTTTTGCTATTACAGAGGACAATGCAATAGGACGGTAAGATGTAATGTCCGAGGGGTCTTTATTCGGTTTCAAAATTGGCAACACTAATTGAGATTTCCACGACTTTGGAACGTTACCTGTCAACATGACATTATTAACCAATTGTAAATAATATTTTAGGCTATTGTCGCTAAGTTTGGAAAAGAAAATGTATGGAATGTTATCCTCTCCAGGAGCTGAATCCCGAAGATTAGACAATACTCCTTTAAGTTCTTCAAAGGAGAACGGGGCATTGAGACCGGATATGTTTGTGTCAGGTGGTAAATTACGTGGGTGTATAAGTTCCTCTTCAGGGACAAAAGGTGGTGCCAAACGGTCAAGAAATTCTGGACTACGGGATGGTGGAATCGTGGAGAAACTGGAGTCTGACATAGCACATCTATATCTCTTAAGATTATTCCATACTACACTGGATGGTGTATTAGGAGAAATACTTGAGCAAAAACTTCGCCAGCCTAAGACACGTTTTTCTTTATATAATTTTTTTGTGCTATTCATGACTTCCATTAAATGTTCAAAGTTATTATTAGTCATTTCCTGGTTATATTTCTTCTCTGCCTCTTTCCTAGCCTTAGCTGCCTGGGTACATTCAGAATCCCACCAGGGGGGTGACCGAATGCCTCGAGAATGATTTTTCACTGGAAAAACTGAGTCTGCTGAATCTATTATTAGTTTAACTAAGGAATTAGAACAGGTTTCCTCATTTGAACCATCAATAGATGGTAGATTATTTAAGTTTTTGTCAACATTCTCAGTGAACATGTTCCAATTACTAGTGTCTGAATATTTATACTTTCTAGTGCTTTTAAATGTATTGTTTAATGATTCCTGACTGATTGTAGGTAAACTGATGATAATTGGGTAGTGATCACTGCCATGAGTTGAAGATAGTCTGTGCCAGGATAATTTGGATGCTAAGTTTGGAGTGGAAATAGCCAAATCTATAACACTTTTGCCTTCAGTAGGACTTGTCCGTCGAGTGGCTACACCAGTGTTAAGTATGCAAAGATTTTGCTCGTCCAAAATATCTAAGAGTAGCCTACCATATGAATAAGTTCGGGAACTACCCCAAGCAACATGCTGTGCATTGAAGTCACCAACAATAAGAAACGGTTTAGAAATCACTAATAGAATATTATGTAGTTCTTGAAAAATAGAAGCAGAAGGATCAGGTATATAAATGGATAGTATACATATATTATTTACAATAATAGCTATCAAAGAAAAAGTATCACTGTGGGAAGGAAGAGGAAATGGAGTGTAAGAGATAGAATTGTGAATGAGTAGGGCGTTTCCAGCATACCTATCTTGTCTGTCGACACGGAGACAAGAGTACCCATTCACTTTGAATGTGGAACCTGGTTCAAGCCAGGTCTCACATAAAGCAATAAATGCTGGATTATGTTTATTTATTAAATAAGTTAGCTCATTTCTTTTATTGCGTACACTGTGACAGTTCCACTGTAGAATGCTGTTCATTGGATTTTGATCCATGATTAGCAAAGGAGTTAGTTATAGATTCAATTATTGTGGCAGCGTGGTCCGGTTTTATAAGATTGGATTGACAGAGAGAGTTGATAAGATTAGTTATAATTTGAATAACATTAAGAGGATCACTTTCATTGTTGCTTGATGACTTCAAAGCACAGCCATTAGCGGGTGCAGGCATATCATAATCCCTAATTAGTGCCTGGTGTGCAGCATGATTATATTGATGAGTATAAGAGGGTTTGTAAGAAGATCTGGGTTTTAATGTTACTGTTTTTTTATAGGAAGTAGAAGGACTAAGAACTGTACGGTTAGCATTGGAAATAATATTGTGTTCATATCTAGGGACTGCCTTAGCGTTGAGAACATCTACATAAGACCTATGGACAGGTGGATGTAATTTAGTGGCCTCTAAATACGATATACAGCTATTTGCCATTGTTTGTTTAATAGCTTTTTGTCTAGACAATTCTGGACAAGATTTGCTTGTTGCGAAATGCAGACCAGAGCAAAGGCAACAAGATGCACTTTCCTCTTCAGTTCTGCAATTTAGCCCATCATGATCTTGGCCACATTTATAACAGCGAGGCTTAGACCTGCACTGTGTTTTAGTATGGCCGAACCGGCAGCAGCTGTAACATTGTATTGTTGGGAAGGTGTACAGTTCAACAGGTATAGCATTGTAGCAAATGTAAATTCTCTTTGGTAAAGCTTGTCCATCAAATGTCAACACAACAGACTGAGAAGGCTTCCATGTAGGAGTATTATCAACAATAACTTTGTAATTTAACCGTCTAGCTTTCAGTATCTTACCACAACCTATAGGCAAATTGACATTTTCCAAAATTTCATCTATTGACCAATCCGATGGTATACCTTTCACTATTCCTATACGAGTAACATTAAAAGATGGTATGAAGGCTTTGAATTTATGTTCGGTTAAGAAAGGGTGTTTTAAAAAGTTATTAGCATCAGTATGAGTCGAGAAAGAGAGGGACATTCGGTTGCGTCCAACTCTTTTTATGCTACCATTAATAATATTATTAAAATTGTATTTTTTAACAAACCTCCCAAATGCCATGGGATGCAATGTATAGCCATCATTATTATCTACAACTTTTTGAACATGGACTATATAAGGACTGCTGTCTGATGGTTCATACTCTGTGCGGCCAACAAAAATAGGGTGTGGTTGAGGCTGATCGACTGTCATAGGGGCAGATGTGGATGTGGTTGCGACCGGGGAGACAACAACGCCTGCTTGAGCAGGAGCTGCTATCATTGACTGTTCATGATTGTTAGCATTCTTACTTGATTTTTCTTGAATAGTATCACTATCAGAGTTGCAATTGCAAATAAATTCATGCTTAGCTTCCAAATCTTTGGCTTTACAGAATTTTCGTTTGCGTTTGTTACAAGTTTTGCAATTTTTTTTATGCGGTTTAGCGCGTTTAAGCGATTTGGTGGTGGATTCTGAGACAGCCAACATGCCCCGCCTGAAGTACGATGATCCATCAGATTCCATCCCGGATTCATTCGTGGATGAAACCGTGACATTATATGCTACTGCGGGAGGACTATGGCCAGAGCCAGGGTCCTCCACTTTGCCGCCGCCGCCGGGGTCCGGCGGCCTCATCGTATTTCCAACTATATATACTTAAAAAAAACTTACCTACTCGTCGATATATACAAACTACACTAAAAATATATACAAAATAAACCTTCCTGACCACTTTTAACTCAATTAATTAATTTTAAAAATTTTAGCTTTGAAGATCCCGCCTTTTCGCTCCGAATGCTTCCCGCCTTTCATTTAAATATTCCCGCCTTTTGTTTCTATTTCGGAATTAGTTTATCCATCACTGTCATGTCGAAATGTCAATGTCAAAATAATATAATAACCTATAATTACATTTGTTTTTGGAGTTAGAATAACGTTCAAGTTGATCAGTGTTCACAAGACAAATAGTTAAAGTTTTGGAAAAATGTTCATAACAGCACGTCTGCTATCCAACCGGCACCCATCTTTTATAGCGCGCACTGTTTTCGTAAAGAATAACAATGTCGACGATGCTTGCAAGCTTCTTAACCGAATCTTAGGCAAAGAAGGGATACTGGAGCAGTATAGGCTGACTAGATACTATGAAAAACCTTTCCAGGTAAGACGGGCTTTCGTTTGCTTAACTGCTACACCTTTCTTGATAGCATCGTTGATCAGTGATCACTTATTAACATCTGATTAGTGAGGTTGTTTACACATGACGTTTAACTTGAAGTACCTACCTACGAACATGGAATTCTGTGGTACCTACTTATATTATTATTCGATTACAGACAAGACGGCGCGTAAACCACGAGAAATGTAAAGCTATCTACAATGAAGATATGGAGAGAAAAATCAAATTTGTTCTCAGGAAGAACAGACATGAACCCTTCCCCGGCTGTCACTAGTTCAATCTTAGTCTAGGTCCTAATTGTATGTAAATAAAACTAGAATTTATAAACATCATTTTATTATTTGCTTATCAGTACAGTTTGTAGCAAAATATTAACAATACAGTGTTCAGTATTGTCGCAAGTTAAGCTATACATATATAAAACTTGAGGTAGGCTTACAACCGAGGGTCCTACACCACTAGAGCAACTCTCTGTGGAGCTGAATATATCTTTGGTATAATTATACATAGGTAACAAGAAAGATGTAAAGCAAATCCTTGTAGATACAATTATGTGCCTAGTTCCTTACCTTATTTTTCAGAAATCAATAATTTGGCAGTCATATCTCAATATATCAGCAAATTTCATTAATTAGTTGGTCTTTTTATAAAGAAACAATACTCACTCATAATGAACTTTGTAAGACTAAAAACCATGTAATTGGTCAGCAAGAGTAGAGTGGCAAGGCCAGGAGAGAGTGGTCCAGGTGGGACCGTGCCAGCGTCACGTGTATAGTGAGCAGGCGTCGCGGCGCCGCACATAGTACTGGTGTCGATAGCAGCGCCGGCACGTCTTGATACCACACCGGTAACTCAGCCCACCAGCTGGCTTACCCTTACAGTACTTCAAACCACATGGGTACCAGTTCACACATATCTTCTCACATGGAACAAACAATTCAATATGAACGAAATTATAGATTAAACGAACTTACCTGTACTTATGTGAAGGTCTATCTTAATTATATGAATATTTCGTCCGAATGAATTAGCATTAATACACTTGTAGTCCTTGTAGTATGCTCTAGTTATTACGTCACTTACACTAGAATTGAGGGTAGAATTAAAACAAATCACTGTTCCATCCAAGCCACCTCTCGCATCATTTAGTTCAAAGAAAAAGAAAATATTTCACAAAATACTTTGGGTGTATTGTTATCTAAAGATTATACACACACATATACATTCGCTAATTCCTTATGACAAAATATACATATTATTAAGATATAACTTCACATACAGGTAAGTTCGTTTAATCTATAATTATACTTTACATATTTTGTCTTTGAAATTAGCAATAATACACTTGTAGACTTTTAGAGAGTGAAATATTTTACTCAAATTATCACATACTCAGTTTTCAACCTAACAAACATTAACTTATCTTGTTGACAATTACTCTTGAAATAGTTAAATTTCAGAATTGTACGAGTAGTCTCGCGTTCCCCTCAGTTAAGCGTGTTGAGGTTTAGCCGTAAGCTCTAAGGGTGTGAGCGCTGGTTCTAAGGAGGTTAAGCGGTGGAATATTGGTGGTGCTGAGGAGGTTCATCTAGGGATCTTCGATCCCGGCCAGCGCTCAGTAGTGAGAGTGACAGAGCCCACACAGCATCCCGTGTCACACCCACATGGTGGCTCGCTACAGGGTAATTTGGCCTCACCAAAGAGTATTGTCTTGTAGGTAGTAAGAGTGGCAGGGCCTACACAGCAGCCCGTGTCATACCCACAAGGTGGTTCATTACATTACAGATATCATAAACATCTAGTAAGCGTATAATTCGATTAATTGTTATAATTCAGTTTTACGTATGTATATATGTCGCGATCGTCACATTTCGTACTTAGATATATTACATCCCTATTGGTACATTGAGATTTGCGACAATAGGTATATCCCGGTATGAAGGTAACTTATAAAAAACCTTACCTTCTGCCATCTGGTTTTCACCGATATCCAATGTTTTGTTTGCGGCTTGGGTGCGACAAACTCGAGTGCTGATATTTTTTTCAATCAATCACCGACACGTCTACGTTTAGATATGATAACATTTAGTACTTTTAAAACAATTTTATTTTATAAAGTGATGCTGTGTTCGTGATGGGCACTAAAAAGATAATGACGCGAGAGAGGTGGGTTGGATGGAACTGTGATTTGTTTTAATTCTACCCTCAATTTTAGTGTAAGTAACTAGAGTATACTACAAATGTGTTATTGCTAATGCCGAGTCCAAAATATGAACTATAATCAATGTTATAGGTACTTATGCTTGACAACTCTTACCTCTAAATGACAAATGCATTCTTTAGTAGGATCTGTGTCATTGGTCATGGTGCAGGCTGCCACAGCTGGCTTCCCATCAGCTGCATCGCTAGCCAAAGCATGTGCCGGGAATGGAGTCACTGCTGATGCAAGTGATGATTGATCTAAACCTGAACAAAACATTGACATTAAACTCATTTTGATTATAGACAAAAAGTAACTGACAAAAGTTGTTATTAATCACCAGGTCTAGGGGGCCACCGGGCAAGGTCAGCAGCACGCAAATAAACACGATCTCTAGCGGCGGCACAGTGACGAGCGGCGGCGGTCGAGAGCCGTCTCGCTGCAGCGCCGCCCCATGCTGTGGCTGTCGTTTGACGCCATCCCTTGTCCTCTTCAGCCACTCGCACTGTGCCTGGGTTTTTCTTAATAATAAAAATAAGATTATTACCAAAATAAGGATTTTAACTGTGGTAGTTCCTGTCCTGTATAGTTTCGTTATACCTGTCTCAGCTTAGCCATAGCGTCTGGCGCGATGAAGTCAGCCTGTGCGGCGTGTGTGAGGAAACACAGCGTCTGGTGCCCGTTCTGGCCCAGTTCCTCCTCCCCAGGGATTACTACCTTCATGGCTTCTACCTCCTAGACACAAATTATTATTAGGGTTCAAGTAAAATTTTGAAAATCCTGTGTGTAATACATTGTTTTAATTTCTGTAACTTACATTAGTAAAGTCCACAAGTTGCGATATGTAGACTCCGTCGAGTCGAACAAACTCGAGAGTTACAGTGTCCTCAGATACATTAGCCGTTATGTTCTCCTGCATAACATCTCCACCCTGGAAAATATGTAAATTGATGTAGTGGAGGGAGGTGAACTATCATTGGGAAAATAGAATGAGATAATAGTAGGTTTACCTGATTCCTAACGTTTATCAGCAATTGAAGATTCGTCGGCCGCACTACCAGGTACACGATAATAATTTTTAATACAGTGCATTCCATGTTTTGCCTGATTTTTTTATAAAATCAAAACAGAATACCTTCCAAGTATATTACTTTACTCTTTGATACCTTCCCAACTCACATCTTCAATGTTCACCACAGAACACTATTACTCCTAGCGGAGATGTTCACTGTGATAATGGTCTGTCAAAATAACTTAGTTGTCATTGTTGTCAATGTCAATGTGACGGAAGATCATAAACGTTTTACGTTACGTTTAGCGAAGTATTTTTATTGCTTAAATTGAAAGTGAAGAAATAAATGACTGTTTTTTAATTTATTTTAAGCAAAGCTAGTAGTCTTCTCGCTGTATTTTTCTACAAAATATACATTTTACACAAGTGTTTGCATAAAATATTTTTGGCTTATGTTTGCTAGGCGTAAAAATATGCGGGCTTTAGAAACAAATGAGTGCAACGTAATCCGAAACGGAAAGGGCGATGTTGCATTTCGAGAAAGACAGCAGCTGTCGTTTCATTTTCAGCTGATTTTTGTGTACGCATCGTGAACTCAGCGATCTTGATTCCAAAGCAAAATATCTCTCAACGGTATCGTTTGGTTTCTCTTATTCGTGTGAACAAAGTTAATATCAGATAGATATCGCGAGATAAGTGTTTCAACAGCGAGGTCTAATCGAGGACGAACAAAGGGAGATGGTCAATTGAGTGCGGGTGGTGCGTAGCGGGCGGCCGTGACGTCACTCGGTCGCAGCGTCGTCGTCGAGGCCGATGCGGCGGGCGAGCTCGTGATATCGGCGCTCCGGGGAGCGCGGCGCAGAGGTCGCGGCGAGCGGGCCAGCCTGGCCTCCAGTGACGAGGGGGAGGAGGGCGCAGGGCACAGGCCGCCGCGCAAGCGGTCTCGCAGGCTGTCGCCGCCCGCCCAGCCGCCAGACATGCACCAGCCGTGCGCTAACGGCGGCGCTGCGCCGCCGCAGCACCACGTCAACGGCGATGGGCCCGCGCGCAACGGCGACCTGCAGCTGCCCGCGCCTGCGCCCGTCCAGCAGCTGCAACTCGCTCAGACCGACCAGGAGATCGTGCGCCTCATCGGGCAACATCTCATCTCACTCGGCCTCCAGTAAGTTTCTCTATATCTCTTCCAACAATTTCACTCTCTGCTTCTGTGTATTGCAAGAGGTTGGTTTAAGACCACCAGTGGCTATATTTGTCAATGGCTATATTGATTGTAAAACTGACATAAAAAGTTAGTTTTTATGTCTCTTTCAAATATAAACAATCCTGATAAGGTTACAGTTATCATACATTATGTACTCCATTCTAGATGGATAGCCTCATATTTTTATAACTACTGTCTTTAAAATGATTTCTTTGTTAAAATAGTCAACATTAGACATACTCGACAAAAGAATAAAGAGAAGTACAATTAATGGATGACTGGACAATATGGTGGGTTCTCTCTCTCTAGTGTGAGTGAGCATCACCTAAGTAATGCCATGCATGCTGCACTGTTTACTGTAGTTATGTGTACACATTACTAGAACTACAATAAATAGTAATTGTACAAACAAAGCTAGGAGTTATGAACAAAGGAACCAGTTTTGTTTTATTTCTTTCCAGTTCTAATTTTTCAATTCAAAAGCATATAAGTAGGTAAGAAATACAATGAGAGTATTGAAATTGTAAATATATGTATATATGAGACATACTTCCATAATGTTAGTAACTAAAACTTAAACCTTAATATTATACCTTACAAAAAACTAAACTACATTTTGTAGCAATTTTGAATGTGATATCAGTAAGTATAAATAAGTTAATGAATAGGCACCTACTTGATATAAATGTTGTAGGTATGTTAGTAAATTTGTGGATCTCTAATTACTTAACTAACTTTTCAACTTCACTGATAACAACAAGATTGTCACTGTTTCTGTTTATTTAACCATCAAACTGGACTTATTATTGATTTATTCTAATTAGGTATGTTTATTGAATTTGTAAATTAGACATCAAATGATTTCTATTTAATTGTATACCTACAACTAAACCTTAACAGTGTGATTGTTGTTAACAGTTTATACATACAGGGTGAATTTTTAACATGGGCCTTCGGGGCTATATCCTAATATACCTTTTTAATAGAAAATAACCCCTTGTTGGAGTTATCTACAATTTTCATAATTCCATATCTGGCACATTAATAGCGTATGAGGAATAGAGGGGAAGTTATATTTTTCTGTTTAAAAATATGTTCTTAATTATCTACTTTCCATAATTTTTTTAAAAACAGTTTATGTTTTTGGTGCAGCAGTTTGTTACTTCATTACATATACCTTCTCACTACATTTTTTCAAAATAGTATAAAAATTACAGAAGACTATAAAAATGACCTATTTTCTATTTGCTATACTATGTTTGTTAAGAAATAGGTGTTTGGCTAGCCTACTCCATCCTCACGCAAAAAAGACCCAATTAAAAAGGGTCTAATTGCGGAAAACAGCCCGTTCTATTTATCGTTCGATTTTTTTTCAAATCAACAGGTTCGAATCCTGGCTAGGGTAATGGATGTTTCAAAAATAAAATGATGCAGTTTTAGTTTTTATCAAAAATGAGCATGCAACTCTTCAGAATTTTTCACTATCTCTTACAGTTTAGGGTATAGCCCTGATAGTCCATTGAAAAGTTACATTTGGGGTTGCGTTTTTCAGAGGACGCAATTTTATTTTTTTGATGTGTAGGGGGGGTCAGTGTAAAGCTAAAACCAAGTTTGTGGGGTCGCCACTCTTGGCCCACGGCCGCCATCTTGAAAATAGGGGTTGAAATGGTTTTTACGATGTATCTCTTAAACTATTTATTTGATCAAAAAAATTTGTTAACATTTTTTGTTGCAAATTAAATTCTCTACAACTTTGGTCCAGTAAATTTTTGTCGTAGCACTATAAATAAAAAAGTTATAAGCGAAAATGTTCAGAAATTCGAGAAAAAAATTATATTTATCGATGTAACTTTTTTTTTTATCATTTTACGAAAAAATTATATCTGACCATTTTTGTAGATCGTTTTTTGAGGAACAACTTTTATTCGCAACATTTTTTCATTAAGTCAATAGCTAAGGTTTTACAGCGCTCCGAAGTGAGTACTATTTTTCAGTTCTCTTAACTATACTTATATTATACGTGTGTACTAATAATGAGTTATCAGTTACTTTTTTATATTTTTTTTCTATTTATTTTGTTAATTAATTATTGATAGTATTATTGTTTATCAATAATATTGCAAAATTTGCAAATAAAAGTTGTTCCTCAAATAACGATCTACAAAAATGGTCAGATATAATTTTTTCGTAAAATGTAAAAAAAAGTTAAGTATATTGAAAAATATAATTTTTTTTCTCGAATTTTGAACATTTTCGCTTATAACTTTTTTATTTATAGTTCTACGATAAAAAGTTACTGACCAAAGTTGTAGAAAATTTAATTTGCAACAAAAAATGATAGCAATTTATTTTTATCAAATAAATAGTTAAGGAGATATATCGTAAAAACCATTTCAACCCCTATTTTCAAGATGGCGGCCGTGGGACAAGAATGGCGACCCCACAAACTTGGTCTTAGCTTTACACTGACCCCCACACATCAAAAAAATAAAATTGCGTCCTCTGAAAAACGCAACCCCAAATGTAACTTTTCAATGGACTACACTTGTTATGAGCTATTCTTACAATAACAGAGGTTAGGAATAATAATAACAATAGCAGGCAGTTGTTCTTTTATTCCCTCTTGGGTATTTTCTACCTGAACAGTATTCTCGGTAACGGCCATCAGATTTAAAATTATTTTAAAAATCAATTATTGTTAAATCCTGTTATGGAGTGAAAAAGAGTCAATAATTAATTATTAATAATATTGCAAAATTTGTAATTAAAAAAGTTATTAATAACAAAATAAAAAAATAAAAAAAATAACTGATGACATATTATTATAATATAGGTAGGTATAGTTAAGTAAGTTAGTCGGAGCGCTGTAAAACCTTAGCTATTGACTTAATGAAAAAATGTTGCGAATAAAAATTGTTCCTCAAAAAACGATCTACAAAAATGGTCAGATATCATTTTATCGTAAAATGATAAGAGAAAGTTAAGGTCATGTGGGGTAAGGGAAACATACTTCATTTTTGAAATTTCACTTTGATTTCTAGCTGCTTTATTTAATACCCTAAAAGTGTTTTAAAAAACAAAACATATACTTACGTATGTCAGCTTTCTAGGATTCAATGATTTTTAAGGCTAGTTAAAATACATAAGCCCCGAAAATGCTTTTTAATGAAGCTAGTTCTTTTGTTTCCCTTTCCCTGTTTTTGGGGTAAGGGAAACAGTCTGAGTAAATTTAAAAGTATTAATACTAGTATAGACTATACCCACGAGGTTTCATCATTTAAATGTTTTTAGTCGAATGTGAACTCTATTCCTTTGAAATAATGCTTGAAATCGATAATATTTATCAAAATCAGAATTTGGGGTAAGGGAAACATACGAGTTGCAGTCAGGGGTAGTAAACTAACAACAATCTGCTTTGTTAATAACATTTATTAATTGAAAAAAATCACACAAAAAATTAGCCTCTTTAATTAGAATGAAACAGATAGTCTCTCTTCTTTTTCAGTCTTCTTAATCAAAACAAATCTTAAAATTAAGTCACGAAGAACTGATATAGGATATCGACTACTGAATATTAAAGGAATTAAAAGACATTTTAAAAATAATTTGTCCCCTACGGCCTATCGTAGGTTTGGGCAATTTAATAACTATGTCTTCGGTATGTTTGACGTCGGAAATGTCATCTACTACTGGAAAAGTAAAAACCATATCTCCTTCCGTTTTTCCTTTTTTTCGTGTGTATTTTACGATAGGACAACCGTTCTCATTAATTTTTAACACAATGCCCACATAATGCTTAACGGACTTTTTAGTGCAAAATTTTACTAACACCCAATCACTCTCACAAAAAGGAGCATTAAAATCGCAATTTTCTTTGTCATTGTTCGAAATTTCTGTAAAATCACCGCTCTTATTAACAACTGTATCATCTTTATCATCATCATTATTATTTAGTATATTCTCCCAGAAATCAAATGAAAGAATGATCAAATTAGGGATACAAAGATTAAATACATCAAATACTCTTTGCGGCCGATAGACACACCTGACAATAAGTTACGAATCTCAATCAAAACTCTTTGCGCGAGGGCAATTTGGATCCATGAAACTAATATTTGATAAAAAAAAATTACACCAATTCATAAAATCAACTTACTCCAAAAACGTTTATAACCTCTGGCATCGGGAAAGAGGAACATATGTTCCCCTTGACCCGGTCATGGTAGTTTCTCTTACCCCATTTATATATTTTTAGGTTATGTTTCGAATAACATTAAATTTGCATATTTAGGCCAAAGTTTACACAAATTTATAAGTTTAAAATCAAAATATAGGTTAAAAGCAATACTTACTGTCATTTACAGCCTTGTTCCTCAACTCTAAACCACTGAAAATAGACCACTAACACGCATAGTCAAACTCGTGATAACATGAACCGCCAAGTGAGATCTTGTTTCTTCTATTTCTCGTGCGTCGTTTACGCTAGCGACATCTATGTTTTTTTTTCGAACTAAATACACGTTACTTTTTTATCGACCGAGTAATCATAGTGCTGCAGTCTATAGCTTTTGATTTACAAACAACTGTTTCCCTTCCCCCATAGACCCTCTTACCCCACATGACCTTACATCGAAAAATATAATTTTTTTTCTCAAATTTCTGAACATTTTCGCTTATAACTTTTTTATTTATAGTGCTACGACAAAAAGTTACTGGACTAAAGTTGTAGAGAATTTAATTTGCAACAAAAAATGTTAACAAATTTTTTTGATCAAATAAATAGTTTAAGAGATACTAAAAACCATTTCAACCCTTATTTTCAAGATGGCGGCCGTGGGCCAAGAGTGGCGACCCCACAAACTTAGTTTCAGCTTTACACTGACCCCCCCCCTACACATTAAAAAAATAAAATTGCGTCCTCTGAAAAACGCAAGGTAAGGCCTAAAAAATGTAACATTTCAATGGACTATGAAGGCCCACGTAAAGAATTCTTCACCCTGTATATAAATGAAGGTAGGTGCGAAGATATTATGAGAAAGATAACGTTAAACATTACAATACATTTTATTAAAGAAAAATCAACATTATATAATACTGTGAAGAAATAAAATTGCTTAATTTAAATAACATGCGAGCTGCAGTCTCACCCGCATAAGTAAGGGATCGGGATAAAAAGTAGCCTTCTCCAAATAATCAAAATAGGTTAAATGGTTTCAGTGTGAAAATGTAACAAACATATGTACATACAGTTAGTACTATCACATTACGCCTATAATATAAGCTGGGAGTAGGTAAGTAGGGATATACTTGTACCATTTACACACCTTAACTTTATTATAATAAAAGTGATTGATTGATTTTAAAAAAGAATATCTCCTAGGAAACAAAGAGCAATGCCTTGTTATAGGTAGATAATTAACACAATGTCATTCGAATGTCTTACGTTTGTTGTACACCTGAAATAAACTCGTTCCTTAGAATAGAGTTTTGCATTAAAAATAGAAGTTTGATGCGAGGTCGCGCCCCCGCCACGCTCTCGCCAGCGCCACGCCACGCCAGTGCCGCCCGGCCGCCTCCTTCCCGCACCGACACCGACCGCGACAACAGCTTCCATCATTGCATTATCAATATCATCTATCTGTCGTGTTAACCATAATGAAGTACCTAAAATCCAGCTTTACTCAATAAGCTGGTGTAGTATAGTTGACATGTCGATGTCGTGTTCAACTCGTACCATCATATCATAATTATCATTACCCTCTCTAATCACATTCTTGACATTGACACACAAGGAAATTTAAATTATGTATAATATACATGGCTAAACTATACTTAACTAATGCAGATTGTAAACTTTTACTAACGCAACGGCCACTTTCATACATATAGGTACCTATGTACCTTCCTACTGCACGCATTGTGTAGTACACCTACATTACACTGGATATTAAGTTTACCTTACACTTATTATAAAACGTAAGAAAAATAACAATATGCAATGCGACATAGATAAATAATGTTGTGTACTGTTGTGTGTGCAGGCGTAGCGCGGCGCTGCTGATGGAGGAGTCGGGGCTGCACCTGGAGCACCCGGCGGCGGGCACGTTCCGTACACACGTGCTCGCCGGGGACTGGACCAAGGCGGACCACGACCTGCGCGCGCTGCACGACCTGCTGCGCGACGCCGAGCCGCGCACCCTCGCCGAGATGAAGTTCCTCGTACTCGAGCAGAAGTATCTCGAGCACCTCGAGGCGGGGCGCGCGCTCGACGCGCTGCACGTGCTGCGCAACGAGCTCACGCCGCTCGGGCACGACACGGCGCGCGTACACCGTCTCTCTGCGCTTATGATGTGTGGCACGGCCTCCGAGCTGCGCGCGCGCGCCGCCTGGCCCGGCGGCGGTGCGGCGTCGCGCGCTGCGCTGCTGGCCCGCGTGCAGGCCGTGCTGCCGCCAGCCGTGATGCTGGCGCCGGGCCGGTTGCGCGCGCTGCTCGCGCAGGCGGCCCACCACCAGGCGGCGCGGTGCCGGTTCCACGCGGCGCCGCGCCCGGACCCGCGCGCCGACCACATTCCTTTCTCGCTGCTCGCCGACCACCAGTGTTCGGCGGATTCGTTCCCGATCCACCCGCTGCAGACGCTCAACGAGCACTGCGACGAGGTCTGGTACTGCCGCTGGGCCCCAGACGGGCTGCGCCTCGCCACCGGCTCCAAGGACAACACGGTCATGATCTGGGACTACGACCCTCGCGCGCGTCGTCTCTCTTTCAGGTAACGTGTATACGTCTCACCAGGAGACTGCCACTTGTTAAGTAGTAGGTAAGTCAAAGCGGTCGTATTCTGATAGTCGGTCTCTTATTGTGTATGCAGGAAGTCGCTCGAGGGTCACACGTACGGCGTATCGTACCTGGCGTGGTCGCCGGACGGCCGGTACCTGATCGCGGCCGGGCCCGAGGACTGCCCCGATCTCTGGATATGGAACATGGAGACGGAGACGCTACACACGAAGATGAATCACTCGCAGGAGGACTCGCTGACAGCGGTAGCGTGGCACGCGGGCTCCTCGCGGTTCGTGTGCGGCGGCGCGCGCGGACAGTTCTACCTGTGCGGCATCGACGGGGGCGTGCTGCACGCGTGGGATGGCGTGCGCGTCAACGCGCTCGCGTGTCGCAGCGACGCGCGCACCGTGCTCGCCGCCGACACGCACCACCGTGTGCGCTCGTATGACTTCACCGACCTAAACGACCGCAATGTCGTGCAGGAGGAGCACGCCGTGATGGCGATGGCGCTCAATGCGGCCGACACTATGCTACTGCTGAACGTGGCCAACCAGGGCGTGCACCTGTGGGACGTGCGGGCGCGCGCGCTCGTGCGCCGCTTTCGTGGTCTCTCGCAGGGTCACTTCACGATCCACGCGTGCTTCGGGGGCGCGAACCAGGACTTCATAGCGTCCGGCAGCGAGGACAACAAGGTGTACATCTGGCACATGTCCGGCGAGGAGCCTGTCGCCGCGGTCTCTGGACATTCGCGCTGCGTCAACGCCGTCGCGTGGAACCCCGTCCACCACGACGTGCTCGCCTCCGTCTCCGACGACTACAGCCTACGTCTATGGGGACCTCGCGGTAGGTTCACCTCTCTCATACCACCACCCCCTTCCTACATAGTTTATTCATAAAGCCCCGATATAACAGAATCGGAATGCTTTTATAAAAATAAAATAATAGTAATTAATTAAAAATAAAATTGATTTATTTTTCCATTCCAGTGTGAAGATCTCCAACAGTTGGTAGGAAACGAGCACGAGTGACGTGAGAACGATGTCGTCACTGCTATTGCTGCTGCTGCAGCTGCTACTGCTGCCGCTACCCCGACACCCGTCACTCCACGTACTTGCATTTCATACCTACATATATACCTTATTTCTGGACTACCAACCAATAGCTTTTTAATGTCAATCATGATTTTTCAGTACCATTTGTTTTTAAGCAATTTGATAACTAAAGACAACTAAATTATTACTTTACGTAGTTGTGAAAATACCCACGTCACTTTAAAATCATATTAAACTTATGTTATAACGAAGAACTTGCTAAGTAGCAAATATGAATAAAATACAGCTACTAGTATTTAAAATGACAAGTGTCTATAGTTATGATTTCGTGAATACAATTAGTTAATTTGCTAATAGATCATACCCAGCGCCATTCAATTGGTTTCAATGTTGTGGCGTCACAAGATGGCGTCAATCGTGTTAGCAAATCAACTGGATTGTATATTTTTTTGTTTGGTAGAGTTGCAAGTATGATAATGTTGTGCCCGCACAGCATCGCACAGCACCGCGCCCCCACTCGAACGCACTCGTGTGTATTACTTAGAGCGATTTATCTGTAGATTTCATTCAATCTACAGCGATATCACTAAATCGAGAGTAGTTAAGTTTAAGAACTGAAATTAATATATAGGATTTATATTGTAATTTTAATTATTGGGCTCTACATTATACTGCATATATTATAGCGATCAAAGCTGGTCGGCCGTACAAAACTTGTGTGATTTCATATTTATCCGAGAGCGAAGATTCTAATGTAATAGAGATCACTTTGCCGTAGAGATAATATCGTCAAATGAACACGAAACCCGGCGACCCAACGCGAGCGGCAGGATCGCACGAGCGAGGCGACGACATCATGTCTATGGTAACATTAATAATCTCCTCTTAGCGAATGTTCTGTCAAATGCAACCATTAACACGTGTGATAGGAAGCAAGTGCAATTGTGTTATTAAATAATAATATAATACGTTAGTATTAGAACTCGAACCCTCGGCCCCCGATTGATATATTTTAATTATAGTCGTTATTTATCTAATTATCATAAGGGTATGGTCTAACATGGTAACGATAAGGATGCGAGAGGGGGCGCGGTCGCGGTCGCGGGCACGAGCTTACATCTACTATACACAATGTATGTAATCTAAAGTACCTACGTGTATGTAAAATACTTAAGTCTTATTGTAAAGTCAGCGGTGACTGTGTGAGTTTGTAGCGTCTCGGTGATTGAAATGGAATCGCATCGCAATGTGACCTACGTACCAATATCGGTAAGATGGGGATATAATGCTGGTATTGTTTCTATTATTCATTATTACACAAGAATGCGCCTCATGCCATGCCAGGCTCGGCCGGGCATCGAACCTGCGACCTTTGCCGAGAGCTGGCGCTCTATTGTTCTATTTGTCAATAACTTTTGAATCTCTCGCTATGTTACCGTTGTCACGTCGGATCGACATTCAACTAGATCTTTCCCTTCATATCTTATAATAAAGTAATACAAACTTTGGTGTAGCCTTGACTTGAATCCACAAATGGGATCGGTCCCCTAGGAGCTTCTAATACACGTACGTCACGCGTCGTACGCCCGTCGACGGTCGTCGCGTCCCACGCTTCCACGAGTAAGGTACACCTTAAAATTATGTGTCAAAAATACATTTTTTTAAGCTTATTTTCTTTTGGATGTTTAGTTTTATTTGTATAATAGGTTTATTTCGAGTTTATAATCGCACAAAGCCTTGTCTGCTGAGCTACTGAAGACAGAGTGGTGTTGTAGAGAAGGCTGCGTGGTGGCTGCAGGTCGCTTGGCAAGAAGCGCGCGCGCGCGTGTGCCCCGCCCCGGCCCGCAGTCACGTCCGAGGCAATAACATGCGTGAGTGTGTGTGTGTGTACCTAGCAAGTACAAACGTGTGAACTAACGAGTATGTCGGTTGTAGAGCGAGTGAGGGACCTTCCGTCCCCATTTCGATTGTTATAAATATTATATCAATAAATTTTTTATTGTAAAGATATGGGTGTTTTCTTTCCAATCCTCGCCTTTTTTAGTAACTACATATTTGATAACATCCAGACAAAGTAGAAGACTTTGGACCGCGAACACTACACAATCTAGAAGTATGTGTACGGCTGTCTCTTCAGAGTCAAACATGCTCTGCAGGTTCTCCAGTATAGCTATTTAGTAGAAATGTGACCAGTCAGTGCATCAGTCACCAAATGCATTTGAGGCCTGTTCAAATTGAGTACCGAGGTGTTTAGTGCCCGGAAATGGTGACTAGCCTGGACTTGGACTGCTATCTAGTGACATACTAAACGTAAACTTAATTCTTGTTTAATGATATCTTAACTATAGAACAGAGTAGGTCACATAATATACATTTACATCATGTATGGTTGGGAATAACGGCTTTTCAATAGTTATAGTTGTAACTACAAGTTAGCAGTGCCAGACTTCTCGACAAGTTCGAGTAATGTGTGCAATGAGGTGTCGAAGAGCTCGCAGCGGACGGGCATCTCCAGTGAATAGAAGGGGTTCTTAAGAGCATAGTCGGCATACAGCTCGTAGATGCGCCGCAACACCAGCTCAGGGCCTTGCATGCTCGCTTCTGTCACTATTATAAATTTTACACCTGGAAACAAACCATACTGATAAGTATTATGGGATGTTCGACTTACAACTAACTTCTCTTGACTTACAAGGAGATGTGAGCACAGATGGAGAGTCAGGCTTGAGCTCGGCTTGAGCTATTGGGTTGTCAGTTGATGCTCATTGTCCCAACAGACCGAGGCAACCAACAATGAAGACTGTATTCACATCTCCTGCCACCATAAGCAAGTACCGGTAAGTGTCTGGAAGCAGGAGAGCTTGAATGTGTCAGCAGTGAGACACTCAATGCCTGAAGACTTAGGCACAGGGCTGAGCTGTGCGGCCAGAGCAAACAGCGGGTAGAACATACTCGCAAGCACTATCTTTTCATTGGTAGTGGCGCGCGAACGACCAAACTTTAAGCTCAGAGGGTAGTTCTCCTGGGAACAATCAGCATTTACATTAGGTTAGATCAACAGTATTATATATGTTAATCAGACAAAATATGTAGATACTAGCTAGGACTGTCTGTACAAAGCAGGTATTGAAAACTCTTGAAATGCAACCAAGTATACCTTCTTTTCAATAATCTGGAAGACATCTCTTCCATCCTCAGTGGTGCATCCGGTCACTGGAGAACCATTCACTGACAGGAGGACATGACCAACTGGAATACAAACAATACAAGTTACAAGTAAGAAAAATACAAGAACCAAACACAATCTAAGAGGTTTCAAAATGCAAACTTAATCAACGGAAATATCTTAACAGTAACTGCATCTATCCTACTCCTACTAATATTTTAGATGTAAAAGTTTGTATGTTTGTTAGTTATTACTTACATTACGCAAAAACCACTGAACCAATTGCGATAAAAATCGGTAAGTATTTAAATAGCTGGGTTAATCCAGGTCTCCGGATTAACACAATATAGGCTACTTTTTATCCCGATATTCCCACGGGATCGCAGCTTACGCGTTTGAAACAGCGGAGCGCAGCTAGTTGTAGATAAGTAATACTTAAATAATGGCTTATTCTTCTCACCATTTATGCCGTCTCTTTGTCCAAAAGCAACTACAACTTTCTTGTTTTCATACTGCAGTTTGATGTCCAATGGATATCCGAATGTTTTTTCCGATTCAACCCGAGGAATATTATGATCGTAGTTGTAAATGAGTCCACCGGATTTACTAACGATATATACACCGTAAATAACCATTTTCAATGTAATTTACACATAATTAGTCATTTCATTATTGAAAATAATTTAGAACATCCACCCACTGCACTGAAACAAAAAACATCAACAAAGTGAAGTGACAGTGACATTGTGTCAATGTCAATAGAACCCAAGTTTTTTTTATTAATTATGGCTTCGCACGGTTTGTGCATTTAGCCAGTGTCAAGTTATATTTTGCATCAAATATGACCCGATTTTTCATAAATCGGGCCTAAAGTGTTTCAAAAAAGTCAAAGTCGTCATAGTCCGTCAAGTCAGGGGCTATAGTAAAGTGTTGGCAAGTTTACCATAACCTTAATAGGAGATTTGGAGGCAACGAGAAAACTTCATGTTTGACACTGATTTTTACTTTCACTACACTTGTGCACATTCACAGAACTAAATTAAATAACATTCCACCAGAATTATACAATTCAACTCGGGTTACAACTAAGTTTCATTAAAATAAAACTGCAGCACGACATGTTATTAACTCGTTCCCGCCAAAAAACCAGAGAACCAAAGTTTGAAATTTGAAATGGCTTCGCACGAATTGTACTCTAACCACATGAGTTTACTCATGTGCTATAGTGGCCTTCGACCATACAATACCTCTATGATCGAGGCTATAGCCTCGAAGCTATAGCCCTATAGCCAACTACAAAGCAGTTTTCAGTTCTAGTAGAATTAAGGAAGAGATGGACAGAGTTCTCGAACGAACTCCTCTTCTCCCACCACTACCTCCAGTGGATGTCTCCCGGACTGTCGTCACTGTCGAAATGAGAGCGAGCAAAGATAACGACCGCAAAATTTCCGATATATTGACTGCGGTTCTAAGGAAAATGAATGTACCTAAGAGTCGATCGTCAAAAAAACGTGTTAAATACGGGCAACACACGGACCAATTCAATTAACTTTTCGTCGTCCATCTTGAAACACTGCGAGGTCAGGCAAAATATTGCACGCCGGATCACGGCGAGCGTACTGACATCACTGAACGTCACTGTCACTGACCAGTACGGATAGCCTAGTACAAAAAAAATACACGATCTTAAGATCGCCTTCTAAATAGTACAAAATGTAAGCAACAATATCATTTTCACTGACACTGATGGATACGTCACGGTACGGCACTGTGCCGATGTTCGAGCACTGAGCAGGGTATCGGTATGATACTTCGAGTATGATATCTCCACAAAAACATCCTTTCTAAAATAAAAGGTTCTACACACTGTATACATAGATAGATCTACCTACAACACAACTGGGAATTCCCAATGCAGCTATTTTTGTGAAACGAAGGTCGACCGTAACTGAAAGTTGAGTTTAAATTCAGAGCTCATACTGTTGTGCGGTATTTATTGGATGCTCGGCGTCGAGCGATTTCGAACCGAAACCGCTCGCTTTCGGTTCTTGTTCTACCTAGGTAGGTACCTACACCACCAACAGATGGCGCAACTAAGCCGATCGTAGATCCTAGATGGCGCAAGCGAAGTTTTTCTGAAGATAAGTTCATATACAAGTTCCAACGAAACATCATTGGGCCGCGGCCTACCGGGTATAACACCCGCCTGGTGGAAGATCTTCCCTTTGGTAATACAAACCATTAACTACATTCAAAATTACTTACCTACTATACATATTACTTTAAAACCTGAGGATGATCCCAGTGGTAGAAACATATCGACGGAGATGGACTAGTAAAAAACGATCTCATAATATAGTCCACTCAGTGATGGAGGTGTGTTTCGAGAGAGATTAAAAAAATCATTTGTGAAGCCTGTTTTTAAAAAAGGAGACAAGTGTAATATAAATAATTAAAGGCCTATCACACTAATTCCTATAATATCCAAAATATTAAATTAGAGTATTTTTTAAATAAATATAATATTCTACACTCCGAACAATATTGCTTCCGTAATAGGTCTACTACAACCGCTGGTTTTTTCATTATTAAAAGATGCCACATAAGCTCTTAACAAAAATACTAAAATAGCTGCAATATTACTTGTCAAAAGCTTTTGACTATGTTAACCATAGAAAACTTTTACATAAACTTAATAGATTTGGCATCGCGAATGCCAAATCTATTAAGTTTAAGTTTATGTCTATAAAGTCCCAAATAGATGGTTACATAGCTACTTGAGCAATAGATTGCAGTGCATAGAGACATGTAGAGTAATGAACAATAGACATGAAGTATTTCAATCAGATAATAGACTAAATAAACATGGTGTACCACAGGACAGTGTCCTAGGCCCCTTGCTCTTCTTACTTTATATAAATGATCTGAAACAACAATTGTTTCACAAGTGTATACTATTTGCCGATGATACCACAATAATAGTTAAAACTAATACCCCTAATATTAACATGCTCATTAAAGAAGCCTTAACTGCTGTTGATAACTGGCTTAATAGTAACAGTTTAAAAATTAATCTAACAAAAACAAAAACAATTGCATTTTAAACCTATAGATCCACTCCACTGCAGCTGAATACTAATTTTAA
Organism: Idaea straminata; assembly: GCA_951213275.1. Lineage (NCBI taxonomy): Eukaryota > Metazoa > Arthropoda > Insecta > Lepidoptera > Geometridae > Idaea > Idaea straminata. The sequence goes on from OX577850.1 coordinate 15,058,568, forward strand.
AGGCCAAAAAATTGAAATTATCGCGTCAAGTTTATTTCTTTGAGTAACATATAAATTCGAAATTTCAAATAGAAAATATTTGTAAAAAAAATAGATAAATTTGTATTTGCCTTAAGGCGTATCAGAGACATTGTTTTAACTGAAGCAGCTATTTGTGCATACCATGGATACATTGGAGCAGTTCTTAGATATGCAATTTTACTATGGGGAAATTCAGTGGACATTGAGCAGGCATTTAAATCCCCAAAAAAATGCATTAGAATACTGTGTAGAGCCAAATATTTAGATACTTGTAAACCATTGTTTCAAAAACTAAATATTTTAACTTTACCTTGTTTATATATTTCAGAAGTTTGTCTTTTTGTAAATAATAATCCTGCCCTATTCCCAAAAAAATCGAATATGGGTCTAATGTCAGGCAGATATTCTAATAAACTACATGTTCCTCAAGTTAATTTAGATGTTATATTAATATTAAGACAAACTGTAATTACCGAATTCTTGGACAAATAAAACTTACTTACATACTTAATCTTATGACCTAGCCCGAGAAAAACATCCGAATTTAGAACCTACTCTTACTTTACGAAAATTAATCCTGAAATAAATCGAAAATATACATACCTACATTTATAGTTATATTTTGGAATCCTAGATAAAGTTCATGTTTGTTGTAACAGAGAGTGTTACGACTGCGTCTTCTAAGTCTAACAGTTACTGACCTATATACTTACTTAATCGATTGCGATGAATAACACTGAGCTACGTTATCTTGATTTGCACGGGAACGGGACTTATTATGCATTTGAAACCGCGCGACACAGCTAGTAAATAGTTTAGTAAGTAAATAAAAACAACGACAACAGGTAGGTACCTAGACGATGTACCCAGAGTGACCACGGACACGGCACGCAGCAGCGGGCGCCGCGGAAACTATCTGCACAAACAAGTGCACCTGATCTCATCTGCCGACACGGCATCGGCAGTGCGGTGCGGTGCGGGCGCGGTTACTATAACCAGCCCGCAGCATGCAGGTTCTCGGAAAGCGTTTTCCTCATCCGTCACAGCACAGTGTATCGGTCGGTGCGGGCGGCATGCGGCGGCGGCGGTGTATGTTGGTGACGAATCGTCTACGTCACGCGCTGACGCCGACACACTTCGCGAATAAAGCTAGGGTCGCGAGCCGCGCGCGGCCTAGTGCGCGCGGACGCAGCGCGGACCCAACACCCTGGCTCCCCGGTATGTGTGCATGGAGCCCGCGGAGGCCGTGGCCTCGTACGACTCCGATCATGAAGACGACAATGCTGTGCCTACTGGTAATATATCTACCTACGAGACGTACCTACATCATAATCTGAAGTTCTCTGCTTTGTGCGTGTCAAACAAAAGTGCAGTAATTAAGTGTGTGCGGTGCGGGTGTTGTCAATGTAAAGGCTCTCTTCATTCGTTTGGTCGGGTATATGAGTGTTCAAATAACAACCTAACCTTACCTATACTTAGGTACATATAGGATGCATTTCTATACAATTCATATGTATTATCGAAATTATGTACAAAACTAGTCCTTATGTGCTGCATTTGTAAGTATGCAACTCTCCCTACCGTCCGACCAACCGACCGACCGACCGGCCGGCCTAATGTTGGTCTATGTCGCTCTGTAAATACTAATCAATATAAACTATTGCAATGTTCATAAGTATGTTAAAAAGCTTTTACCTAGGCTGTAATGCCTAGGTAGTACATACAAGTCGAACAGTGTCACACAGGCAGTCGCCTGTTCCCCGTGCCCTCAACTTTTGGAACGACCTCCTGGATAAGAATGGTGAATGTGATTTGTTTGTGGATGAATGGAATGATATATTGTTTGAGTGTTTAAGATTCTGTGAGAGATCTGTGTGACTGAGCGTCCCTTATATTAGTTCTTTAATTATTGTAAATGTTTTTGTAAAACGTTATAATTAAAGTAAAATAAATAAATCGAAATCTAAATCATACCTACATAAGTTACTAGATTTTCAGGCAGGTAATCAGCTACTAGCTTCTTTAATACTTAGTAAAATAATTGTAGGTTGAATCTGTAAAATGGACCTGAAAATTGCATAAGTACTAAATGTAGTAGCATGTAGTAGTAAACGAGGATCTTCAATGTAGTTGTTAAATATATAAGTAGGTGAGACGTATTAATTCAGTTTCATATATCTATACCTATTATTATTTCCTATGAATATTTTAATAACTAAAACTGATTTTAACTTTTATATAGATCAGTTTGAATACGTAGATAAAAATAAAAAATAATTAATAAAATTACATGCATTATAATTTAAATTCATCAACTTGCTACGAAACAGTATAATAATTTTATTTTAATCAGTAGGTTATAGTCGCCCTCTTGACGTAGGTCTCCCTAAAATGCATATTATGTTAATCTATTCGTAGCCTTCTTCATCGAGTCTGTACCTATCGTCTGTCAAACTCTATTTCCTTGTCCATCTGTTGTTCCACTGCATACATCACCTGTCTATTTCCGCTTCAAAGACCTCATTTACGAAATAATCTATACAAACTTTGTAACCAAGTCTTATAATTGAGTTTAGTTTTCATGATATTACCATGAAACATCTACTCTTCTATTTATTTATTTAACTGTACAGTTTTCAAGTAAAGACCTACTACAGTAGTTCTGGTAAGTATTAAAAATCACCTGAAGTTCTGCTACTTCCACAGCTCGGAATAATCAGTAAAACCTCCATAAATACCTAATACTGGCGGTTTAGGCCTAAATGGTCGGGTCATGGTGCTGAGTGCCGCCGCACGCCGCCCGCCGCTGACGATTTTCCAAATAATTGTTTACAAATTAATTTCTTAGTTTTCCGTTGGTTTTCCGACAAAAATCTCTAAGGTATGGTTTAACGTATTTTGCATAGATTTTATGTAACTTAGTACAAAATATTCCCAAAATGCATGCATATCTACCACACGTTCATCAGAACAGAGGCAAATATGTTGCAAGATCATTTTGCAGAGTTCCACCGGGCGCGGCGCGGCGCGGCGGCGGCACCCTACATTAGTTCTGACATTAATATAATATATAATAATATATAGTATAAATCATTTATTTCAGGCTACAAAGGCCCATAGATACATATACCTTATAGACTAACATACATATTTTATAATAATAATTGAATGTGTTAAAGAGATATCTTAGAACTATGTTAGTAGAATTTCCATGACACTACACTTTCGTCTTAGTCTGTTCTTGTGGAATTTGTCCGCGGAAGCGACGGAACACCACGTCCTTCGGACAGAGAGATTAAGTTAAGGACGTAGTTTAAGTGGTAGTATTCGTTCGGCAGATCCTTCGAAGTGGTGTACCGGCGACGTGGTGCGGTGCGTGCGCTGGGTGTCGCAGACGTTCAGCGTGCGCGCGCCGCGCCGGCACCTGCTGCCCGACTCGGGGCTCGGCCTGCTCGCCCTCACCATCGACAACTGGATACAGGTGACGAATTACAATTTATATAAGTATAATATCGATCATGATCGATACACAGACAGCACACACACACAAGCGGTACGTAACTAATACTGAGGGACCCTGTTTAACGTGTCTCGTCAATGTCCTAGAACAATTCAAGTAGGTATAAACTAGGTAGAGCTGCATGTATTCCCTCTAATGTAACGCCAATATAATTAGCAACTATAGTCTGCACAAGCGTTCCTAGAAATGCTAAGCATAATTTGAATTTTGTTCCAACCGGACCATTATACTGAAAAATTGCTGAACCGAACTACTGAAAGCCGTTGAAAAAGAAAAATCGTTATTTCAGTTGGTGTCAATGCAACAAAATCATTAAATAAAATATTGTAATCGGACCAAGAAAACATGTTCTATCGTTGGAACCGAAAAGTTGTTGATCTGTTTACATTATTTGTCGGTTTTCTTGTCCGGAATGGAAGTCCCGAAAAGAAAGGCACTTCGCTCGCAGACATGTACTGATTGAACTGCGCAGGCTTTAACTATAACAATAGTAAAATAATCATTAATGTTATGTTAAGCTACATACATATAATTTAACTTATGTGTGCGGTAAAACGTTCTAATATCCACATTGGTTGAAGAGCACATGTCGAACCACTAGAAGTATTTACATAAAGTGATCATGATATACTCAAGTAATGTCCCATATAGGTGTGCGATGGTTGCGAGAAGTCAGCCCGCATCTACCACGCGTACCTGCAGCATGCGCACGCGACGGCGACGGGCCGGCCTCCTCCGCCGCCGCTGCCGGAGCACCAGGCCGCCGCACCACCTACAACACCCACCACGCCTGAACTATGTGAGTACTGACTGACCACCTTCCTGAATTCTGGTATATTCATCGATATACATAGTGCCAGTAATCAATTAGTTCTGCTGAAAACCTTATGTGACTACTTTTAGATCGGCAGAGGTTCACTTGTGTTGTTTTTAGTTTGACTTCGAATAGAACGAACGCAGTTCGGTCGCTGCATATCCGATGATCGATGATACTAGCCTAACTAGTCTACTAGTCTCTGCGATCTCTGTGTTCGTCATTAATTTACTCGATAGGTAAAATAAAATTTTTATTGTCAAAAATTATTCTATAAAAATCCGTAGCAGTTTCGTAGTACCTACATTCACCTACCGGTGCTGTCATCTAGCGACAATACATCGAACTAACGAATGGAAAGCGCGCCAAAAAAGTTATGAATGGACGCGCGATGATTCACCGCGCGCCATTCATCTCACGATTATATTGACTCAGAGATAATTTCTAAGAAATCAAACTTTTAACTGTATTGTTACTGAATTTAACTATTACAGTAGGTTAGGTAGCCAGTCATAGCACAATATACATTATAGTTACTACTAGATACCTACAGCTATGACTGTACCTTCTAAATGCAATTATTGTATGGCGCGTGGCGCCGCTCGCGCTGCATGGTTGAGAAAATCAAGTTCGCACTTTTTGTTATCTCTAATATCTAAAGTGAATAGTGCTTATCAATTCAATGAGTCCACTATTTCCTCCGTATTTCTAGTCGTGATATGTATCCCCAGGGAGGCGTGTACCCCGCTAGGTTATCAGATAATAGATCGTGGAATGGTCACTCCGCTCCGTCTTAATGGGGAAACAGTTATCTTCATGGTACAAGATTAGGCCATCATTCCCAATACGCTAGCGTGTAGCTTTACATTATATTCACAACTATTGGATTTTTATATATAAAATAAGAAGTGTTGAACTGTGAAATGTGAAATCACGGGACTTAATATTCGGTAGGTACCGATTGAAAGTTGTCGCCTCGTTAACAAGCCACTGAGATCCAATTTACATGACGACACACCATAGTTTTACCTACTCTACTTTGGACTCGAAAATATGAATCACGGAACGCGGGATATTTGGCGCCACTAAGCCACGTACGTAGGCCACGTGCCGGATTCCACGCGGCTGACAAACGCTGAATTTTTCGAATAACTTACCAAATGACAACGCGCCATTTTTTGGATACTTACCAAAATTAATATGAAGTACTTACATACCTATAGGTATCCAAAATACCTTGGTATCACCATACCTATAATATGGTTTAGCTTATATGTAAGTATCTTATCCTAACATTAAAAAAATACACGAATTGAGAAACTCTTTCCATTTTGAAGTGAATGGCCCTCGGATTCACCCCACTTACGTACATTCGGCATAAATAACAAGAAGGATCAAAAAATTTAGTTACATGAAAATGAAGAATGAAACCTTACGTATGTATGTAGGTATCTGTCGTAAACATGATTATGTGTAAGAAAATGTTTCATTCATACTTCAGTATCTTCCCATTGATAGATCGATCTACAACTTCCTCAGTTATCAGCCTATACTCCTATCTTCTCTCTCTCTTCGTAATCTCATTTATGAGATTTATCAGTATTTACAATAGCGGAAGTGAGTCATTATTTAGTCGGAAACTGAGTCAGAATGTTCCAAATTTATAGTAAATAACATGTGCTCGCTTGCTCTTGCTAGAGCTCTACTACCTACCTACTTTAGTAAACTAGAGATTGTATATCTGTGCCTAATTATATACATAACGTACGTATATTTATATTTATTTACACTTGTGAGGTAAGATTATGTACCCGATTGTGTCTAACAGGTACCTACGCATCTACTATTTACCTACTCAGTCACTCAGTGGATGACGTAACAATAAATGTTTGATTTTTAGACGACTTCAAAAAAAGGAGGTTCTCAACTCGTCGTGTATTTTTTTTCCCCGTAAGTTCACAACAAAACATATGAAAGGTAATGGTGAAGCGGCTCATAAATCCCTTTCCGTGTACCTACATTGACACCACCCTATCTTAGGTATAGGTTTCAGATAATACGGTTCAAATCTCAAACCAAAAATTAACGTTATAACTCCTCTTCCCATGGGGGGAATTTATGGAGGAGTGGGTCAAAATTATTGTTTAAATATCTTTTTTTATTTAAAAAAATGCCGATCCATATTATTATGTTCTACCTTAAAAAGTCATGCTAATGCAAAAAATAATCATAGAGTTTGTCAAAATAATATAAAAATGTACATTATAGTAAAGGGAAGCGGACGGGCGACTTATGACCCGTATAAGGGTTATGAAATTGATGACCCACTATTTAGCACTCTCACTACCAATCAATCAATGTAAATAATAATGTATGTACTTACCTACTTGGTATCTGTTTCTCCCGGGTGATCCTTGGATTCGTCTCAAATAACTAACCTCCAGCCGCCGCGCCGTCCGGTGAGGCCTTGCGAATGGACCCAATCAATGTTACCAATTTTAGGGATCAAAAAATAATAATATTCCTGTCATTGAACTTTCACGTGTTGTGCAAATAAAGTTATCTATAATTTGTAGTATTGTGTTAGAGATAAAGATATTATATGATAGAGAAGTGATACTTCCTTTGTTAGATAAGATACGATGAGTAACGTTCGTAACGTCTACTTCTCTCTCTACTCTACTCAATCAAACACAAATATTGAGATATATCGAACGAATGTAATTGTACTATCGATCTATTAAATCATTCAGGAAGATATTTTGATTTTGAGAACCTCCTTTTTTGAAGTCGGTTAAAAATACAATAATCCCTCAAACACATCATCAACTAAGTAAATGTAGATATAGTAAATCCCTAAACATATACTAGTAAATACAAACTTGAGAATTGGAATAATTTACATTAAGTAACTTCGACATTTACCCCCTTCCCCTCAAAAAGAAGAAAATCCAAAATCCCTAAAATAGGTCACATCATATAAAAAACTTACTCAAATTCAGATCTACTTACGTTGGGTCATAATTTCGGAGTTATTTTTTTTCTTTTTGTAGGGGTTTTTTTCATAGATTTTTTTGCTTGTTTTAGGCGTTACGTTCATTAAATTTATTTTTAAGTGTCGGGGGATTTTTTAATTTTTTTTTAATATGAGTGCCTAATCAAAAAAATCTAAATGCTATTTTTAAATATGCTTTTTATCACAGTTGCTCATAAAGCGGATCTTTCAACCGCTTTTTAACCACCCGACGCAAAAACGACGGAGTGTTATAAGTTTGACGTGTGTGTGTGTGTGTGTGTATGTGTGTATCTGTTTGTGGCATCGTAGCTCCCGAACGGATGGACGGATTTTAATTTCGTTTTTTTTTGTTTGAAAGGTGAATTAGTCGAGAGTGTTCTTAGCTATGTTTGATCGAAATCGGTTCAGCCGTTTGAAAGTTATGAAAGATAAAAAAAAGTCAGGATTAAAAACCGAATGTAAGTAGATATGCTCGAGTGGGGTATCAAATGAAAGGGCATGATTTGTAATTACAAATAGCTATATTTGATCGAAATCTATTTAGCCGTCTGAAAGTTATGGGGGATAAAGGTCAAGGTTAGCAACCGAATGTAAGTATACAGGGTTATTGGTTTCTAATCCAAAACCGTGCAGGTGATAGTTTTCTACATCAAAACGAACAACTTTTGTTCTAGGACTTTTGAAAATTCGAATATTTTTTTGAATTTTTTGAGGTTATATTAATTCGAAAATCAGCTGATTTTTTAAAATAAATGTCATTCATAGTTAAAACAATCGATAAAGCTCAAAAAATAATTATAATCTTTAGGTTGATGACTTCTCCGTGTTAGAACAGCTAATTTACGGGTAAAAATAACCTCAAAAAATTCAAAAAAATGTTCGAATTTTCAAAAGTCCTAGAACAAAAGTTGTTCGTTTTGATGTAGAAAACTACCCCCTGCACGGTTTTGGATTGGAAACCAATAACCCTGTATATACCCGAGTAGGGTATCTAAATGAAAGGGCATGATTTACACATTACAAATAGCTAATTATTTCATAGTTGTTTTTTGCTTGTTTTAGGCTTTTTACGTTCATACTATTTTTATTTTTTGTGTCGGGGGTTTTTTAAATGTTTAATTTATAGGCTCATAATCCAACGTATTACACAAGCGTGCGTTTTACATTACCTTGACGCCACTAGTGTGTAATAAAAAGTTATCCAGATAAGTTAAATTGGCATCTTACTGCTGATTACATGTTAGGTAGATGAATCATTCTTAATTTATCTGGGTAATACTGTTTTGATGTATAAAAAAGGTAAGAAGAAAAAGGTGAGTTTTAAGCTAGCAAAAATGATTGTCTCTAAAGTCGGTTTAAGAACAAAAATTTTACGTGATAATGTCTTAGAAAACGATTAAATAATATAAGAGTATAATTAACAAAAAATATTTCCAAAAAAAATGGTAAACATAGACTTATCGACCCATTTGACGACCCATTTGGCACAATGGTCACCATGCCGGACTGTCAAACACAGGGTTGCGGGTTCGATTCCCGCCTCAGACAAGTATTTATGCTTAGATATTTGTCTGTGGTCTGGTTGTTTCTATGTATTATAAGTATATATTTACAAAAGAAAAGTATATAAGTAGTATATCCGTTGTCTAGCACCCATAACACAAGTCTAGTTACTTAGCTTGGGGTTAGATGGCGATGTGTGGAATGTCCTGCAATATTTATTTATTTATTATTTATTTATTTATTTATCACAAATATTTTGTTATTTATTATTTTCTTTTCTTTTCAAGTATTTTGTTTTATTCGTAACTGAGATAAAATAACGTCGTACGATACACGTGTGGTTTCATCATTCCATATCGGCTCTGTATACACACTCGCGCCTCTATGCAATGATCAATTTAGCAACCTTGTATCGCAATGTACCTACTATTAAAACAACTATGCGTAATTTAGGTTCTTTAATTATTACAAATTATTTTTTACATATACAAAATTAGTCTACAGTGATAAAATAATCAAAAACTTAGCCTAACTGATTGTACAAATCCACTTTTTTTTCGACGTCCTAGTCAACCGGCAGAATTTTTTTCCTAAAATCGTAATCTGGTCTTTGGGCCAGCTACAGTTGTAGTCCCAGAATACATTATCAATTTTTTACAATCGTAATTAGATCTCTAGACTGAGTTCGGGCTAAGACCAGTACAAAAATGCAGCTAACTCCCTTTGACATCATGCGAAAAAATCATTTTCGTGGCATACAATCATTTTTGTGGACAAAATAATAACAAAACACCATGAAAATGATGCCACGAAAATGTTATTATTTTATTAATTTCTTGAAAGCATTGGTGTATTGTTTTAAATAAAATCTATACTAATATTACAAAGCTGAAGAGTTTGTTTGTTTGTTTGAACGCGCTAATCTCTGGAACTACTGGTCCGATTTGAATGATTATTTCAGTGTTGGGTAGTCCATTTATCGAGGAAGGCTATAGGCTATGTTTTTTTCTAAATTAGGGATCCGTAATAAAATTGCTATTTTGTAACACAAGGTGTTAAATCGAAAACCTATTTTTCCTATTTTTACCTATTATTGACAATAGAACAAAATGATGTACTACGGGTTTGTAGATCCCATTAAGACCTACAAAAAAGTCCGCGAGAACATATATCTAGCTATCATGGTTTAATCACAATAACCGATTTTGTGTTCAAAATAATTATTAAATCGTCTGAAGAAAAAAACTACGTTAAATATGTATCGTAATATTAAATCTTTATAAAAATTAAGCATTATGTTATCAAGAGTATTTATGTAGAAATAAAATACTTTTTGTTTCATCTCAATCGGTTATTTTGTTTAAAAGTTATCACGTGTGTAAGATGTTAAGAGTACCTTTTAATGAGTTATGGGCCATAGAGTTTTTTTATCAACATAAAATCCTGTAATAATCTTTTTCGAAATATATTTGTTGATGATTGTAAGTATAAGATCTTTGAAGAGTATTCTATCCTACTAATATTATACATGTGAAAGTTTGTGTATGTGTGTTTGTTATTCCTTCACGCTAAAACTACTGAACCAATTGCAATGAAATTCGGTATGTAGATAGCTAGAGCCCTGGATTAACATATAGGCTACTTTTTATCCCGATATTCCCACGGGATCAGGACTTACGCGGGTAAAACCGCGGGGCACAGCTAGTACTACATAAATTTCTCTAACATTTTGCGGTTTCGAAAAGCTACCCTTTATTATAATTGCTCAAATACAATGCATAATAATGTTGTCCACGCGACTGATCAGTATAATTAGGAAAAAATACAAACTTACCAATATCTTTTTCCCATGGAACGCGGCATGTTTGACTTCCGTAATGCTGGAACACGACCGACGTTCGACCAAATCAAACTCAGTGATGGGTTGCTGCTATTGTGTTCCACAGCAAACCTTTATTACTACGCAAATCTCAAGTAACCAATATCGTGTGAACGATGCATATTTTGTTTTAAATTAAAAATAACGTCAAACAATCTTTTTTAAACTATTGTGGGTGAAGTGTAATTCTTTGATTAAGTAGTAACCAAATGTTTAACTGCAACGAGAAGTGTGACACGATGAGAATGCGAAAAATGGCCCCGTTTTAGACCGTTTGTGTTGATTTTTAATATGTATCTATGCTCCTTCCTATCTCCTAGCTTTATATATTTAATAGTTTATTAATGACTTTATCCTCTCAATCACATTTTATGTTTATAACTTATACGGTTTAGGAGATATACCCGTGTGACCATCAAATTTGACTCTCAATGAGAATTGCCCATAAAAAGGAGCGCTTATAAGATCACTTTCTTGTCCGTCTGTCTGTCTGTCTGTCTATGTGTCACCACCGATTTTCTCAGAACATAGCAAGTTGAAATTCATACCAAATACTGAGATCCAGAATTCCTATTAGGTGTATAAAAATCAAGGTCCTGAGTAACACGATAAAAAGATATGGGCTTTGCATTTTTTCTGTATTTAAAGGCATTCTCTGTTGAAAAATGCTTTTATTCCGTAAATAGGGGTTTATTAATTTTATTTTATTTATTTACAAATATTCTACAGCCATTATAATACATTATATTCTAATCTATTGTACACAGAACATAGACTGAATTGAATCTACATTTTGTATGCTGTTTCTTATTAAATTAGCCCATAAAATCCAGAACTGATTAGATTTTATAAATATTATATTACAAGTAGATAGTACCTACTTTTCGAAGAAACAAAGTTTTCAAACAAAATATTCTATCATATGAAGAACTACTCAAAGTTCTGAAGATTACCTAATGATAATAATGAATATAGCCGTTGTATCCATGATGATGGTAAAAGGGACCACGTTACCTACCTTACTGATGCCTCGCCTTACGAGTAAAGGGGTGTCTACGCGTAGATGCCTACGTCACCGGATACGCTACAAATAGTGTTCGTATATAACAATCTAACGTTATTTTGTAATCGCAATTCGCAACACTATAAAACAAACCATCATTTTTCAACAACTTAAACTATTAGATTATACATACATATATATATATATAAACATTATATATATATATATATATATATATATATATATCCCTAAACCACAACATGGCAAGTTAAGTTAGTCAGGTTTTTGTTTTATGTTGAGCGCTGAGCGCTGAGCGGCCTTTACGTAATCTCAATTAGATTTAGTTGGCGTTATGTGGTTACTTCTAGGAATCGTTGCTAGGTTTAGATTAATCATGTACAAACGTAACAATGCCTTATTTGGAATATTGGACAATTTATTTCGACGTCTCGTCTAATCGTGATTCATATTTGACGGTCTCTATTTTAAAATCTTCTAGGTATATTCCACTGAGGTAGGTATGAAAGCTTCAAATCAAAACTAATACTATTATTGCGACAGTAACTATGTCTGTCTTTTACATATTTCAACCTCAACCAATATTTTTGATATAGAGAGATTAATGGGACCTTCGAGAAAGGTTTAGGTAAACTTTTTAAAATAATATTTATTATTATCGATTCCACAAACTCTCTGGAGTTCTCGTTGAAACCGCAGGGCGCAGCTAGTTATCTTATATTTTATCTAAAGCGTCATCAACAATTTCCTCTTTAATGATATAAAAGTGTTAGTAAGTAAGTAGGTTTAGAGTATCAAGAGAGATTAGGTAGGTAGGTAGGTACATCCCCAACGAGACTGTGACAGAACAAAACATCAATCTAGCACCCCTGGAGTGTTCAGTTCATTTGTGCGGGACCCCGCTGGGCGGCGGCGGGGTGCTCCGCCCTGCATTTGCAAGTCAATGGTTATCGCGGCAATATGCGGTGCCATAACCTTTGTACCGGGATTCGGTCTGACAGACGACACTTCACCCGGACTTATGATATGACGGGTGGGACTCGTTATATCAATACCTCACTTCGAGGGGTTATACATTTTGTCAGATGTAGGAATGTACGATTGTACGTCGTATACCTATTACCTATATATTCATTACTTTTTTTAGTGTTAAATAATTTGTAGGATAACAATTACATATGTTACATGTGACATACGGCCTGTATTTACAAGTGATCTCTAAAATAATAAGTCAGAACGTCAGTTGGCAGATTGAGTGGAGCTCGTGAATCGTTGTTACATAATGATTGGACAATGCGGTCGGTTCACCTGTCGATGTGACCGGTAATAGGCACGTGGAGTTCCAACTCTCTCGGCCTCTCACTCGTAGCTAGTGAGAGATGGAGGGAGGCTGCCTCCGAGCGAGCGCCCGCGCCGGGTGACTCACGAGCGAGGAATGCAGCCGCCCGCGCCGCCGCCACCGCGTGGGAACATCATGGGGGCTAACGGTCGCGCTCGCACTACTGTATGTTCCTCCCATCTCATAGCATAGCTCTTGTATGTTGGATCATACATTTAATCTATACTTAATCTATAATATCATAAATCTGAAGAGTTTGTTTGAACGCGCTAATCTCAGGAACGGATTGAAAAAATATTTTTGTGTTGGATAGTCGATTGATCGAAGAAGGCTTTAGGTTATATAACATCATGCTGCGATCAATAGGAGCGAAGAATCGGTGGGAAATGTGGAAAACACGGGGAAAATCTTTGAGGGCTTCCGTTGTTTGTTTGAACACGCTGATCTCAGGAACTACTGGTTCTAATTGAAAAATCCTTTTTGTGTTGAATAGTCCATTTATCGAGGAAGGCTATAAGTTACGTACGTTTCATTTTGATATACCCACGGGATCGGGATTTACGAGAGTGAAACCGTGGGGCGCATCTATACTAATATTATAAAGCTGAAGAGTTTGTTTGTTTGAACGCGCTAATCTCAGGAACTAATTGTTCGAATTGAAAAAATCTTTTTGTGTTGCATAGTCCATTTATCGAGGAAGGCTATAGGCTATTTTTTATCCCGAAATTCCCACGGGATTAGGAGTTACGGGGTGAAACCGCGGAGCGCTGCTAGTCTATAATATATCACACTAGCTGCGCCCCGCGGTTTCACGAAAGTCCCGATCCCGTGGGAATATCAAAATAAAAAGTAGCGTTCCTCGATAAATGGACTATCCAACACAAAACGACTTGTTCATTACTCATACTCCGCAAGTAGGTCTAAAGGTGCCTGAAGAGCGTGTAGAAAGAAAAACTTTCAGCCCTAGGGAGAATCGCTTTCACTGGCAACTGTCATGTCAAATTATGGCTTCGAACGGTTTGTGCAATGTGCTTGTAGTCAGTATCAATATCATTACGCATTAGGAACTTCAAAAATATAACCTCTTTACTTTAGGTAACACCAAAAAATAACAATTATGGCTACGCACGGCTCATCTATACTGCTAGAGTTTAGTACTTATTAGATTTTTCTCAGTAATCGATTTTAAGTAGATATATTTAGTTCAAGATATCTTATTTAATAAAATAAATGTAACATAAAGACACATCAGCAACATCTCGATAGGGCGCCGCCGCCCGCGCCCTGTCGAGATGTTGCTAATGTGGTTTTATGCGACCGTGAGGTCACTTTCGTTCCTTATTGAGTAAAAAAAAATTGGCGGGAAATGCTTGCATTTTGAATTATTTAAAATAGTATTACCTTATGTGTTTTGTTTTATGTTTTTGCGTTAAGTTTAATCTTAATCAAAATACACAATCATAAATGAAAAATTATGATTGTGTATTTTATGTAAATAACATTTTCTAGACAAACCATGTTACAAAAACTGTAATTTAAATCTACGGACTTCGAGTTATTTACTAGTCTTGGTTTTTTTTTTGGACATTCCACACATCGCCATCTAGCCCCAAGCTAAGTAACTACACTTGTGTTATGGGTGCTAGATAACGGATATACTACTTATATACTTTTCTTTTGTAAATATATACTTATAATACATAGAAACAACCACTCAATTACTTATTAATAAAAATTTCTTCGGTAAGTACCGATGTATTTGAGTATTGAATACAATTAGAAAAAACAAAAAAAAACTACAAAATGTATAACCTCTTTGGTCTCAACCTTGTAAGAGGATCAGGTAGTATGGAGTCTCTCATTCACTCTCGTTATTAGGAAGAATTTTATGTATTATTCGTAATGAAAAGCACAGTGTTTACCCCGGGTAAAAGACTCATTAAGTCAATCGAATTAATAGCTAAACTCCGTCTCGGGACTCGATGAGTGACTTTCACCCCTAGGGTAACAATGTACTATTTCATTACTCATACGCCGAAAGTAGGTCTAAAGGAGCCTGAAGAGCGTGTTGAAATTAAAACTTTCAGCCCTAGGGAGAATCGCTTTCACTGACAGCTGTCATGCCAAATTATGGCTTCGCACGACGTGTGCAATGTGCTTGTAGCCAGTATCAGTATCATTACGCATCAGGAACTTCAAAAACCTAACCTCCTTGCTTTGCAAAACACTACAAGGTTGAGACCAAAGAGGTTATATAACCTTGTAAGAGGATCAGGTAGTATGGAGTCTCTCCTTCACTCTCGTTATTAGGAAGAATTTTATGTAAGTATTATTCGTAATGAAATGCACAGTGTTTACCTCGGGTGAAAGACTCATTAAGTCCCTCGAACTATTAGCGCCCTCGCTACGCTCGGGCGCCAAACTCCGTCTCGGGACTCAATGAGTGACTTTCACACCTAGGGTAACAATGTACTATTTCAATCCGTTCCTGAGATTAGCGCGTTCAAACAAACTCGCAAATTGCAACTTGAGATAAGAATACTTCAAACGTTTCTCATAGAGCGGCTATCTACCTACGATGTAGACGTAGACAGACCTCCTCGGCATGTTGTATATGTAGAGTGTAGATGGAGTTCTAGACGTGGCTCGCTCTATGTATAGAGGCCGCCCGCGCTCGGCGTCGGCTTGAGGCCGGTGCCGTCGCCGGCCGCGGTGTGTGGTGTCCAAGTAGGTGGAACGACAGAAGGCTCCGCCTAGCGGGCGCTCCGCCCCACAGGAGGGGGGATGCCGGTGCACGGCGGCATCGAGCAGAAGCTGAAGCGGAACATGGTCGTGTCGTGAGTGAACACAGATGTATGTTGCGGCAGATATGAGCCGTTGTTGCATTGATTCGTCAGACGATGCTCGACGTCTATGACTCGAATGAATCAAATCAGCTGCATACTGCATCAGGGACGCAGTAGCAGCCACAGTGGAGTACGTGAATCATGTTATCTTACGTGAAGTCGACACAATTCTGATGGATGTAGCTCCTGGGGAAAGCACCGGAAATTCTACTAAAACCCTATATGGAGGTGGGAGGGTTTTAGTACAATATCCGATGAAAACAGATATCTACAGCTCTCCCAAGCAACCGAGCCCCGAGCGCTACGCTCGCTGTGCTGACCTACAATGTATTATATAAACGTTATATCTCCTACCACTTGGACCAGATCGCCGAGAGAGCTCGGTTCCGAGAAGCTCTCATTGCTTGCGGTTACATTAACATAAATCCTCTCCGAGTCTGTCTGCATTACGACAGCGTCCGATCGACCTTCGCACGACGCACATGCGCATCTTACCTACATTATACTCCATTCTAAATAAATATACAAACTTACTAAGATTGCACAGCATCGTCACCAGATAGAAGCGGTGCGAAACGAACTAAAAGTAGCGACACGACGCGTGTTTAGACGGACACCGACACCGACACCGACACGGGTGGAGCCGGGCGACGTACCTAGTCTAGTCGACATCACACAAAGGCGAACTAATCGTAAATTAGCTAAGCGATTTAAGGAGGATGACTTTAATAGGCAATTATTTTATTGTCAATGAATTCGATGCGGTCCGATCCGATTAATCGTTTTGGGACGGACGATAATGTACCAGTTTTCGCGGAATTTGAATATATTGTTACATTGCCATTATACGGAACAACAATTAACGAAATAATAACTATTGCTATTATGTTCTATTAACTAAATAAACCTACCATTATCACCCCATGGATGGATGATTTGAAAATATCTACGGAATAAAAGTGAATGATTAGACTCCCGCCGCCCGCGCCGCCGTCCGCCCTGCAGGGCACCTCATGCATAATGCATGCGAGGGGGGGGATCGCGCTAGATTACTCACATATTTACATTGTATTACGTCTATATTAAACATACAATAAATCACAGAATTACACAACTTATACCAAACGACTTGTTGATCTAACTAAACTAACTATAAAATACTAAACTATAAAATACTTAAAATTTGAACTCCGAATTTGAAAACCCATTTAATGAAAAAAACCGGTAATATCATAAAAAATGTCACACAATGACATTCCTCACTTCTACTGGACCTAACCTCAACTGAACATCTCTCTCCGTTATTGATAATTTAATACAAATTGTAACAACTAAACTTTGATTCATTGATCTCACTATATAGTTACGAAATCTTTTTGTAAATAACTTTCATTCGATCGATGCGGAGTAATGACGACAACGAACCGTTGAATCATTGAGGAAGCGGATGTATCAAGCTACTTGCTCACCTGATTTTACCTAGCTGGCGCAGCTTAATTATTGTATAAGTTCATCCACATCACTGTAAAAAGGAAAGCGAGCAACACGCTCGCGCTGGCGCTGGCGCTGGCACTATCAATTGCCACGTTGAAAGGCAATGCTAATTCTCTGTGCCCCTCGGGGTCCATCGTCCGAGAATTAGCGCGATCATTATATTTCTAGAAGCCAAGGTTTCGGTCCCACATCATATCTTTCAGATTCCAACAACTGGGATAAACTAAAATCTATATATATAAAATGCTTTGTCCTGAATGACTGACTGACTGTCTGACGGATCAACGCACAGCCTAAACCGCTGATCGTAGAGACCTGAAACTTGGAGGATGTGTGACGTAGGCATCGGATAAGAAAGGACTTTCCAAAGTTTGTATGGGACAACGTGATTCCTCGGTCCAATCTACTTCAAATATTGCATAAACATTTTTTAACAGAATACAGAAGACGAGCTTCGTATTTTATTGAAATTATCCCCTAATGGGGTTAAAAGGGGTAGAAAGTTATTTTGGGGGCGATTTGTTGATGAGACGATGGGATGAGTTGATATCAATACTCTTTAGTGCTTTTGATTTAAATTCTTACATTTTATTTTGATACATGTTTGAAAACTCAATCCGATATAAAGACACCAAAAAAATCCTATTAGAACCATTTTGAACTGCTACGCGGACGAAGTCGCGGGCAAAACCTAGTATATTTAGATAAATAAACTTGCACAGATTTGAACCGTCACTCACTAGTGTTATCTGTGAAGAGGTATACACTGTACGTAGATAAGTATTATAATACAAGTGGGAGCCCCGCGCCCGCCTCGCTGGGCGGCGAGTCTCCGCACGGCGCACGTCACTTCCGTCGCAGCTCCACCGCTTCCGGCCGTGTATCCGGCTAGCGGCTCGCCTAGCTCCTCTGCCCTGTTAGATCCGGTTTAACGAATTAACTGCAAGTGATACTCTGTGATAGATAACCTAACATTGATGTAGTGCGGTTTGTAGGTACGCGTGCGGCGAGTTGGTTACCTACCTACGTGGTACATATTCAGGGTGATTTTCTGTACTTACGGGAAAACGTTCTTAGGAGATTAGCCTATATATGAAAAACTAGCAGCGCTCCGCGATTCTACCCGCGTAACTCCGGATCCCGTAGGAATATCGGGATAAAAAGTTGCCTATGTGTTCCTCCAGGTCTCCAGCTATCTTTACATACCAAGTTTCATGTAAATCGGTTTAATAGTTTCCAATTCGATACAACCATCAAAAAATCTTTCCCCTTTATAATAAATAGTGCAGAAGTGTAGGTAGATGTAGATTGATTGACATTGTATTTATAATTTCTATTTAAGAATGTAAAAGTTTCTGTGTTAGTTTTACCTCTACACGCAAAAACTACGGAACCGATAACGATGAAACTCGGTATGTGTATTGTGTACCTACACATACCGAGTTTCATCGTTATCGGTTCATTCCAGAGTATCCAGAGTTCTAGGTAGCTAGAGCTCTGGAATGATACATGGATTGCAGGTGAAACCGCAAGGCGCAACTGGTAATAAATATCACTTGGCTTCCTAAGAACGTTTCTTTGTAATTAGCATCCATACTGTTGAAAACTACCCTGAATCTACAAGTAGACGTATACCCCCTTATTCCAAAACGAGGTTTAAAGATAGGCCGAGATGTGGATTTAAACCTTAGATTTAGACACAGATCTACTCGTGAGCTATAGTCTAAACAATATCCCTATATAATCTATAGCAACGCTCCGCAGTTTCACCCGCGTAACTCCCGATCCCGTTAGAATATCAGCTTAAAAAGTAGCCTATAGTAAAAAAAGTAGCCTTCCTCGATAAATGGCCTATCCAACACAAAAATAATTTATTCAATTCGAACCAGTAGTTCCTGAGATTAGCGCGTTCAAACAAACAAACAAACTCTTCAGCTTTATAGTATAGATATGGATAGTGCTCAGAGTCTAAATGACAGATTTACTCGTGAACTATAGTCTAAACTTGAGATATAGTTCACGAGTCAATCTGTGTCAAAATCTAAGATTTAAATCCACATGTCGGCCTATCCTTAAACCTAGTTTTGGAATAAGGGGATAGTGTTTAATGTCGGTAGATAGAGTGACGGAGACGTTACCTACGTAATGTGGTGTACTGTAGTACTAGTGAAGGTGGTGGTGGTGATGGTGGTGCGGTGAGGTGAGGTGAGAGACGGTAGTATGTTGTGGCTGAGCTCGGCGGACCATCGCCGGATACATCACTTCTACCACGGTACGTACCTACACACTACACTACACTACACCACACGACCTACTGTCGACTGTAGTGTATCGACCAGGCATAGTGCAAAGCGCATATCGCAGGCAGGAACAGATAATCACTGGTTTTATGTAGGTAGGTATAGGTACAGTATGCGTCATAAGTACACTATCAGTTAGCTATCATAATACTGTCAACAAGTATTGTACTTATGACCTTCTTCTAATAGACGTTACACACAAAACATAAATACTTGAATTGAAAGTACTCAGTGTAATTATTATTTTCAACATGTTAGCTATGTATTTAGTTGTGTGAGTGGTATAAGCCGTCACCCGCTACACCAACCGACGCGACGTGAATTCGATCCACGTAACCTACGTTGTTATAATGTTCAAATAGTGCAGGATTGTAAACGTTACGGTGTGGCGAGATGGCGGTGGAACTTTGCGCGGTCTCTCGTACGCCCTTCTAAATACAAAATCAATAATTGATTGCATAAACTCGTATCGTAATTAGCTTAAAACAATAAATGTAATATGTGTGTATATCGTTATAGATCCGTACGGCGTGGGCGCGGGCGCGGGCGGTGCGTTGAGCGGGTGCGGACGCGGCGCGCCCGGGGGACAGGTGCAGCTCTGGCAGTTCCTGCTCGAGGAGCTCGCTAACGGCGCGCCGGGCATCTGCTGGGAGGTACTCTCGTCTTTACCTTATACCGTCTCTACCACTCTCTCATACTTGTACATCTCCACACGTCGTACGTCCGCCAATCACGCCTAGCCTATACGTTCACTAATCTACTGACAGTTACACTCTGTAATTAGTTTATTCACCGTCGCGTATACAATGAAGTTACGAGAACGTGCTACGAGATTCGTAGCACACGATCGTAGCAACTTTCCTTTTGATACTACAATTATGTATATTTATAAATACAATCAGGCAAGTAATGTGCAGATCCATCGTAGTTTAGAAGTGAAGTAGTAGTGTATGTGTGTGTGAGTGAAGGGTGCACCGAGGGATGGAGAGTTCCGGCTGTCGGACCCGGACGAGGTGGCGCGTCGCTGGGGCCGGCGCAAGCAGAAGCCCAACATGAACTACGACAAGCTCTCGCGCGCGCTCAGATACTACTACGACAAGAACATTATGACTAAGGTATACTATACCTACTCCTATAGCCTTCCTCGATGAATGGAATATCCAACACAAAAATAATGTTTCAATTCGAACTTTCGAACGCTCCGTCATTTCACTATCTTCGTTCCGAGTGTCATCGCAATCACTTCAGAGTAGGTTTAAAGAAGGTGTAATCACGTAAAACCTCTGAACCGATTGCGATTGCAAAGATACTTAGTTTCAGATTTAGAATATATTAAGATAGGAATGATTGGGTAAGTAGAGTCAGAGTGTCGGTTGTCTACCAGAGTATCACCAGTGTATAATACGATATACATGAGTGCGTGTGTGTATGTATGTGTGTGTGTGTGTAGGTGCACGGCAAGCGGTACGCGTACCGGTTCAGCTGGGCGGGGCTGCAGGCGGCGTGCGCGGCGCAGGCCTCCGACGCACCTCCCTACTGGCCCTACCTCGCTCCACCGCCGGCATCCCTCGCTCCCACCACCGCCACCACCACCGACACCTCCGAGACCACGCACTAGTATCAACTGGCAGCATCGTTGTTATATTGCAAGTCGACTTGGAACTTGGTGTCTGTGCCAGTGTTCTAGCTATCTACAAACCAAGTTTCATAACAGTCGGTTCTATATACCTACCTATTGTGAATAAAGATAACAATCATATACTTACACAGAGACTTGTACATATATAATTCGTCATTTTGTGTTAAAATGTCTAGTCTAGTAGGTACAGTCAGTGGGCTAATGTGAGTCGTAACCGAATACAGTACCTACCTACCTACTCGTACCTTACCTACCTACCTACCGCGGCCGCGCTGCTACCTACCTACAGGGACGCTGCACCCAACACTATCCTTTCCCTATGTTGATCTATCTTTTAACTTACCTTCTTAAATAAGTAGTACCTATCTATTATGTAAAAAATAAATAATTATAAATACTCGTATACCTACTATATTGGTATACCTAGTTGTCGATATGAATCAAACGGTGTTAAAGTTATCCATTGTTAATGTATCTAGCTGCTGTAAATATAATATAGAGTTCTTACTACTATTACTACTTACTATTCATATATTTTTCGTTTTTTATTAAATAGCTGCGCTCCACGGTTTCACCCGCGTAATTCCCGATCCCGTGGGAATATCAAAATAAAAATTAGCCTTCCTCAATAAATGGACTATCCAATACAAAACAAAATTCAATTCGAACCAGTAGTTCCTGAGATTAAGGCGTTCAAACAAACAAACTCTTCAGCTTTATAATATTAGTAAAGATTTTGTTGTGTTTCTTTAGGTAGATATTTGGCTTGTTTAATGAGTAGTTTTAAGTAATTACGTTACATCATTGTCAGTGACGGTACCTATAGGAAGGTGGATAAATTGTCGTCCTAGAGAGCCATCAATCAGCCCACAAGCTTATAATCTTGAACTTTGATCTTGAAGCGAGAAATTATCCTCTTGTTTTTAGTGATGCCCTATGCCCCTATGTTTTGTTTTTTTTTCATTGTCTAATTATCATAGAAATTAAGATTTAAAAAACAAAATAAAAAAAAAACAAAACATAGGGGCATGGTCATGGCAGTTATAAGTTTTATGCAACAAAAATGTTTGCTCTAGTGTCATTATCCAGGGAGGAAACAGTCGACTACGTTCGTATGGAGAGAGCCCCCGGTACCCTTTCCTCTTAAAATTCTTAAAAATAATAAGTAATTAGTACCTATTCTTAATTTAATAACATTGCTTTGATATAAAGAATACTGCTAATGATTCTAAGACAATTTTTAAAACCAAGAAAATTAAATTATTCTCTCGCATTTACGGAGAGAGTCATTTCTCACTTCAAGAAATCTTTTTTCAGTGTTAAATCACTGAAAAAAGATTTTTTCAGTGATTTAAAACTTAAGTATCTATATGAATATAAATAATGAACGATCAAGCCATGATTGCTGTAATATTTCAAGTGAATCCTTCAATAGAACCGTGAAGGGGGCGGTGCGGTCGCCGGTCACCGGTCGCTGCGGCCGCGACCCCCGCGCGGACCCAGTCCCAGTGCTCCTGCTGCGAGGCACTATACCTACAATACCCACTGCTTATTATTTATTATACAATACTTGAATATATACAACAATATCTAATGAAAGTAGTTATTATCATAGTAAAGTTCCTCTTCATACAGTTTGTTGAGTTTTTATTTTATTTTTTAATCCCGTTGACATAGAATGGAAGTAAATAGTTCCATGTGAAAGAAATGTCAACTATAAAACGTGTCCTTACACTCTGCGGGAGCCCATGTCCTAGAACGATGTAAGTATGGCTAGGATTTAGTCCCGAATTTGTACTATCGAATTCGAGAAGAATTCATATTTGTTCCGTCAAAGTAAAATAAGGACACAACTTTTATGCCAACCTCCAGCCAGCGGGATACTTTTATGCCAACCTCCAGCCAGCGGGATACTTTTATGCCAACCTCCAGCCAGCGGGATACTTTTATGCCAACCTCCAGCCAGCGGGATACTTTTATGCCAACCTCCAGCCAGCGGGATACTTTTATGCCAACCTCCAGCCAGCGGGATACTTTTATGCCAACCTCCAGCCAGCGGGATACTTTTATGCCAACCTCCAGCCAGCGGGATACTTTTATGCCAACCTCCAGCCAGCGGGATACTTTTATGCCAACCTCCAGCCAGCGGGATACTTTTATGCCAACCTCCAGCCAGCGGGATACTTTTATGCCAACCTCCAGCCAGCGGGATACTTTTATGCCAACCTCCAGCCAGCGGGATACTTTTTATTTATAAATCTCAGAAGATCTAAATCAGTCTCGAACTTTAAGTGAAAACAGTGTTATAGCGTATATACATTTAACTAGTTTAAAATGACATGGAAGTAATGGTACAATATATTCATAATTAAAGGTTGCAGGTAGTAGTTCCTCATAGTTCCATACGGACTACTGGGAACTAACCATAAAGCGGTGTGTCATTTGGCTCCAAAGTCTGTCTGTCTGTAGGTAAATATTCATAGCTCCGAAAGGAATAAACATATTTTTATCACAGTTGCTCATAAAGTAGATCTTTCAACCGCTTTTAGGCTCATAATCCAACGTATTACACACGCGTGCGTTATGCATTACCTCGACGCCACTAGTGTGTAAAAGTTATCCCGTTAAATTGGTATCTTACTGCTATTGGTATCTATCTTACATGTTAGGTAGATGAAAAATTCTTAATTTATCTGGGTTATACTGTTTTAATGTAGGTACTTATAAAAAAGGTAGGTACCAAATAAGAGTTTTTAAGCTGGCAAAAAGGTTGTCTCTAAAGTCGGTTTACGAACGAAAATTTTACGTGATAATGTAGTCGTGATAAACGATTAAAAATTGAGTTGTGTTTATTTATATATTTTTATCTGTACCATTGTATTCTGTTTTTAACCCCCGACGCAAAAACAAATAGAAAAAAAACCCTATAAAATATTGTATATCAAACGAGGCTGTATAAACTAAAAGTCTTTTGCTTTTAAAAGACTTTTTTTTTGTTAATATTTAATATTAATATTATTATTATTTAATGTTCATATTTTTTGTTAACTTTTTTGTTAATAAAATATTGCCTGAAAAATAGTAAAAATAGAATTATCACAAATATTTTGTTATTTATTATTTTCTTTTCTTTTCAAGTCTAAAAACGTCGTACGATACACTTGTGGTTTGATCATTCCACCTCGGCGCTCTATAAACGCACTCGCGTTCCGCTCGCGCGTCATAAACCGCCTCTATGCAATGATCAATTTACCACACTTGTATCGCAATGTACTATTAATGAGGTTTCTTTTTAACAAATAATCTGTGGAGTTTGTGAGCACGTATTTTCGACTTCTATCTAAGTATCTAGTTAGTTGGCTAGCTACAGCTCCATCCTATAGTAGTGAGTAGTGGCATCCTATACCTACCTACATTATATTATGATATTATCTCTGTAACAATGTGTTTGAGTAGGTACATGGACACACACACACACATACACTATCGAGCGACGGATATATCGCGCGATAGCGGCGCCCACGCACGTCGCGTCTACGCTTCTATGTATACTATACGCATAACGCAGGTGTACAACATTTCCTTGTTCAACTGTTGCACTTATTTTTAGTAGGATTCAAAAACTTCATTGAATCACGCCTCCTCATATATTCCCATAATCCACCTACTTGGACAACTGCCCCACACTCGAGACATCTTATGGAGTTTTTTAAAAGTGAAATATTTTATCTATACATAATATTATGTTAACGGCTAGACCACGTTTGGTACAATAATCGTGTATAGACGTCCGAGCAGCCCTATGCTATGATACTGCGCTGCACGCTGGGCTGGGGTTGCGTACCCCTGCACGGCTCCACCCGCTCGCTGCGCCCGCACCCCTCGCGAGGTTCCTGGTTAGATCAGTCGCAGTCCACGATGACGTCGCAGGCTGTACACTCAGTCTCCATTATCCTGCTCTACTGCTGCTGTAAGTACCAACCACACCCTACCATCTAATCATCAGTAGAAGACCTACTAAGTATAATTTAATTATATTTCAAAGAAGAGGATTTACCTACTAATATTTAGCATGTTATGGTACATTTAGGAGCCAGTATTAGGATGGTAGGACATGATCGATTGATTGATTGGATACCGGTATGTGTATGTGTAGTGCCGAGGGTGCTGTCGGTGGCGGCGGAGTACAGCCCCTTGGCGCTGGCGACGCACCTGGACACGCTGCTGGCGGAGTACGAGCGCGACGTGCCGCCGACGTCGCACGTGAAGGTCGCGCTCGCGCTCGACGTGCGCCACGCCTCCGTCGAGGACGACACCGCCACCATGAGGCTGCTCGCCGACCTCAAGATGGTACGTTATACCTACTATAGCACGCACCGCGTCAATGACGACATGCGGGCTTTGTACACGTCATGTTTCATGTAGAGTTGGTTGGACCCGCGCACGTCGTGGAACGCGTCCTCGTGGGGGGGCGAGAGCGTGCTCGTGTCGGCGGACCGGCTGTGGGTGCCCGACGTGGGCCCCGTCGGCGGCGCCGCGCTGTCGGGCGGCGGGGGCGGCGCGGTGCCGGCGCGGGCCCGCCTCGCCAGCGACGGCGCCGTCTCGCTCGTCGCGCGGCTCGACCTCACCGTGCCGCTCGCGATGCAGCTGTACCGCTGGCCGCGGGACGAACAGGTCGCGCTCTACGAGTTCGCATCGAGGGAGTACTCGCAGGACGAATTGGACCTCGTCATCGGCGACTTCAAGGTGACTATCCGGACGTACCTCGGTCGGGTCTCGGTATTATTTGAAAGGTAATATTTAACGTATCGTGCAGAACGCGGTGGTGGTGGAGTGTGGGGCGTGGGAGGTGGTGAGCGTGGCGGGGTCGACGCGGGAGTGGCGGCGCGGGGAGGAGGGGGGAGCGACGCGCGTGGCGGCGTGGAGCGTGCGCGCCGGGCGTAGGGGGGGCGCGCTGCGGGTCGCCGCCGGGGCCGCGCTGCTCGCCGCCGGCACGCTGCTCGTGGCGGCGGCGGCGAGGCCGGCGGCGGCGCGCGCCCCGCTCGCCGGCGCCGCGGCCGCGCTCTGCGCCTGTTGGCTAGTCGCCGCCATGTTCCACGTGCCGGCGGGCGAGGGCGCTCCGCTCGCGGTGCGGTTGGTGGCCGCGTGCTGCGTGACGTCGGCGGCGGGCGGGGCGGCCGCGGCGCTGGTGGGCAGGGTCGCGCGCCGCACCGCGCCCCCCTCGGCCGCGCTGCGTGCTCTACTCAGTCGAGTGTCCTCGATCTACGCGCTGACACCGCACACGGTCAGTATACCTTACCTACTCCTCCCGCCTCGACGACGTCGCGGTTGTCGCGTGTCACTTCTCGATATTATCATCGTCCTATACGTGCGCAGGAGTGCGGCGAGGCAGGCGGCGAGTGCGGTGCGTGGGCGGCGGCGGCGGCGCTGCTCGATGCGGTGCTGCTCGCGCTGCTCCTGCTGGCGCTACTCATCATCACCTCGCTCTTCTTCTTCTAGCCGGACTTCCTACCCGACCCCGCTACCTTAATTATTATGTAAGAAGTTGTTATGAAATAATGAAATAAAATAATAAAACCGATCGCGATCGATTTATTAGTATCGAATACACGCGATGACCGTGTGATCTACAACAATTACGTAGCAATTACAAAAACGCGCGTCGCGTCTCTCGTCGCTCGCGTCGACACGATACGGAGGCGACGACGTGACGTGACGTCACTGCTTGAACGAGTACCTCACACGCGAGCAGGAACACGGCTACCACGACGCCCGCGCCCAGAATCTGCAACACGGAGTTACTCTCTCTCTCTCTCTCTGGCACGATACTAAGCTAGGTCACGTAATGCGAGGCGAGGGGGGCAGGTACCTGCAGGGCGGGCAGCACGTCCCCGACGCGCACGCTCCGGAACCCGGCACCGGCGCCGGCGCACCGCGCGCGCTCCGCCAACCACACGCGTCGCGCGCGACCCATCAGCCCCGTCTCGCGCTGCCATCGCAGTCTACAGACAGACGACCGACTCAAGTTTATGCGCTCCCTATAACATACACGACTGCGCCTGCCTGTAGGTACCTGGTAGCGACGAGATCCTTGTACCCGGAGTGTTTCTTGATGGGCACGGCGACCATGGGCAGCTTGAACGCCTGGATCTCCTTCAAGCCACACTTCTCCTCCTCGCGGTACGTCTTGCTAATGATGTCGTACCCGGAGCTAGTTTCCACCTACAAAAGTAATGACATATGTGATTACTAATTACTACCTATAGTCTTTACTTGGTTGTCTATATGTTTTTCTGAACTGTGGGAGGTGTGTGGTGTGGTGGGGTGTGTACCTGAAACGCAAAGAGTCCAGTACGCAGTCGGGCGACGCCCTCGACGACGCTCATGTATGCGGCGTCAGCCAGCGGGAGCAGCTTGCGCCGGTACAGCTGCTGCGTGCTCGGATCTCTACTCTCCTGTCACACGACACAACACACGATCTATCGTACACTGCCCTAGGTTCTAAAGTATATGTGACAATATTGTTACATATAGGTACTCATACTTATACTCAAAGCTTATTTTAAAATTATTACAATCGATCTCGCAAAAGGAGCAGGTCCTGACGGTATACCACCACTATTCGAGAAGGTTTCGAACCCTCACTTTGTAAGTATGCATTTATAACTCCTATTCATAAAAATGGGTCATCTCAAAGCTGTGTTTTTTGATAAAATATTTAAACGAGTCGTCTACACGCAATTATACGCTTACTTTAAGCCTATATTTATCAGTGTGCAGCATGGCCGACCACCTCTAATCTTATATCCTTCACCGAATTTACATCACGGGATGCAGGGGGGCCGGTCGACGCCATATTTACTGATTTAGCAAAGCGTTTGAACGGATCGACCACACAATTCTACTACAAAAATTATATAATTATTTATTTTTATTTATTTAATTCATGGTAACTTGTTTAGGTAGCTTTCCTCTTACATCGAAAATAGAACGCAAAAAGTTGTTGTAAATGGTTTTACCTCCCCTTCAGGGGTTCCCCATCCTTGGGGAATCCTGCCCCCTTAGACAAGATTGCTTTCTATTAGCGATTCGTCAATCGATAGATTTAATTGTATGAAATTGACATACAACTTTGTATAAAATTAGCATAAGGTGCGACTTTTTTTTTTTTTTTCTTTTATTATGGTTTCGCACGTGTGCATTTAGCCAGTGTCAAGTTATATTTTGCATCAAATTATGACCCGATTTTTCATAAATCGGGCCTAAAGTGTTTCAATACAGTCAAAGTCGTCATAGTCCGTCAAGTCAGGGGTTATAGTAAAGCGGTGGCAAGTTTACCATAACCTTAATATGAGATTTGGAGGCAACGTGAAAACTGCATGTTTGACACTGATTTTTACTTTCACTACACTTGTGCACTTTCACAGAACTAAATTGAATAACATTCCACCAGAATTATACAATTCAACTCGGGTTACATCTAAGTTTCATGAAAATAAAACTGCAGCACGACATGTTGTTAACTCGTTCCCGCCAAGGTGCGACTTATCCACCATTATTTTTTCGCTAACGCAAGAGTACATGACTTTTCGTTGGCTTGTGTCAATTTCGTACAAAATAAATAAATAAAAAGTCTGTCGATTATCGATATCGCTAATAGAAAGCAATCTTGTCTAAGGGGGCTGCTTGGTCTATTACTGCTACTTACTATTTGACATTTAAATTAATGATATAGGTGATTGTTTTCTATCCTCTGAATATCTTCTGTACGCTGATGATATGAAAATATTCAAAAAAGTCGGCTGGCTCAGAGAGTGTCAGTTATTACAGGAGGATCTTGGACGTCTTGAGGAATATTATTTTCAAAATAAATAAGATCTAAACGTATCCAAACGTTCCGCCATGACCTTCACTCGCAAGATTAGTCCTGTTCCATTCGCATATCAACTTAAGGGAATCATACTGAGGAAGGTAGACGAAATGCGCGACTTAGGGGTGACGCATGATGCGATTATGTCTTATGACAAACATATCGACATTGTTGTAAAAAAGGCTTACAAGTCCTTAGGATTTATTAAGCGGCTCTGTTCGCAAAACTCAAGTGTAAATTTAAAATTCCTTCAATGTTCATAGTTATGTGCATAGCACACTTGAGTACTGCTCACAAGTAGGGAATCCATTATACGAGGTGTATGTAGAGAGATTGGAGACTATTCAGAGGAAGTTCCTGCGGTATCTGCAATTTCAAACTAAGAAGTATGATGCCAATTATGAGACTAGATGCCAAAGACACTACATACTTCTATAGGAAGACAGACGTTAGATTAGTGGTTTAGTTTTTATAGTAAAATAGCTCAGTCTTAAGTAGATTCACCATATCTATTATCTCGTATTAAGGTGCGTCCAATCTCGTGTAATAACGAGAATAGTAAACAATCACGTCTGAAGGTGTCCCGGAGTGGCACCAACAACGAACGGGTCGAAGACGCTGCTTTCCACCCTTGCTCGGGAAAGACTCATAGTATAATTTCCTCCCTAGGGAGGGAATTAATTTTTAAAATTTGATTTATACATTATTTACACATTATGTACACCTTTTAATCACTGTTTTGGTATTTGTACATTCTACCTCCATCTCTCCATCACCTTGCGTCTGTCTGTTATTTATAAATTTAAAGAAGAGTATAATTTGGCGGGATACTAACTCTGTAAGCTGTACCGAAATTCAAAATCTCGGTTCTAAAGACTAATATTAAAGACTGTTTTATTTTACTTTCCTTATATTCAAAATGAAAAGTAGAGTGTTTAACTCGGGTGAAAGTCACCAACTCCTACTCGGACTTTAGCCAATACACGGCCGTCTATATACCTCGTATGGGAATCGGTTCCCTTCCACCCTTGTTCAACAATCTACTATTTTGTTAGAACAGCAAACAATTTTAACAACCTTGTTGACTTCCCTCAATTCGATCTGTTCAACACTTCTACCTACACAATGTGTTTCAATTTTTCTTTTCACATTGTTATCGGTTCTTTTATATTCTCGTTAGTCTTCATTATGTGTAGTGTAAAATCAAGCGTCTAGCGAGCCATTTGTAGTTTTAGGTTTAGTTTAATAATCTTAACTGTTTGTCTTACTTAATAAATAAAAAAATTCAGATGTACTTACGTAGGGTCATAATTTCGGGATTTTTTTTTGTAGGGTTTTTTTTGCTTGTTTTAAGCTTTTTACGGTCATAGTATTTTTATTATTTTGTGTCGCGGGTTTTTTAAAATTTTAATTTATTTTTTATTTCATCCTTTTTGTAGGGAGGGACTTATTAATTAGCTATTTGTAATGTACGAATCATGCCCTTTCATTTGATACCCCACTCGAGCATATCTACTTACATTCGTTTTTGAATCCTGCCTTTTATCCCTCATAACTTACAAACGGCTAAACCGATTTCGATCAAACATAGCAAAGAACACTCGCGACTAATGCACCTTTCAAACAAAAAAAACTAAATCAAAATCGGTTCGTCCGTTCGGGAGCTACGATGCAACATACAGACACACACACACAGACACGTCAAACTTATAACACCCCGTCGTTTTTGCGTCGGGGGTTAAAAATTAAATATATACAGGCGGATACACGTCTCCGATATAAGTAGGTAGGTGTAGGTACGTATAGTGTATGCACGTACCGCGAAGTAGACCTTCTTGTAAGTGGTCTCCTGTACGCCGAGCCGTAGCGGCGAGGCGGCGAGCTGCTCGATCGTCTGTATCGCCTCGCTCGGCGTCTGCAGCAGCGACACGATCTTCGCCGAGTACGCCGTGAACACGAACACGGCACACGCCAGCATCGAGAACATGGCGACGCGCACGCTCGCAGTCGCCGGCGTCGCGTGGAACCCCTGCTGACAGACCGCGCCCACTGCGAAGGTGATCGCCTCCGGCAGCGACAGCTCGCGCAGGCGATGCCGGCTCGCCAGCGAGGCCAGCAGCGCCGCAGTGAACGCGACGACGCCGCCGCCGGCGGCCCACACGCCCGCACTGAACGGCAGCAGGAACACGTTCGACACGGACGACTGCGACGGCTGACGGAAGATGAAGGCACCGCTGGAAACGTAACCCTCCCGCTTACATCCGTTTCAGACGTGACTAGTGTCGTGAAGGTACTTACGTGAGTCCGACGGTCTCAGCGGCGAAGTGCAGCACGCGCCACCTGTCGCCGCGCATGAACATGGACGCGACTCCGAGCTCGACCCCCCCGCCCGCGCCGCCGCCGCCGGCCTGCAGCAAGCCAACGAGACCGTTGAACGTGCCGTTGTACTCCTCGCCGTACAAGTCCACTTGCAACATGTCGTGTCTGGTGGAACACGTCATCATCTTCTTAGGTTAGGTAGGTACCTACTTACTGTGCTTCGATCGTACGTAAGTAAAATGATTGATCACCTAAAGTTCAAGTCGTCAGCGAGCAGCATCATCAGCGGATACGTCAACTTGGGGTACGTGTCGATCTGCCGGTTGGTGACGTCAGACCAACCCTTGAAGTACTGCGGTTGGGTTATCTGATAACATTGATAATAGATGCGATTACGTACCGCAACATTAGTCTCTCTAGGGTATTAAGAATGTAATAAGCTACCTAACAACTTTAAAATAGTATAGACCTATTTTTGACAAAAGGTAAGCCATAGGTAGATACTACAAAAAAAAATGTTTTTATAATAATAATGTAGTTAATTTATCTATAATAAAATTAATCGCTGAGGCGTTCATAAGCGCAAATCTCGAGAACGGCTGAACCGATTTCGCTAGGATGATTCTTACCACCGAGAGAATATTTTTTAAAAATGCCTGAAAAAGGTTAAAAACCACACTTATCTATACTCCCCATTCGATACGATTCGTAGAAATACTTAAAAGTCAATTTGAACTAAAGTTTTAGTGGAGAGGTTCCGGGAAGGCAAAACAATTGAGTGACGTTAGTATCGTTTAGTATAAATATTGATGTCAATCGTGTCGCGTTGTTAGTTACCAAACTCCACCTAAAACGCTGAACCGATTTGTATGAAATATTTATGTATATTCGTTAGGTATGAGAGTCATATGGCAAGACAACGTTTGCCGGGACAGCTAGTTATTCATAAATTCATAATATATCTCATTATATTTTATAGGTAGGTATATTAACTAATTTATTTTATCTTTATACACTTTACACAGGTTTATTTTTATAATCACCTTGCTGGTAATTTATTTTTTATCACAGTTGCTCATAAAGTGGATTTTATTCAACCGCTTTTAAGATCATAATCCAATGTATTATACACGCGTGCATTATCTCGACACCACTAGTGTGTTATATATAAGTTATCCTGATAAGTTAAATTGGTATCTTACTGCTAACTACATGTTAGGTAGATGAAACATTCTTAATATATCTGGGTTATACTGTTTTGATGGATAAAATTAATTAGGTACAAAAAAGGGGTTTTACTCCAGCAATAAAGGTTGTCTATAAAGTCGGTTTACGAACAATAATTTTACGTGATAACGTCTTAAAAATGATTAAAAATTTAGTGTTGTTTTTTCTTTACTTAAATATAGTTTTTTCCGTACCATTATATTCTGTTTTAACCCCCGACAAATGGAAAAAACCCTCAAAAATATTGTATGTCACACGAGGCTGTATAGGTTAAAAGTCTTTTGCCTGGCCTTTCGGGAGTATAATTAACAAAAAAATATTGCCTGAAAAAATTGTAAACATAGACCGTAGTATTTTAAATCCTCTTTGACATAGGTAGACTTATCACCAAATATTTTGTACTTTATTATTTTCTTTTCTTTTCAAGTTTTTTCTTTTATTCGCAACTGTACATTTTTTATTATTATTTATATTAGAATTTATTATTATTTATTTTTTCAATGTTAACCTTATTGTGTTTATTCTTATTAAATACTTACGTATTATACTACCTAGAGAACTCACAATGGTCCCAGAAGTGATAGAGATATTCCTAAGGTTCTTCCTCCTGGTGACGGGTGTGGGCCGGTGGCTCCAGAGCGACTCCATCTCCTTGAGCGAACACTGCCTCGTCAGCGGCAGGGACGTCACCACCAGCGGGGAGCCGCTCTTCACCCTGGAGAGGCGAGCACAGAGCGGGGGCACAGTGAGTCGAGTAACTAACGACGCGCGACGCGACGTGCCACCGTTGCGATGGTATACCTGTATACGTCAGCTGCGCCGCGGCCGTCAGCCGTAGACCACGTCACGTCAGAGTCGGGCAGCACGTCGACGCCGAGGTCGAGCATCGACTCGATCCGAGACGCTCGCACCCGCGCCGCCCACGTCGTCGTATTGAGGAGAGACCTGCCGCGGTCCACCAGGAGCCACGTGTACCGGTGGGTGAACGCGCGCCCGGACGACGCCTCACAATGCAACGTGCAAACATTACATTACATAAGATAGGTACCTACCTACTTTACTTCATTGTTTTAAAATGCTACATTTCTACGAGTATAGTAAACTCTTATGAGAGTTACCTCCCTTTTTGGGGCAGGGTTTAGTAAAATATATGTTGGTATGACCTTAACATAATTATTTTATATCTCTCTCAGGAAGTCAAACACGGCTCGATATATCGATCTGTCAGCTGTAGGTACCTGTTGCAGGACGTGACCGGCCCGTGGACAGGCGACGTCGAGCAGCACTCCCTCGCGGTACACGTCGTACACGGGCAGGCGGTACACCGGCCCACCACCGGGTGGACCTGGACAGTACACGCGGACCTTCACGCCGGCAGCGGACGACGAACGAACCAACTCTAACGTCACATCTGACGATACAATAACACAACAACATCAAGAACCAACCACAAGAAAGAAGCGTGGCTTCAACACGTTTTGCTATTCCAAATCTGATAGGTACCCCTCATTATTAAAACCTGTGCACCGCGGTTGGGTATATTAGGATAAAAGTTATGCGTTCCCTGCCTACATAGCCACCCAGAGTATACTAATTGCAATCGATTTAATAATTGATGTGTGAACGAGGTATTTATATACCTACCTATAATACTTAGGTTAGTGGGATATAATAGGTTAAGTAGGTAAGTATTGAACAACCTGGAGTCCAGCACGTGAAGGCAGTGATCAGGAACACCTTCTTCGACAAAAAGAAGTTGATAATGAAAGGTACGAGATCCTCCATGTCGGTAAGTACTCAGTTGTACGAGTGATGCCCGCGCCGCGCGCCGCGCCGATTCGATGGAGAATCAAACAATTACCCACATTTAACTTGCAACTCGGTCAACGAGTAGGTAATCATAGAAATTAAACCTTAGCGAGTATCGTTTAGCGACCGTCGACCGGTTCACTGTTTGTGAAGCAATCACGATGCATTTCAATAGGTAAATACGTCTAACTGTAGAGGTACAGTTACCACGAGTTGTTCCTCACCCCATCTACTAGTCGCTTGTTCTCTCCGATATCAAAGAGAAGTGGACAAATGGGAAGTTTCCACACCCCGCACCCCGCACCACGCACCACGCCTGGGGGACATTGCTAAACACACAAATAGGAATTTTGAGCTGAAAACGTTCACAACTGTGAGCCCGCCTCCTGCCTGCCGCCGCCCGAGCGACTCGATATCGCTAACGTTTGTCAAACTCTTGTCACAAGAGTAACTCGCGGTCGGGGTACGTACGAGTACCTACATACTCGATTCGATTACAAACGATAGGTAAATTACCTTTAATCGTCTGCAATTTCCCCACTCGATATCTAACTATAAACTAGGTAGTTAAGTATCTACCTGATTTTTCAGTAAAGAGAATAGAAACCTATGGCTAACAAGTTAATATTATATTGTTTTCGAATGTAGAATGAACATAAATCGAGCATTGCAGGGCAATATACACAACGCCATCTAGCCCCAAGTTAAGCCATTAGGCTCGTATTATGGTGGCCGAGCAGACCGGCAATATCTGCAAGTACATGAATATCTGATTGAGTCGGGAATCGAACCCGCAACATTGTAGGTCGCAGGCGCGAGTGTTCGGCCGCAGCGTCACTGCGAGGTCGTCGATAAGGGAACGAATGTGTCGCATTGTGGAACCTAGTTAGTTACCCTTCGTCCTTCCTTAACATATTCTTGTTATGTTGACACACGTGTATAAAGTTGTCCGTCCACTATATTTGTCCACTCCACTATACCTATGTCGCAACTGTCGCATGTCGTGTCGCAGTAGTCGCTAGTCGCCGATATAATAATTTGTTTATTGAATTCAGTTGGGTTATATCGAGGGTCATTGTATACAGTCTTCAGGGCTATATCCTAAACTAAACTATGAGAGATAGTGCTGTAAGGAGTTGGGTGCCCGATTTTGACAAAAAATAAATTTGCCTCATTAGATGTTTGGAAAAGTCATCACCCTAGCCGGGAATCGAATCTGTTCATGTTCCAAAAAAATAACCACGGTATATTTTAGTACCGATCGATCGTGTCGCTAATAGAGATCAATTCCTGGAAACAAAATATGGCAAATGAAACAAATAGTTGACCTAGTATAGGTTAGGTACGGGTTGTTAGGAGCGAGTGGCGAGTGGCGAGTGCGTGCGATTGTTGCCACTTGATCGGTTAATGTGATACAATTGAAGAGTTAGATAGGTTGGTACGTAGTTAGAGACGTCTATCATCGATCAACTATTGTCTATACTTACCTACATACTACTCTTCCTGTTGTCGTAGCTCTGCTAGTGCTAGAGTGATACCTGCACTTTGCACAACTCTAGTGACGCCCGTGCTTTCTTACATGGCTATTGGCTATGGCTACCCAATCTTCGAGGCTGGTGTTAATAAAACAATCAAATTATAACTAATTAAAATATATGATTCCACAACAAGCTTACTTACTACGGTAACAAACACCGGCGCAACCGGCGCGATCGGCGTCGACATTTAACATAAAATATTTAAAACATATAAATAGAAATTAGCTAAATTTAGATACATAATTATGTATATAAAATACTTAAAAACTAAATTCAAATTCATTCAATTTATTTAATATCTGATTAATAATAATTAAGTAAGTACTAAATTTAAAATGTAAATTAAGTAAAACAAAATTTAATAAAAAAATTACAATGTCAAAAACATATAAATAATAATGAAATATCTATTATAGATAAGTACAACGTTACTGTATGTACCTATAGAGGGTATATAGAGTTTATAGAGGGTTAGGTAATGTGTAAGTAACTGACAGGCACAGGAGATCGGTCCACTCTACTCTAGCCTACTTACTGTACCCTGTCTATCTATCTATCACTACGCTCGCACTCGCTCGACGCGACGCGCGATCTATCCAGTAGAGATGTAATGCAAGTCATTACATTCCGAACCCGTTCCTGGGCTTTAAATATAATTTAATATTTTTAATAACATGTATTTTATTTAAACAACTACAAGATCACCATAGCTCAATGTATACAATCATTTAAATTGATTATTGAGTTATTTTACTCCATTTTTTAAGTTTAGTCTGTCTGTATGTATGTATTGATTGTTTATGAAATACCGATTTGTCTTATTTCCAATTATTTCCATATTATAATTACCACCAAATATATCGATAAATTATAATTATTTGTTAGTTCAACTCTAGTGTTAAGTTGACAAGTCGCGCCGCATTGGTTCGACGTAAAATGAAGGATATTACCTCTCTACTAGGTACTGGGTAGGGTACTGTGGGTAACGTGGCAGTATATCTATCACACATCGATGCAGGTAGCAAGGCAGGTACCTACCTGCACAATAACAATATTATATTAGAATCAATCAAACGTGTTGTGATCACATCACTGCAAACACTTGACGTCGCGTTATGGCACATCTCCTTCTGCCCAAGTACCCTGGATCGATCACAATGCGTTGTGACTTGTTTTTATCAACAATATAAATGCAAGCAGTACCTACCTATCTTTATATTTATTTAAACATAGTTAAACTTAAACAATATTAACTAAATTATATTTGGTTACACTTGTAAGTGAGTTACGATGTGTGTTCGTCAAATGAACTTGAAATGTATCACTTTATATATATATATACAGGATACAGGATGTATTTTTTTACATTAGGCCCTCAGGGCTATATTCGTGCCCGATTTTGACAGAAACTAAAACTAAATCATTAGATTTTTGAAAAAGTCATCTATATTATCTGTATGCCTATATTACATTATATTTTAGTAAAATGAACAGGTTGTATTTCTTGCTAGGGTAATTACTTTTCCAAAAATGTAATGATGCCGTTTTAGTTTTTGTCAAAATCGGACGCAACTCCTTTTAGAATTTTGCGCTATCTTTTATGGTTCAAGAAATAGCCCTGTAAGCCCAATGTAAAAAATCAGTAAGTAAATACAGTAAAACCTGGTTAAGTGGGACCTGGATAAGTGAGAAACCTCTATTATTAAGAGTCGCAATGAGGTCCCGGTACTTTTTCATTAAATTACCTCTGTTAATGGGACTCTTTGAACTTGGTTAAATGATATTTGAATTCTTAGACTTTTTCGAAGTTTACCTCTATACTTACTTAAGTAATTGAGACTCTGTAGCTAAATTACCTGTATACAGTTTGGCAAAAACGAGTAGAAACGGAACTAATTTTTTTGTTTGCTGGCAACATTTAAAAAATGATGACGTTTGAATTGCTTGAAGTAAACAAAGTTCGGAAGTTTATACAATTTATAATTTGTGCCATAAAAGCGTGATAAAACTAACTTAAAAATGAATAAAACCATCCGAAGTGCTGGCAGACAAATTATTTATAAGGTTTATAGGCGATGTTTGGTAGAAAAAGAAGCCAAAACCATTCTTACCGATCTCAACGATGTTTACCAAAGAACCGCTGATATGACAGGTATGTAACTGTTTGTATTGTTGTTTTTAGATGAATTAAGTGTAAATTGATGAATCCTATTCTGTTTTGAATAGCTTGCATACGAAATAAGTGGAATTTTGAACAATAATCATCGAGCACATAGGTTATATTTACATTTTGTCTAACATTACTTTGGTATAGTGCGACAGATCAGAGTTGATACTTGAGTGGCGTACTTTGCAATATGTACCTAAATTTAAATTCGATTTCTACAAAACTTTATTGTTGAATGAAAATCATTACAATTAGAAATTTACCAAAAATGTATTATTATTAATATTTTGTTTGTATATTTATTTATTCACTTCAGGTAAATCAGTAAGCACTGTAAGAAGAGTCGTGCTGGAAGGAGATCGAAACAAAGGCGTATTTTCTACACCCGGAAAAAATAGAAAAGGTCGTCCTAAAAAACAGTTGGATAACTTTGACTTATGTGCCATCAGACAAAAAGTTCAATTTTTTTACACTGTGAGAAAACAGGTACATTTATCATTATTATTATTGGTATTAAAATTTAACTGAATAAGCAGTGTTCATTCGTTTGACACGTCACTGCAACTTTCAAATTTAAAAATTTTACATAGTTATTTTATTTTCAGGTACCAACCTTACGAAACTTACTGCCAGTAGTAAGAGAAGATTTGGGATATGACGGAAGCCGTGAGCATTTACGGAAAATACTTATCGCCCTAGGATTCAAATATAAAAGATGTCAGTCAGAAAGAAGTGCATTAATTGAACGGCCGAATATAGCAGCGAAACGGGCAGCGTATTTAAATAAAATTATCAGCAATAGAAATTTGCCCGAAGAGCTTAGAAAGCCCATAGTTTACCTCGATGAAAGCTACGTTCACCAATCGTATAAATTAAAAAAGTACTGGCAGTCGATTGATGTAAGTGGAGTAAAGCAGAATGTTTCAAAGGGTAAACGCTATATTATTGTTCATGCTGGCAGTGAAAAAGGGTTTATTCCTAATGCTTTGCTCATATTTACTGGAACAAATAAAAATGCCGACTACCATTCGGAAATGAATAAAACCAATTTTCAAAAATGGGTTGAAGATAGGTTGATTCCAAATTTACCACCTGCATCTATTGTGGTAATGGATAATGCGCCGTATCATTCCGTGGTATTGAACAAAGCACCTACCTCTGCTACCAAAGTAGCCGATATAAAGGAATGGTTATTCAAAAATGGAATTCCATTTGATGTGTCGTTGAAAAAGCCACAGCTGTTGATGCTGGTCAAACGGCACAAGCCCGAGCCGAAATTTGAAATAGACGAGCTGTTAGGAGAACATGGACATACAGTGGTAAGACTTCCACCTTACCACTGTGATCTGAATCCTATTGAGCTGATTTGGGGAATAGCGAAACATAAAATTGCAGCCCAAAATGTAGGCTCGATCGACATAAAGGTACAGTTTGGCTTATTAAAGTATGATATTGAGAGAGATTATATTGATGTTTTACTTTTAATGTTGATGAAGGTTTAATTAAAATGTTTCGTCTTTATAGGAAGCAGCTGAGCGCGCATTCCAATCAATTACGGAGGAAGATTGGAAGAATTCATGCCAGCATGTAATCAAAATAGAAAAAGATTATTACGAGCGGGAACTAACTATGTACGAAGACATGGAGCGAATTATAATAAACCTCGAAGACGATAGTAGTTCCTCTGAATCGGAGAACGATTTAGACGAATTTGCGGCTAACTCTAGCCAAGACTCGGATGAAATGGAGGGGGTGGAATATTTGGAGGAAAATATATTAGATTAATTACAATAACATTGTATCTGCGTCTTATTTTAATCCCAGAAAAAAATAGAGAGAATATTTTAAAAACACAGTATTACCTACTAGCATAATATATTTATTTTTAGGTAATAAATTATTGTTTAATTAAATGATACTTACTGATTTTAATAAATAAACTATATGTACAAAAAAAGTAACAAAAGTATCAAGACTATAGGTTGGTACGCGTACGCTATACGGTCACAGCGGGTTGCCATAAGAGCAGCACAGTGGCGGCCTCCGGATTTTCTACTCTTTTTTGCCAAGCTGTAAGTGAGACCCTCGCGAGTCGCGCTCGGTCTGAGAGTGAGACAAATTAATCAGGTTTTAACACGTTTTGACATGTTTGTTTACATAGATTTCGCGTCGTGTTTCGCACATGCTTTGTTTGTCAGTACTATCTCAGGTTTTGAGCTAAAAACAAGGGAATAAAAATGTTCAAAATGTCCAAACGTAAATATAGAACGTTATCAGTATCTGAAAAATTTAAACTTCTATCAGATTATGATTGTGGAAAGTCGCGCGATGAACTGTGTAATGTGTAGGGGGAATAACAGAGGTAGGTACCAAAGTCAACCCTGTGTAGAATTATTAAATACAACATGAAAACAACGAGATAAATTCATACCACCAAAAATACGCATTTTTATTCAAATTTCCAACTCTAAAAACGGAACAACGGCCGATCTCTGCAAGCGAGGGGGGTGCGGGGGCCTCTGAAAATGAGACAACTATAATTGTAAACCTGCTTAAGGGGGCTCCATACGCCAACGACCTCGGTACACAGTCTACTAAATAGTTACTACTGGCACCGGTCGCCGTCGGTGGTGAACATTGTTGATTGATACGAATGTATTGTGTTTTTC
The DNA here is from genome assembly GCA_951213275.1 of Idaea straminata. Classification (NCBI taxonomy): domain Eukaryota; kingdom Metazoa; phylum Arthropoda; class Insecta; order Lepidoptera; family Geometridae; genus Idaea; species Idaea straminata. The sequence goes on from OX577850.1 coordinate 15,099,559, forward strand.
TCAAAAGTACTGAGATGGAATTGTAGGTGAAATTTCTACCGATATTTTGATGTGACTTTGAGCTAAAAATACCCTATAGTTTTAAAGCTATCCTAAAATTAAGAATGAAAACTAGTCTAGCTTTGAAATGACAAGTAATTTTCGTCTCAAATTACCTCAAAATATCGGTAAAGATTTCACCTACAATTCCATCTCAGCATTAGTCTCAGTCTTAGTCCCTTGAGATCCCAATGAACCAGGTTTCACTGTAAATACTTAAAAGCCTATTACTTAGTTTATTTGTACCTCAGATCACATCAAACAAGGGAGATTTGTTATAGCGCCTCGGCACGGGTGAACGCGTTTGACTTAAAATGCACCTGATACAGACTTCCGTCTTCAATCGACAGTAACTCGCGCTCGCGTCACTATCTCTCGATTTTTGCCCAAATTCCGAGTTGTTCAGTGGTTGTTTGCAAAAATACAAGCGGAAAAGTGAACTACGTGAAAGATGGAATCTCATTTCATGTCTAAGTATTACAATGTATACATATTTATTCTTTAAAACCGCAAAAATAGAAATTAATTATTAAAGTTATAAATAAAGTGACAATTTTATTCATAATGTACTAATACAGTACATTGCTTACTAAGTAAGAATCACTATATGAATCGTGTGTCACAATGTAATAACAGTCGCGTGGTACCGCCGCCCGCTGTCACCGGCCGGCGGCCGTACATTGGAGAAGTCAATTTGTGTGAGTTAACAGAAACAATGCTATAGTTGTGTTTGCAGCAAATCACGGCGACTTTTGTGTTTCTGCGTGCGCTATTGAGATGATAATTAAGACAAATGTGTGAAAAGTGGCGACCGCCGGAACGCTAGTAAAATCAAAAGATAGCATATCTCCCTTGATCTGAGATTTGTACCTACAATATAGTATATATCTCTATTATGTAGTGAGCAATTGATTGTTATTATAATAAATTAATTACTAAACGAAAATATTGTGCACAAATAAATCACAGCACTGTAAACATATTACGTAAGTAAGTACCTACATAATATTACATAAAAAATAAATATATTAAGTAGTTAGATGCGTAGTTAAGTCACATTGTAGCTAAACTAATCTTAGGAACCTTTTGACATATTTGTTAAGTCGAGGGCCAAAAGTCCAGTCGTGTAGCACCCGTTATATTATAGTATCGTGGGCGCAGCTCTGCGCATTTAATGTGTACTTAAATGTTATCGTCGGACACTATAAGTAGGTCGTAATGAAGTCGTCCCTGTGCAAGTGCACCACTGACCGCGACCGCGACCGCGAGTGTGAGAGTGGTAGGCTAGTGCAGCGAGGGTGAGGCACAGGCGTCCGCCTGCGTGAACACCTGCGCGTAGTTGACGAGCACGAAGAGCAGGCCCGAGCCGAGCGCGGAGCCGAGCTGGCCGACGGCGCCGCAGGCTCGCATCCCGCGCGCGCCGCCGCGCCGGCACCACCCGTACACCCACATGCGCGCGTACGACAGCGAGGCGCTGACCGCAACCCACGCGAGCACGACGAGCGCCGCGCCGCCACTGGCCAGTGCGAGCGGCGGCGTCGGGGACAGCGCCGCCGTCGCGAGGATGTACGCGAGCGGGGCCACCGCCGCCGCCAGCCAGGCGGCCAGCGCGCGCGCCCCCAGCGGTCGCAGCCACACGCCCGCGAGACACGCCGCCGGGTTCGCCACCGCGCCCAGCGTCACCGCCAAGTGGTACGCGTTCGCACCGTACGGCATACACGAATACGACTGCACCTGATATCATATACACATACCTACTTACTTCCTTACTCACCTACATTACACGGTACACTTGGTATTTTTAAGTATGTAAATTAATTAAGGGTAGGTGCTAATAAAGCTACCAAAATCGACCTTTGTTTTAAGCAACTCTAAGTAATCAAATACTCTTTTTTTGTTATTTAATATAAATGGATATTGTAGTTTAATAACCATATTTTTGTTTATTGTGGTTGAAAACATGATATGAACAACTTCGTTCGATAAAAAAAATGTTAGAAAACAGAGAATTATTAGATCGTTTATCGGGTTTTATTCAAAAATAGTTAACGTTTGTTTCTGAAAATGAATCAAATGATAGGTTTTGACCTCTAGGAACTATATTTGTGAATAATACTGCTAAAATGTTTTGCATATCGATCAAATATAACAGTTAGCACGCAGCACAGTAAGGTAATGTGAATACCTACACACGGTACTGGAAGAGCGCCTTAAGTTTAAAAAATAATATCGATTATTTTCACTTTTTGGACTATCAATTACATTTAACAACATGATGCCCTAGCTCTAGCCGAATGAAACTGTCAGGGTTTATTCTTCATGAAAGCCAATAGTTTTAAAGCTTTTAACCTGTTTTGCAATAAAATAATCACCCTATTTTTATACTAATCGATAGTTTTGCCGATCGAGATGGTTTCCAGGAAACAAATATAGTATGGCAAATCAAACGAAATGAGCTATTGCCTTTGATTTGTAGTTTTCTACAATTTTCATCTTTCCGTCACTGGCAAAATTTATTTTATTTTATTTATTTGGAAAACCAACAGCTTTACAAAAATAATAAGAAACAAAACAAGAAACAGAAAGCCAATTATAGGTTCTCACGAGTAGAAGATAGAATAGGTATAGATACAAAACAAGCAAGCAAAAACACAAATCACAATCCAGCAAGAATTAAAATATAGGTAGGTACATTCAATATAAATATAGAGACAATATGTACTAAAACTGATAAACAAATACGTAAATATGAAATAACAACAAAACAATAAAAATTAGGAGCCTTGAAAGAAGATAAGACTAAGCTGCCTTCTCGCAGAGTTAACGCTAGTGAAGAAAGGATCCACTGAACTTTCCTCACAGAGTAAATCGAACTCACTCGCCACTCGCACCATATACGTGTTCCTCCTGTATTTAGTTCTCTCTCCGTCTAGGTATATGTATCAAGGAGTTATGCCTAAGTCTAGACCTCGGTGCTCTTAAATATATTTTTGATAGAAGATCAGGACAGTCGATTTCACTATTTAAAATTTTGAGGTAAGTAATAAAGTCTGAAATTTGCCTACGTTGCCCAAGTGGTAAAATATGAAACTTTTTACACAACATATGATAATCATCAGAATGATAAGGTAACCCTAACTTATAACAAAGATATTTTATGAACCGTTTTTGAATACTCTCTAACTTGTCTGAATAAATATTGAAACAGGGATTCCAAATTTGAGACGCATATTCTAAGTGACTCCGCACATATGTGCAATAAAGAACTTTAAGTGTCTTGGCATCCTGAAAACCCTTGGAGATTCTTATAATAAACCCTAAAGCCCTAGAAGCCTTATTAGCAATGTGCTCCACGTGATCATCGAAGACAAGCTTTTGGTCATGATGAACACCAAGATCCCGTATTGAAGCGCTTTTCGGTAGTTGCTCACCCTTCAAAACATAAAAAGTTGGAATGACCGAGCGCTATAATAGGGTTTGAGCATAGGGTTTAAATAATAGGGTTTGAGCATAGGGTTTGAGGCATAGAAGGGAAGTACTATTTTTGAAACTTTTTGACCGAACGAAGTGGAGAGACGGTACCTATGTATGTTTGTTCGACGATTACTTGAGTACCGTTGCTCTGATCTTAATGAGTTTTGGTATATGAGTAGTTGAGGTCTATACAAGTTCGAACATGAAAGGGATCGTTTAGGGGGATTTCGAGAAAGGGGGTTCCTTCCAGAAGGAATCTGCAGGAATTATCCATACTTCATCGTTAATTTTTATATCATACCCGTATCAGAAAGGAAAAACTTCGAAAAAATGGTTAAACTTGCTTTTCGGTTTCAAAAATGACAATGTCAGGTTTTGTTTTTGTCATTGTCGACAAAAATATGGTTCTCAGAAATTCTTGTCGAACAATCATGTCAGCCCATGCACGTCCACTGCTGGACATAGGCCTCCCCCATACGACGCCACAAACAGCGGTCCTGAGCCGCCTCCATCCACCGACCCACGACCGCTACAATGTCGTCGGTCCACCGGGCAGCTGGTCTCCCAACACTCCGTTTCGCGTTGCATCGCGGCCGCCACTCGAGAACCTTTACTCCCCAGCGGTTGTCAGTTCTGCGAGCTATATGACCTGCCCATTGCCACTTCAGCTTACTAATCCTGAGGGCTATGTCGGTGACTTTGGTTCTTCTACGGATTTCCGTATTTCGGATTCTATCACGTAGAGAAACTCCGAGCATAGCTCTCTCCATAGCCCGCTGAGCGACTCTGAGCTTTTGAACGAGGCCTATAGTCAGCGACCACGTCTCGGATCCGTATGTCATTACTGGTAACACACATGGGTTGAAAACCTTCGTCTTGAGGCTCTGTGGTATTTGTGACGAGAAGATATTGCGAAGCTTCCCGAACGCTGCCCAACCGAGTTGGATTCGTCGGCTGACCTCTTTATCGAAGTTGGATTTACCTAGTTGGACCATTTGGCCTAGGTAGATATAGTGATCAACAACTTCGATAACATCGTCTCCGATGTGAACAGGTATGGGTACGACATGGGCGTTCGACATGATCTTTGTCTTACCCATGTTCATTTTAAGACCCACCTGTCCGGAGACGGTGTTGAGGTCTCTCAGCATCCTGCTGAGCTCCTCCATCCTCCATTCTGCCATGATGACTATATCGTCGGCAAACCGAAGGTGAGTGATGTAATCGCCATTGATATTGATGCCATATCCGTCCCAGTCCAAGAGCTTAAATATATCCTCCAATGCAGAGGTGAACAGTTTCGGAGAGATAACGTCTCCCTGTCTCACCCCTTTTTGCAATGGGATCGGATTTGTGATCTGGTTCTGAAGCCGGATAGACATAGTGGCGTTGCTATACATACACTTCAGCACTTGGATATACCGGTAGTCGATTTGGCACCGCTGGAGGGACTGTAGCACTGCCCAGGTTTCGACTGAATCAAAGGCTTTCTCGTAGTCCACAAACGCAAGACATAACGGCCGATTATACTCCTCTGTCTTCTGTATAATCTGCCGGAGTGTATGAATGTGGTCTACGGTACTAAAGCCTTTTCGGAACCCGGCTTGTTCGGGAGGCTGGAAGTCGTCAAACCTTCGAGAAAGACGGTTGGTAATAACTCTCGAAAACAGCTTATAGACGTGGCTCAACAGTGAGATGGGCCTATAGTTCTTTAGAAGGGCTTTGTCACCCTTCTTATGGAACAGTACCACCACGCTCCTGTTCCACGCCTCTGGCGTTTGTCCCTCGAGAATGACGGAGTTGAACAGCCTCTGAAGGACTTTAAGTACCGGTGCTCCACCCGCCTTCAGAAGTTCTGTCGTTATTCCGTCATCCCCCGGTGCCTTATTATTTTTGAGCTGTTTGAGAGCCGTCCTTATCTCGTACAGGCTGACGTCCGGGATATCTTCGGTATAGTATCGGGTTAAACGGGCTCTTGCATCGCCCGCCGTGTTGTTTGCAGGGCATTGCAACGAGGTGTACAGCTGTCCATAAAACTTTTCAAGCTCTCTCAGGATCTCAGGCTTGGAGGATATGATGCTGCCGCTATCGGTCTTCAGCCTTGTCAACTGGTTTTGTCCAAAAGACAGATCTCTCGCGAATACTTTCGAGCCCTTGTTCCGCTCTATTGCGCTCACAATACAGTGAGTACTGTAGGAGCGCAAATCGCGTCGGATGGACTTCGAGATCTGTCTGTTGAGCACACCGTATCTTGACATATCTGCCGAAGACTGCAGCCTCATTTCACTTCTCTCTGCCATTAACTGCAGAGTGTGATCCGAAAGTCTCTGTGTTTTATTTCTGCGGCGGGTCTTAAAGAACTCCGATCCGACCGCTTGGACAGTTTCCACCAGCCCATTGTTCAACTCGTCCACTGTTGCGCATTCCGCGAGGCATTCAAAGCGGTTTTGTAGCTCCAACTGAAAGCTTTCGGGATTTTGTATTTGGACAGGATTTGGGCGTACCGTAGACTTTACCAGACGAGACCGTTCTAATGACGCTCTTACTAAGCGATGATCGCTGCCGGTTTTCACCCTGTTGATCACAGAGACGTCATTGAATATGTGCTTGTGGTTCGTCATGATAAAGTCTATCTCATGCTTAAAACCGCGTGGGCTCAGCCACGTCCATTTCCTGGACGACCGCTTCTCGAAAAAAGAGTTCACATGACACGTGCAATATCGTCGTACATGACCTCCACTTCATCGTCGGGGCGTTTCGAGTGTGGCGCGTATACCTGTATGACCTTCAGCGAATACCGGTTGGTGATTCTGAGTATAAGGTACGCCACCCTGCTCGAAACGCTCTCGATCTTAACAATGTTGTTGACGAGAGACTTGTGGACGAGAAACCCGATACCATGTTGGGACAGCTGGTCGCCCTCCCGGTGGTAGAACAAGTTGCCGGAATTAAGGGTGATCGTGTCCTCTCCCTCTCTTCGGACTTCTGATAACCCTATGATATCCCACTGCAACTTGTCCACCGCTTCTTCCAGCTCTATTACCATCTCGTCGGTCCTCAAAGTTCGCGCGTTGTATGTTACCAGGTACAAGGGTCGTCGGTATTTTGTTTGGTAGCTCGATCTCTTCCGGAGATTCTTAGCACCCCCTGCCCCGCCGTTACCATGGCCGCTGCCGTGACCAGGAATAGCGGAGCTACCGGGGACTGGGGGCCGTTCTCTGTTTGCATCCGTCATGTAGGGGGGGGTTTTGCCATAATCACCACGCTTGGCAGGCGGATTGGTGATCGCAGTTAGGTATTAAATACTCAGAAGGAAGCTGCTGCCCTTCCTCCGGTAGAATCCCTTAGTCGGCTTTTACGACATCCACGGGCTGAGTTGGAGGGGACGATATTCTTACGCCGCGACCCCACGGCAAACAAAACTTGTCGAACAAAATATGGTTCTAAAGAATAATTTGAAGGGAAAAGCAAAATAATCGATGCTCGCGCTGGCAAGATGTGCAGCATAGAATATGCACAGTCGCATTCGCCATTCGAAGAAAAAACAATGGTTCTCAGAAATTCTAAAGTAAAAGTGTTCCGTGCATAATAAATAACATATCTTTGTGATATTAAGATTAAAAATTGATAATCCATATTATATTTGATCATCGAATTCGCAATGGTTTATAGTGCAAAGTCATACACCTTCCGCAATTTAACTTCTGTATTTCCACCAAAGATTCTACTCCCCGTGTTCGTTCCCGATGGCCCCCGAAGGAGCTGCTGGAACCAGCTATCGATCAGCTGAACGGAAACCAAGGCGATAACTATTCAATCTAAAATAGTTGACGTTTTTGGGCCACTCAGGTACTAGTGTTGTGGTTTTTATAAAGTGTCTATTCTACTATACCCTAAATCGTCCGAGCTCTATTTGCTTTCATTTCCATACTCATTTATTTCATAATCATGGCCTGTTTTACAATATTGGTGGATAGTATCAAATAGTGACATGTTCGGTGCTAGCCGATCTAGAGATTCATGTTTCTATAATTTTTATTTACTTGTTATATTTTAGGGACTTATTACAGGAAATATTGGTCTCAAACTTCTCTAGTTTATTTCTATTGACGGAGGAGCCTCTTACCTATTTTCCTCTTACGTTACATAGGTACTAAGGAATTTAGGAATCTTCTAGGCAAGTTAGGCCTGTCGCATTAAAATCGTCTTGATGAGTAGGTACTCTAGGAACTAACTAGCTGATGATCAGGACGGTAGGAGGCTATAAGATATTTTTAATCTCACACGATTTGTATGTATAGATAGCACTAGATAGATCCTTGCAAAAAGCACTTGTATATCTGTTGATAGCACTTGTAATATACTTGTAATATAGCACTTGATGTCACTGGTTAACCTCACCAACACACGCGGTTAGTTCACGGCACGTGTAAGTTGTGTAAGAGGTCTGAAGGACCAAAAAAATAAAATGTAGGGGCTCTTGATAGCCCTACACTATAGGTAATTGTTAAATAACACACTTGTTTGTGCTAAGATCGGACTGTATTTGTCTTGATTAGGTTAATGAAATGTATTAATGATATATCGATGAGCGAGCACGCGCGACACTCTTGATGGCCATACGCGAACTACTTAATTTATGAATAAAATGTAAAATGTGACGCGCGTGTCATATTAAAACTGCAAAGATGCAAAAATGTTACGGTTGCACCGTACATAGTACTTACTTATTATAGTGGATATAAAAAAACGCGAAATTAAGAAAACATTGGTACGCCAATAGACCCGGGAAACATAGAAAATAATTGCGAGACTGTAGGAACTCATTTCCTTGATATGTCTATCACGGTTGGCCACGTTAAAAACTTCTTGAGTAAAAATAAAAAGTCAACGGATGTCCAGGGTCCGATGTATGAGCTGGAACTATGCTTTTAAAACTCATCGTCCCAACAAGTTAGGCCTATCGTGTTTGGGTTCTTTAAATCATCCAGGGTCAGATAATAGCGATAGGTTCTATATATAAGATACTCGCACCTATCATATATATAAGATAGACCTGTCGTATTTGGAGTCTTTCGTCGTTATATCATACATTAGAGTACTTCACGCCGCAAAGTGTAATAATCGTTAAAAAAAACTCGTGAGGTCTCAGTTCGGGGCGACTTACTAGTTATGTTCTAAATCACTTCAAGTGTGTAAAAAAGTTTATGTTTATGTGCAGCAGTTTGTTACATCATCAGCCATACTTCACTACATTGTTTCGGGAACATTAGTATGAAAATTATATAAGACTACATAAAATAGCTATTTCCTTTGATTTGATACACTATATTTGTTTCCAAGGATTGATCTCTATCAGCAACACTATCGATTGGTATAAAAATATAGGATAATTATTTTTTTGAAAAATCAACAGGTTCGATTCCTGACTAGGGTGCATAAAAATCGAATTATGCATTTTTAGTTTTCGTCAAAATCGGGCACGCCGCTCCTTTCAGCATTTTCGCTCTCTCAGTTTAGGATATAGCCCTGAAGGTCCACGTAAAAAAATCATCCTGTATATACACGGTGTAACAAGAGGGTGGATCATCGGTTGCTGGGGGGTGGGGGACCTCAGTACCTATCGATTTAACCCCCCTGTATGTTCTGCAATCAACAACTAAATCAACAATTATATTGCTCCATAAAAAAGGCGACAAAGGAGACATAGGAAATTATAGGCCCATTAGCCTGATGTCGAATATTTACAAGGTTTTTTCAAAAATTATACTTTCTAGAATTACAAATACCCTTGAAGAAAATCAGCCCAAAGAACAAGCTGGATTCCGTAGACATTTTTCAACTATAGATCATATTCACGCTTTGAGACAGATACTACAAAAATTTAAAGAATATAACAAAACTTACTACCTGGGGTTCATTGACTTTAACAAAGCATTCGACACATTAGAACACAGTTTTATTTGGAACGCACTTGAAGCACAAGGAGTCGAAACAAAATACATTAGAATACTTAAAAATATCTACACAAAAAGCACTGCTCGAGTGAAGCTAGAATCGACAGGAGACGAATTCCCTATTAAAAGAGGTGTACGCCAAGGAGACCCTATATCACCAAAATTATTTTCAGCCGTTCTTGAAATGATATTTAGGAACCTGAAATGGACAAAGGGACTAAATATAAATGGTGAAAATCTAAGTCATCTTCGCTTTGCAGACGACATTATTTTGTTTTCGGATTGCCCAAAAACTCTGGAAAGCATGTTGCAACAGCTATCGAATGAAAGTATTAAAGCAGGCCTGTCAATGAACTTAACAAAAACTAAAATAATGTCAAATTCTATAAATATAGAAATAAAAATAAATGACGAGGTAATAGAATATGTACAAGAATATATATATCTTGGACAACTTATATCTCAAGAAGACTGCATGCAAAAGGAAATAGAAAGAAGAATTGCTAATACCTGGAAACGGTTCTGGTCGCTAACCGAAGTGATGAAAAATAAAGACATGCCTATAAAACAAAAGAGAAAAGTATTTAATATGTGTATTCTTCCATGCTTACTGTACGGGTGTCAAACTTGGGCGTTGACAGAAGAACTATCAAACAAATTAAAAATTTGTCAAAACTGAATAGAGAGAAGTACAATAGGCGTAAAAAGAAAAGACCGAATAAAACTAAAAGACATAAAGAGCAAGACAAACTTTAAGAACGCATACACAACTTACAAACAACTAAAATGGCGATGGTCTGGACATATGATCAGAGAGAAAAAGGAGAAATGGACCAGTTTATTAACTGAATGGTATCCACGAGATGGTAAAAGGAATAGAGGTAGACAGACTAAAAGATGGGAGGACGACATTATAAAAATAACTGGTACTACATGGACGCGTACAGCAAAGGACAGGACACAGTGGAAATCTTTAGAGGAGGCCTTTGTCGAAGGACAAGCTGCGATACCACAACCACCGTTTGCCGATATTTAATTTAATTCCATAAGGAACTTAGTATTTAAGTTTTGGCATGTTTAAGTAATTTGATATAGTTTGTAAAACTAAGAACAGCAATAAAGGCTTTTTATTTTTATTTTATTTATTATGTTCTGCAATATTTAGCGGTTCAAAAGTTATTTGAGTTTTAGTGAAACTTTAGTCAAAATCAAATTTCACCCTAAACTTCGCAATAACAGCCAAACTATCAGGTATACCGTTTCTGCCGTTTTTTATAAAATAAGTTCAATAGTGGACCTTTTGTACCCCTACACCAATCAAACTCGTATATTCTTTAAAATATTTTTTAAATATTAAAATATTCTGTGAAATATTTTTTTAGAACCATACAAAGATAATGTAAACATTAGATCTTGAACAAAAAAATATTACTTTAAAGGTTTTATTTTGAGTTTTAAAAATCTTAAACTCTGATTGGTGTAGGGGTACAAAAAGTCCACTATTGAACTTGTTTAAAAAAACGGCAGAATCCTAGACCTGATAGTTTGCATGTAATTGCGAAGTTCTGAGTGAAATCTGATTTTAACTAAAATTTCACTAAAGTCCAAATAACTTTTGAACCACTAATTATTGCGGAACATACAGGGGGGTTAAATCGATAGGTACCGAGGTCCTCCACCCCCCAGCAACCGATGATCCATCCCCCTTGTTACACCGTGTATATTTTCGATGATGGTCAAAATTATATTCCATTGAGTTCAAAGATTTATTAAATTGGGTACCACAGGGTAATGTATTGGGCCCCTTCCTTCTTTAACTTCGTATAAACGACGAGTAACGACGACGAGTGTAAGGAGTGTAAGTACTCACCGAGGGCAGAACGCCGTTCATGAGCGCGTTGAGGAGGGCCATCAGCGCGAGCACGAGCAGCCACCGCGGGTGCAGCAGCGACTGGTCGTCCGTCGTCGTCGCCTCCTCGTCCTTGGCGGCGGCGCCGGGCTCGACGCGCTCGCCGCGGAACCCGCGGTACCGCGTCAGCGCGACGAAGCTGACCAGCGAGGTGGCCGAGAGCGCCGCGAGCAGCAGCAGGAACACGGTAGTGTCGAACCGCGCCGGCGGGTACACCGCCACCACCGTGCCGTTGTCCGGCGAGGGGAGGCACTCGGGCTCGCCCCCGACGCCCTGGGCGAGCGCGAGCAGGCTCGGCACGAGCCCGCTGAGCCCCTCGCCGACGAGGTACGTCGCGAGGTACACGTCGCGGTAGTGCCGCAGGTGCGGGTAGAACAGCACCGAGCTCGTGCACCCGACCAGCGCCGCGAACAGCGTCAGCGAGATGAACGCGACCGAGCGCTCGGTCTCGCCGACGACGGCGGTGCGCTCGTAGAGGAACGCGTTGAGGGCGAGCGCGACCGTCCCGATGCCCAGGAGCAGCACTATGTAGAAGGAGTCGGGCACGCGGGGCAGCAGCCGCTTGGCGGCCGCGTACGCTACCATGCCCAGGTTAGCGATCTGTATGGCGAGCACCATCGAGGAGGGCAGCGCCCAGCCCTCGGGCAGCCGTTCCACGAGCAGCGGCAGCTGCACGTAGAGCCCGTTCACGCCGAGCCAGGTGCCCATGCCCCAGAGCGCCATGAGCGCGTCGAGCGCGATGCGACGCTCGACGCCCCACATCGTGACGGTGCCTCTGCGCTTCCTGTTGCCGAGACACGGCGACCCCTCCTTGTCCTCGTCGCTCAACCTGCAACAGGCGTAGTGTCGCTCTACACCTACACTAACTTACAATGTACCTACTATATTATGTACTTCTATCCAAGTCAACTAGTGTAATGTAGAGTGCACAGAAGTAGCGCGATGTATCAACTGTCGTATCTACCGAATAATTACACAAAACGTGAGGATAAACGGCTCGTACCTACCTAACAGCGAGCGATAACAACTTTGTGTGTGTAGACAACGGATAAGACAGAAAGCCGCGCCGACACACACCGACACGCCGACACACCGAGGACACGATGTACCAAGAGGAGGTCCGGCTCCGACAAATGTTCAGGCAAACAATACTGCTCTATTTATATTACCGCCAAATCATATTATATTTGTAGTAATAAAGTGAGCAAAACCTCCACGATACATCCATAGACAGAGCGTCACGCGTCACTACGTAGTAGGTACCTACTATAAGTACGTAGGTGATCGATACCTACCTAGCGATTACTGATTGATTAGTCAAATATAATCTATGTACATAGATCAGTCAGTTGACGGACTTGTCTACACTATAGAGCTTGTTTAGACCTTATTATTACACCCTATTTGTTTTCCAATTAGGTATATATAAATAAAATACTTAGATGGTTAATTTAAATGAATAAAGTAAAATGTATTTAAGTGGGTAGTAAGGCTATACATTACATACCGTTGCCACTGTTAGGTGCTTATCTCTATGTCCTCATCAAATACTAAGACATGTTTATTTACATGTTAAATACTGGAGTCAAACATAAAAGTAGAGCAATGAAACAAGAGGCAACCGTGCTACCGGCGCGGGCGGCGCGAGGTGCGGCGCTGAGGTCCTACCACGTAGGTTCTTACGTTACGAGTTGAGAGATATTAGGTATTTGTTTAATTTCATCATGGTATTAAAAACGAGTAAACTTTGCGCAAACAATGCGATATTAAATGAGAACGAAGGTCGATTTCACTTCAGCAGTTTATAAAAAAATACAAAAATAATTATTATGTTTACAAGTAGTGCCTGCGATTACACTCGTGTATCTAAGCCTTTATACAGGGTGATTAATTTGAGTGGTTCAGTAAAGGCAGGTCCTAGAACCGCAGTACCTACGAGAAAACATTTGTCCGCTATATTTTTAAATTTATTATTAAATATATTATTTTAATTATTTAAAAAATCCCTTACGTTTCTCGTAGCTACTGCGGTTCTAGGACCTGCCTTTACTGACCCAGACAAACGAACTACCCTGTTTATGTCCCGTTTGGAAAACCGAAGCTTATTGGATGTTTATCTCGTGTCTCTATTTTTTACAAACTAGCCGTGACAACACAACATGTCTAGGCTAAAACCAGTATTTATTGTATAATTAAAGTCTCTTAAATTGTCATACAAATATGAATTTAAAATGAATCAGTTTCGAAATAATACGAGTTTGAAAATGTCATGCATAATAGGTGTAAACTCTAAATATGCCTCATATAGATACATACGTTGCCGATGGCTGGTAGCCGTGTAAATCAATCCATATGTTTTCAATCAAATATTGAAATAAGCAAGATAGATAGATAGATAGATAGATAAACACTTTATTGCACCATAAAAACAGAACGCAAAATGATTACATACAACAAAAACAAAAATAAATTGTAACTTATAACTACTTATATGCAAGTAGGTCCTGCAACCGATAACAAACCGGTATGATATATTGATGATTCGGTAGTTTACTCTAATTACTTTTTGATGAGCAAGGTAAATATGTATGTAGCTTGGAACAACTTAATCGTACTTGTTGAATTATATATTCACAGGTAAGTAGGTAGGTAATCAGTATTAGTATCAAACGATGGGAAGGTGCTACGAAAGAATGTAAAAATGATATCGTTAAGTAAGTGTAGAATAAGTCGCAGCAAACCGCACCGCACCCCGGCCCGGTGCTATTTGTGTTATTTCCTGTTAGATTATTTCATAAAATGGTAACACCCCGCTCATCTAGAACACTCGGTGGAGTTTGTCGCGCGCGCTCCTTTTTGCTTATACCCTACTACTTGTACTTGTATACGGGCTAATATCCGCAATCAGACCTCTTTAGTTGGTTATACCTCCCCTTTGCTTATACCCTATCTATACTATACCTTATGTAGCTCGTATGATTCTTGACAATAAAACTTTCTCTGACTTAGGGCGTATTTAACTGGATAAATAACACTCCTGCTCGTAGAAACGCGTACCATAAAAGTTAAACTTTGAATTAGAGATCGAGTTAGTAGTTGGTTATTTACGAATTTAAGATAGATATTTACATGGTTTTATGAAGGTGTGTGGTATGTGCGACGTGCGTGCGTGCGTTGGCGCGGTGCAGGCAGTGTGGCTGAGTCGTCGTCGTCGTCGTCGCGGGCGTCCGGACGAGGAATGAACCGTCCGGACTCATGCTACATCAGCTTCACTCATCTAACACGGTTCATAATTTCATAGATAACATAGTATTTACTTAAGACGCCGGGCGCCGAGCGCCGAGCGGGAGAACGTAGGTTCCTTACTTCTATAAGTACCTACTTAGGTATGTATTATATTCGAAACGTTTCTAGAATCAGGTGTTTATCTCTCACAGTCGATGAAAGAATGAAAATTATAATTTATCTTACCAACCATTAGTGATGACCTGTGATGATATGGGGTATTCCCCCTATCTCCCAGATGGGGAATAGTGGGATATTGGCGTACATGTCAAGCTGTATGTATTATGATGAATTAATGGCCTCACTTCACTCATATTATTGCGATGGCACCGTGCACCGTGCACCGTGCACAGTGATGTTACGTGTCATCATCTCTGAATGCTACAATGCGATACGATGTTACAATGGAGTGACCTATGTAGGTATGTGATATGGTACCCACCTGACGTGAGCGAGCGGGAGCAGCCCAGTGCGGAGCGGAGTCGGCCCCACCAGCCGCGGCCGCCAGCCCCCAGCCTCATCAGCTGGCGGCAGCCCTGGGTGTAAGCGTACAGACTACCAATACCATAACAACATATACGTGTAGGTACGTACAACTAGGACGATGGTAAGTACATAAACATAACATTGGATACGATTGGGGACAAGGCAACAATCAGTTACGACTAGTGTTTGTGTTTGATGATCGAATGACTCAAGTTCGAAGCAGTAGAGTGCAGCGATAGTAGGTACACGTAAAGGTTAGAGGTGGTAAAAGGAATATACAGGATGGTTCGTTTGAGTGGGTCAGTAAAGACAGGACCTAGAACCAGGGAGAGAAAACCGCGAAGTTGGAACGGAGAGGCGTTCGATTAGGGACAAAACCCATTCGTTTGGGTTTCGTTCTTTCGACGGTTAACTCGTTAACTCGGTTACTCGATTAGGCAGCTTCCGCCGCAGCTTCAGTTAACTTTAAAACTTAATTATAAGAGTACAGAATACCGATATTATATTATGGAATAGATCCCTTCGGCCGCATACGACCACGGAGGTTCGTAACCAGTGAGTGGGGTGCGCGGGACGGGGCGTATTCCCCTCGCGGTATCAGTAAGTTTACTTAGGTATAAATTGATTTTATATTAACAGGTTAACATCCTTGCCAAGAACCGTTGTAGCTACGAGAAAACCTTTTGAGGGAACCTTCCCCAATTTTTTTTTCAAATAATAAACATGTACATGTAAATTAAATAAAATTATTGTCCTACTAACATTTTTCTCTTTAGAAAAAAATAGGTAATCTTATTTCGATAAATACACCACACTCCAAAAAACATCTATGCAGATAACTATTTCAAATATAAGGAAACATCTCCTAAGAATGTTTTCTAGTAGCTTCAGCGGTTCTGAGGATATGCCCTTACTGTACTGACGCAACTCAAATTAACCATCCTGTATACTACACATAGAAAATATTAAAAGGTCAACTGTAACAAGGTCCAGTCACACGTAATAAATGGGATGAGTTCTAAATCATAAATATTATCTCGAAAAATCAAAACTATATAAAACTAACGTCAAACAAAGTTGGGATGTGTGCCTTCAGAACGCGTCCACCAATCAGAAGAAGGCACAAGAAATTCATGAGTTTTTTTGATAAGCAGGTATATGTAATCTGAACGCAAGCGCACGAGTCACGACGACACACTCGGCCGCTCGCGTGGCGCTCGCGCATCTCACCAGAACATCAAGCGAGACATTCTGATTACAGAATTCAGATATTAAATATTTAAACAATTTCTACTTATTTATTTATCTTGTCTTGTCATTTGTAATGCAATAAAATAAAATTTATTAATTGGATAACATTCAAAGGAAGGTCATAGTCATACCTACCTTACCAACCTACCTTTCATAAGTAGGTACCTACTTACATAAGCCAAGCAAACTTCATTTTAAAAGGTAGGTAAGTAAGTTTGTAAACCACGGTGCTGTTGTCGTGGGAAACATTTGGTTTACCGACTAGCCGACTACGACTGTATTGTACATAACGTGTATGTGTACTGTAGTACATTGGATTGGAATAAGTAGGTACCTAAGTATGCCAGGTAGGTATACTCGATATATCCAGTTTTTAACTTGACCTTTACTTTCGTTATATTCATGCTGTTTTATTTATTGAACAGCATAAATAAAAACATTTTTTGATATTTGATTATAATTCCAACTACTTAGTTTTTGTGTTCCAAAATATTAAGCTGAGTTCTTGCATGTAGCTGAGATAAGATAGGTAGTTTCAATAGATTTACCAAATTACTTGTGTAAGCAGATACATAGGTATTATAAAGGATAAAGCATTAGTTGTAGTAATTCTGAGCTACAAACAGTATTGTTTACACTATACACTAGTCTAGTATACACTAGTTACATGTGAGCATCGAGGTCATATCCAGTAGAGATGCAGACCAAGCAGTTCCAGAACTGATCAGTGGTTTTCAACTTATGTACAAATGTTGCACTCCAAATGATACAATCAAATTAAGTATTTTACAATACTCTATTTAAACAACCAGTGAGACAAAACCACTAAAAATACTATTGTTGGTCAGACAATGGGATGGCAACAATCACCACATTGGTTTGGTGGAATGTTTGCTAAACAAATTAAACAACATTTCCTCTCTACTGGGTATGTATGTACTTGAATCAATTAGTACTGAGATGCATGTGAGAGTGAAACAAGTACCAACCCATCCCACAGGACATACGGACATACTATATCTTCTTATCTTAAGGAGAGGTAGGGAAGTGCAGACACAAACAATCTGTAACCACACACACTTCACTAGGTAGGTAGGTACTTACTACAAACAAGGAAACAACAAACATTCTTAGACATAGACAAGCATACCACTGATAGATAAGTGTATGTATAGATAGCACTAGATAACTAAGGACATCGGGACATTCACTTCTTTCTAATAAACTACTTTATAGAAATAATAAATATAAAATGATAACTACGATAAATATTTAAAAAATATTATGACCTTATAATAAAAAATACAATAAAATACATATTTAGCATTAAAATTTGCTTTGCTCTCAATCTTTCATAACCAATTTAAAGGGTGTGAGGTGCTAGTCCAAGGACAGAGGATATTGCTTTACACCAGTTGGACTCTACACCTACTGGTTCCTGCACATGAGGACACAATATCTACTGGGAACACAAATAACTAACAGCGTAGAGACTTACTCATTACTTACTACATCAATGAGAGATATCAGAGCATAATCAAGCATACATTTGGGACAATATTTTGTAATACTGTCAGTCTATTGTTTACTCAGAGTGTTATACAATTAAATGGATCCAGTCAGTGGTTTCTACATTTAGAGGACATTTGATATACATTAGAACCTCCTGATATTCTTTTTCTCTATTGCAGTAGTATTTATAGTAATAGGTTATACTATACATGTATATCCAACACACAAATTCACACAATGATGAGTACAGTACAGGCAGCAAACATTCATGCAGTCATCAACAAGAGTTAACAAAACGAATAATGAGTGATGACAGTGCTACTTTCAAACAGATTCTAATAAGAATAATAATTATGTAGGTATTATTACATCCATTTTGTTTGATTGATGAAATCAAGGTGAAATGTTATTTTATGAAATTTTAATTGTATGTAGTGAAAATTATTATCTAGCAACACTAATTGAGATATTACCTGAGTTTGTTGTCAAACAACTGATAATGTGTAATCGGTAGATATGTTAAACTTTATTTACAAAATAATTACAAGGTAAATTGTAGGGATTCAGTTAAATACTTAGCAATATGATTGTATAGCTTACCTTGTAGTTTCAGCCATTTTCTAGGCTTAGAAGAACTTTCTTGAACTTATTCGCCTTCACAAGTTAAATTCTTTGATCGCACACTCGGAAAACTTACATCATCAAAAATTCATAAAAGTGCTCTTCATTTCCATGCTTAATTATGCACTTATTATTCACTGAACACAGGTAGTGATTTAGCTTTAATTAAATATTAGGTATATACTCATCTTCCTTTTAATTCTATTTATTTAAAACTATTGAACTTTGTTCAAGTTCTGTTGTAAATTATTTTTTAATTGCACGCACACACATTTGCTGTGTGGAGAAGACTGCACAGCTGATTGACAATGACAGTAATGACATTGACGGATACATAAAGTGAGTGACCTAATGACTTTGACAGCCGTAGCAGAATTATCACAACTTCGAGAACATAGTCCGAGACAAAGACCATAGAAATACACGTTCGTGATCAAAGAGTAAAATAATATATGTTCGTGATGGTCGAGTGGTCGAGAATGCTTCAAGATTGTGAGAAAAAAAAAAACAGCAATGATTCCACGTGCTATGGAAATAAGACAAAGTAAAACGTAGTGATAAAATTAAAAAAGCAAACAAAAATAATATCTTGAATAAAAGGTACATGTGCTGCCATCTATTTTCAGGTAAGTACCTACGTAGTTAAATTTTTATCACAGTTGCTCATAAAGTGGATCTTATTCAACCGCTTTTAGGCTCATAATTCAACGTATTACGAACGCGCGTGCGTTATGCATTACCTCGACGCCACTAGTGTGTTATAATAAGTTATCCTGATTAGTTAAATTGGTATCTTACTGCTAATTACATGTTAGGTAGATGAAACATTCTTAATTTATCTGGGTTATACTGTTTTGATGGATAAAATAAAGTAGGTAGCAAAAAGAGGTTTTACTCCAGCAATAAAGGTTGTCTATAAAGTCGGTTTACGAACGATCATTTTACGCTTATTTTACGTGATAGATAACGTCTTAAAAATTATTAAAAATTTAGTGTTGGACCTTTTGGGAGTATAATTAACAAAAAAATATTGCCTAAAAAAATTGTAAACATAGACTTATCACCAAATAATTTGTTATTTATTATTTTATTTTCTTTTATTCACAACTGTGATAAAAAAACGTCGTACGATACACGTGTGGCTTGATCGATTTAATCTCGGTGATCTTTATGACGCACTCGCGTTGCGCTCGCGCGTCCTCAACCGCCTCGATGAAATGATCAATTTACCACACTTGTATCGCAATGTACTAAAACCGGCCAAGTGCGAGTCGGACTCGCGCACGATGGGTTCCGTATACCATTATATTCTGTTTTAATACCTACTTAAATAGTAGTAGTAGAAGTTAGTGATAGGTAGTAGGTAGGTACATTATCTGTGACAACTGTCTAGCTATCACCATGCTATCACGGCTATAGGCAGTAAGACACCAATTTAACTTATCCGGATAACTTTTTACACACTAGTGGAGTCGAGGTAATGCATAACGCACGCGTGCGTAATACGTTGGATTATGAGCCTAAAAGCGGTTGAATAAGACTTTATGAGCAACTGTGATGAAAAATCTGTTTGAAATGTATTGTTTGAAAGTTTCTACTGGTACCTAACTAGTAATCAAAATCTGAACAATCTACTATATTATGATTATGTGGAAGGATCTGTTCATGTTTTCGGAGATCCTCGTCAGATTTCTCCATTTTTATGGGGCCAACATGCATATTTTTTTGGAAAACGTCTTAAAGACGTTGCTGCAGATACAAATTGAAACGCTTTTGAGGTGCAATTCTGTTAATAACTCCAAATATCCCAGTTAGATCTTCACCATTTTTATGGGACCATCCTTGAGGTAGACCTTTTCCAACAGAAAAAGATTCACCAAAATCGGTTGATAAACAAAGAAGATATGCGCGAACATCCATAAAAAAATACATTCAACCGAATTGAGATCCTCCTCCCTTTTTTGAAGTCGGTTAAAAAGGCTTTTTAATCACTGATTTGGTGTTTATATAATCGACATCCATCTCAATGGTTGTACAACCTCCTTGCGCAAAAAATACTGTCTGTCTGTATGTCCCTCGACACGTTTTGTTTTTTCTTTTTCTCGTAGTCATGGCAAAAAGTATAGTATGCAACTCTTGAATAAAGTACGGATTTACACTGAGGGACAAGAATTACTCGCGTCGCTCAGGATTCTAACACTTGAATCACTCGCTATACTCGTGATTCAGTTGTTAGATTCCTTCGCTTACTCGTGATTCACCTATGGCCCTCGCTTTAAATCCGTCCTTTATTCACTAGTTGCTTAATATACTAATCTTTATTTAAACATCTTTCTGGTTTAACGTTACCTCAGCAAAAACTGTTGTTTTTTTTCTTGCAAATTCCAGTCGAATTAATCTCAACTGTAGAACAGAAGGTTGACATCTGTCAGACAGCGTCACAAGTACCTACCGGCGGTAGTAACTTACGCCCCGTGTTTACCGATAGAGAACTAACTAACAGAGCACAGAGAAAAGCAAGTAGGTAACGAGCCAAACTGTTAATAAAACATATATTTTCGATTGTTTGTTTTAATTTAAAATTTCAAAAAGCAAATACAATAATCTCCGCATGACTCATCTCATAAAGCTTTACACGTAAAGTAGTTTATCTTTAATAGTAGAATAATAATAAATATAACAAACAGTGAAAGTACTCGGCGCTAAAGAAAGGTGTGTCGGCTGGCGGTGACGTCACGCGTCGCCCCGCCCCGCGCTGCGCCCGCGCATCCCGCCGCCGCGCCGCGTCGCGCGTGTCCGCTAACTCCCCTCTACTTGTCCTTGTCGCTCTCGGCCTTCCTGCCGAGAGGCACCGCCGCTCGCACTCTGCAATCAAGACATATCAACTATAGTATAGTTCATCTACCCCAGCTAGATATACACCATCGACATACAACTTACGTAGGTTGATATACCTACTAGATACATTATAATTTACTACTTGTCGAATTGATTTTCCAGTGAATTTTCACTATAATTATTATCGACTGGAAAATCAATTAGTGTGTTTGTGTGATAATATGTTGTAGTTGATAGATGCAATGCGCCTTACACTAGACGTACTCGGTGAAGGAGACGTCGTCGTATGTCTCTATCGATATGGTAGTAGTTAAGGTAGGTATACTGACTTGGCAGAGATCTCGTTGATCTTGGCGCGCGCCAGCTCGAGGTTGGCGTCCACCTGCGCCTTGTTCATCTCGTACGCCTTGGGCAACGTGAACAGCGCTATCCATCCTGTAACAATACCTACAATATAACTAACTGTACCTCTACCTACATACATACATACAGTCCCACTATGACCTTACACAATAGTTAGACTGGCTGGTGGACAAATATTTACGCGTTCAAATAAACAAACTCTTCGGAACCATTAATTAGTATACTTAAAGGGGTCCGGACATTTAGTATGGGAGCTTAGCATAGTGGTTTTTTTGCGCGGTGCATTTCGAGAGCCGTGCCAATCGATAGAGGGCATTACAGTAAACAAATAATGCCTCTACACTGAACCTCTAAAGCGTCTCGGAAACGGGATATAACGAAGTCTGGACTGAACTGTGGAGACAACGAGCGAGCTACGTGAACTACCTCCGAGACGATCGCATCGCAACCTGACATTGATATCGTCTACCACTCTACCGGTTGATATGATTGATTGAAGCGATCCTCCCTACACGGTATGTGATTTGACGGCGATTTATATATACTTTTATTGTCTTTCAATCGCAGCGCCCCTCTATATACAGGTGAATTTTTTGCATGGACCTTCAGGGCTATATCCGAAATTTTAAGAGATAGCGAAAAATGTTGACCCGATTTTGACAAAAACTAAAACTGCATACTCTTCCCTTCTTCTTCCTTGGTCTTTCCCACTTTATGGGGGGTCGGCTCTCCTAATTTTTTGGCGCCAGGAATCAGAATCTGTCTTGGGTTGTCGGGTCGGGCAATTCGTGCTCTCAGATGAGTTTCGTCATGCTGGTACACCACGTAGCAGTTGCAAAGCCTTCTTGACAACGTGTTCCTCGTCTCTTCACATCACGTGACCGTATCATCTGAGACGGCTCTCTGTTAGCTTTATCCGATATAGGGGCGACTTTAAAACTACCACATATATGCCCGTAACGTACTTTGTCTAGCCTCGTCACACCTTCGGACCACCTCAGCATCTTCATCTCCGCAGTGTGCAGCTTTTGTACATGCGCCTTTTTCACCGGCCAACATTCCGCTCGGTACACCAAAGCCGGCCTCACCGCCGCGCCGCGTCATCCTGTAGATCTTTCCTTTAATTTTGACAGGCATACGAGCATCGTATAAGACACCGGCTAGTGACATCCACTTCAGCCATGCCACGTTCACTCCGTGTACTACATCCGCGTCGACGTCTCCTTGATCCGTAATTACTGAGCCTAGGTATGTGAATTTGTTTATTTTTGGTACAGGGGTACGATCTTGGTAGTAGACTGTGGTCAGGCTGCTGTTGTCGCCAAACTGGCATTGTAAGTGTTCCGTTTTCGATCTACTGACTTTAAGACCTGGAGATTCAAAGGCCGTTATCCATGTGGTCAAGGTGGTCTGCAACTCGGCTGCTGATCTGGCGATTAAAACGATGTCATCCGCATACAGGAGGTTCCAGGGCAGTGGAGCCTGTATATGGTTCGTAGTGAAGTCGATTACAAAGTTGAAAAGGAGCGGGCTAAGGGCAGAACCTTGATGAACTCCTACCCTAACCTCGAATTCCTGCGTTAAGCCTGCGGGACTTTTGACTCTTGGGCTAGTTGTACATAGATATCAGGCAGATGTTGCGCTGCCATAATAATCTGCGCGACACTCGATCAAACGCCTTCTCCAAGTCGATGAAAATGAGATGCAGATCTTCTTTGTTTAGTCGGTACTTCTCTGTCATTACTCTCACCGCCTCTATGCCATCTGTTGTGGAGTTTGAAGACTGATTTGGGCTCATTCTAGTTAGGTGAGATATTCTTCTAACTTATGATTTCGAAACTGCGATGTTATTTTTTAATTGTTTTTTCATTAATTATTTTTATTATTTAATGTATTTGATAAATAATTGCTTATTACATACAATATGTCAAACATATTGTCTGTCTGTAATTGTTAAAATTATTAAGTACTTGATACTTGTATCTGCTATGTAAAACGCTATCAGCTTGTGATTTACATTCAAACATATTTGTAACTACCGACCCTCGAAGGATAGGTGTTTTTTTTTGCAAAATCAACAGGTTCGATAACTGGCAGACCTCCTCCCCTTCCTGGCTGTCTAGGGTAGGTTATGAAATTTTCAGTTTTAGTTTTGTGTCAAAATCGGGCACGCACTCTTTTCAGCACTTTCCCTATGTCTTAGTTTAGGATATGAAGACACGTGTAAAAAAATTCACCTTTATACAAGGTGTTCCGTTACGAATGGATAAACGAGTGTACCTACGGGTAGAGGACGCTCTGCAGAGCGTCCTCTACCCGTAGGTACCGTACCCGTACCCGTAGGTTCAGAAAAGTAAAAGTATAATACATTTTTTTTTTTTAAATAAAGTTTCTTAGTTCAAAAAAACCTTTGCTTGTGTCATAAAAATAATACTTAGTTTGCATTCGATAGCACATATATCAAAAACAGATTGAAATAATTTCTTCATTTGTAGTCTTGGCACCAAAACGAATTGAGAAAGGAGTTGAATTTTGAAAAAGTCGGATATCTCGGAAACCGAGACAGAGACTTTCACAGAGCATTACTTTTATTTTTCTAAACCGGTACAGTGTCCTCTACCCGTAGCTACCCGTCGATCCATTCCTTACGGAACACCCTGTATAATATGATTATCAAGGCGGGTTGAGTGAACTACTGATCGAAACTCGACCGCAATCAAAAGAGGAGTAAACCTGAGGGGGACAGTTAGTGACCATCACATGCTCAGCCAGCGGAGGTGTGCCCTCGCCCCGGGTATGTCCGCTATCGTGACACTCGACATTATACAGCGGCGTGTTAAGTGGAAGGTGACTAGTTCGAGCCTTGTCGCCTCGTCGCTTTGTCGCGCTATTCGTCTAAGTATTTCATTTCAAAAAATATTTTTAAGTTTTGTAGAGCGAAAAAATAGTAAACATGTTATATAATGGTAAGTGTAGAAAGACAGCGCGCGCGACGCAAGGGCACGTCCACTCTAAGTGTGAAGGAAACAACACTATGGGAAGGGTTGTCGCATACCGAGTATAATGAGCGTGATGCCGTTGAAGCAGGCGCCGACGTAGGTGAGACACCAGAGCAGCACGCCGAACTTGAGCGAGTCAACCAGGTCCTCCACCAGGAATAACCTGGAACATTATTATACAATATATTAGGTATATAGGTAGGTACCTAACGTAAGTAGGTATATGTAGGTACGTATGTAGGATAGGTACATACCTGCGCAACTCTTGCGTGGCAGCGTTGAGGTGCGCGGTGGCGGCGGCGGCGAGTGCCTGCGCGCGTTCCGCTGGCACCTCCACCGGCTGCTCCAGCAACCATCTGTAACACGTTGGGTAAGTGTGACGTATGACGTACTCGTGTGTGGGCGGTAGCGGTGGCGGTAGTTAGAGTACAACAACTCACTTGAAGGGATGTCCGTCGTTCGTCTTCTGTACGGCTTGCAGTACGTTCCTGTAGACGCGGAATGCGACCGCGGCGGACAGCGCCAGCAGCGAGGCGTACGCCAGCACCGAGACGACGGAGCAACACGCGAGCGCCACCAGCAGCGCCAGGCCCGCGCCGAGCGCCGCACCCGAACGACCCGCGTTCCGCCAGTATATCAACGACTCCACTGTAATCACACCACACAACTACATTATACATTACATTACCTACATCACACACACACACACACACACACAAGGCAACCGTTACATTTACCTCTGTCAACCCTAAATGTTCTTTCCAGTAGGATTTCAATAACAGAACAAAATACACAGGTTATTTGCCTCTTTTATAAGTATAGGTACCTAGAGCTAGGGTAGCGTAGAGGAGGCAAGCAAGACTGGTTGCTTTAAAGCTACAGTAATTGTTATTAGAGTAGGTACTTACATACATCAGTAAATTACCAAAGTTAGGAAAAATGTTACTCAAATATTTAGCACGAAACGGAACAAATAAATAAAAGATATCAAATAACAAACTAGCTGTCGTACCTACTTGTAAACTATCAAATTACTTATAATTTCATTTATACCTAGTACATAGGTCCCTACATAGTGCACACTAGGCACTACTACGCACTACGCACTAAGTTCAAGTTATTTATTGCATAATCATGTGTAATACAGATGGTGGTACAAATTATAATAAGTTCATCATGATACCCGTTTGGGCGTAGCAAAACTAGGCACTAGGCACTAGGCACTAGGCAGTAGGCAGTAGCCAGTAGCCAGGCTTGTTCTATTACATTATAAATATACTTATACCTATTAGATAACCTAAATCTATTCAATATTATTATGAAAACTCTTTATAAAAAAATGCGAAAAAACAATCAACCGTTTTCGTTTAGAATAGAATTAAGTACATAATGAATATAATATGGAACATATAAACGGTTATTTCTAGTAAAATGATGTGTTGTTTGCGAGAGTCGGACGGACGGACGAACCGGTTCTCCTTAAATCCAATCAGGTGAAAGTTCGGTGTTGTCCACGTGATAAATGGCGCAGTATTTATACAGGATGATATCACCTGCGCCTACATAGCGTGAACTAACACTCTCCGTACCTAATGCAGCTTCGGTCCATCGGCAGCGGACGGGAATGTAATACCGCACTTCAATCAACCGACACTTAATACGTGGAACAAAACCAAACACGAAAACAGCTGGTCCTCCGTGTACCTACGCACCGCACACGGCCGCCTCACGCTGCACCATCGCGTCGTCCGTCAGCCACCGTACCCTATACACACACATTACGATAACGACCGGGAATATACTATCACAGATAAGATAAAACAATAGATTCTAACGCGAGTTTCATATACCGCGACACCGTACAATATGGGAGAGCAGCGCGACCGAGCGTTCCACGTCCACAGATGAATGAAAACTGGCAGGTGGAGTACGTCGGAGACGGGGGTGAGAATCGAGAGGTCGGCGTGAGTACGTCGATAGACGAGGGTGTTCAGTGTCAAATACCTGGTCCTCGCGGCGGGAGGTTCTCGTACTGCGCGGCGTGTCGCGGCGACTGCCTCGGTCGAGCCATGGCGGCGTAGTGAACGCGCGACGGGCGACGCGACACGACGCCACGCGGCCCGTGCCTCTCGCCTCGTCACACCGTGCTCACACGTCACCATACTCCACACTGCGCTCTGGTCGCGGTGCAAGGTACCGACCGACATTGTTGCAATTATCGAGGGTTATCTCGATCGACCTCAGAGAACCCGACCGGGCCTATCGACCGGGCCGCGGCGACCGTCTCCTCTCTATATCTTGCATTGATAACTTATGTCACCCCTATCTACCTATATTATGTACCTAGTCGTCTTGTATACCCAACCCTCTACCTACCGTTAGATACACCGGTACACCGGTGCACTGGTACACAGTACAGTGTACCTACAGTGCGGTCAGGTCAGTCAGTCGGCATGAGCGCGCTGCGGTCAGCTGCTCGACGACGACAATGAACTTGACTGCGATAAAGTTATCGTCCACGTCCTCGCCGCGGCCGGTCGCCTCGTATCGTACCTACCTAACGCTGATACTGCCCTACAATGAATAACAATTTGTTTGCATATTCCAGCCGGTGGGTGTGGGTATACTATCGCAGCCCCGTATCAATATATCAAGTCGTAAGGATCTGCAATTGAAGCGCATAATAAATGATAAATTCAATGGATGGAATAAGCAGTTCACTTAGCAAGTGGAAACACGAGTAGGTAGGTCCCTATATCTCGAGAGGTCAAAGATATCCATTTATAATATACATTATAATAATGTTTATACCTAGTTTATAATATTGTGTTAGTCAATCAAGTGAACGTAATTACGAGGCGTGAAAGAAGTTCATGTGTTATAGAGAGTTGATGGTCGCTCGTCGAGTACGGTAGGAAGGTAGAGGGTACATCTCGAAGTATCTATGTGTGTGTGTGTTGTGTCACCCGCCATCACCGCCACGGTATCGGTAGGCGATATTGACAGGGTGTGGGTGGAGTAGAGCTCCGAACAGATACAACACATCATCACATGCATCTAAGACCTCGACGTCGCCGAGCACCTTGTATAGTATATCCCCGTCCATTCTTGATACATGGCCCGCCCGATTCGGTTTCAACTCACGAAACTTTAGCTAACAAAACCAATAATAGATACGAGATAATAATATAGTCGGTAAGGGCTGGCTGTATGTATGTACAAACTAGTCGATCGTACAACTCGTATAACCCTCCACTACCGCCGCGGTCGATGTACGTTGAGGCAGGGCATGGACGACGGACGACGACGTAGGGCTAATTACTGTGTTATCTAACAAACAAAGTAAACAAATATATAGTTTGATAACACTACGCTATATTCACGATAAATACAGAAGCAATATACCTAGTATTAGTGTACGTTCTACTACAAGGGAGTTAGAGAGTGTCCTCACTCACTAAGAACAAGAACCTGTGCAATGATGCAGCACCACTTTAATTATGCTGTAAAGTGAAATAATGTCGTATTGAATTGTATTGCAACGTCAACTACTTCTGTATTGCAAGGCAAGGCTACATCGCGCATCGTCCCGTCACTTATGTGATATAATCAGACAATCATTTGGCGAGCGTATCGTCATTTATTATGTGAACCGCTTCGGTACTAATACTTAGAGATAATATCCTCACAAGTCAACCTAACGTCAAGGCGATGATGATGGTGACCGAGTCCGAGTGACGCGCGAGGTTAGGAGAGTTTGAAGCATTCAGTCAGACATGATCATTGATCATCTCTAAACAATGCAAATAATAAGCGCAGTAATTTATATATTTTAGCCGCGAGGAACTAGGCTCGACCTTTGTAGGACTAGTATCTCATTTTTCTTCAAACTTTCGAATGGCTCTTTAAAAATACTTACCTCATTTGGGAATTCTCTTTGGTCAAGGTGAAGGTAAAAATAGATAGGTAAGGCTAGTCCTACGAGGGTCCACCATAGTTCCTCGCGGCCAAAATAATATATAGATTGTCTATTGCTGCACTTATTGTTTGCATTTGTAAAGAATTGGAGGTATTTTGGTACTTAGTCTACTAAATAGACTATCGATAGAATTTTAAGGAAAGTTAAATTTAGGGCCCCCCCCCCCTAAATATAATATATAATACTTAACGGAAAAGTCGAAATTATTGGACCTTTCAGTCGTCAGTAGACAGAAGGTCCGTCTATCGAGATTCGAGATATTATATGGAATTTACATAACTAGATATTTTTTGAAGAACGCCCCGTTGTTGTGCTTTTTTCATGTATTTGCTGCAAATGTATTGAAATTTCCGAGTAACCGACTGCATCGGGTTCAAAACACTACAAAATGGGCTCAGAGATTCAGGGATTATTGAAGAGTACCTACATCTATCTATTGTAGTATGTAGGTTCAAAGTGCAGAGGAGAGACATGTATGTATAGCGAGGTTCGGCAGGTGCAGGTGTCCGCACCATATCGAGGTATAAATTGGCAGACAAGTGGTCACCGTCACCGTCTCCCTCCACTACTGTCAGCTTATCAATAGCTATCGCCCTAAAATAGCTCGCCCCTACAATACCTGTCCGGCCAAACGCTCCACTCGGACATTCGAACGAGACCGTTCCATTGGAACACGTCGATGCTAGTAGATTCTTCTCACAGGGTGGAGTGTCTACCACAAATATGTAGGTGGATAGAGTATAGGTATACGAATTAGATCAAATAGCAAGGCCCCAAAGATATACATAGGTAGGTACTAGGTCAAAGGAAACAATACAGTAGCATTGAAATGGAGGTATTGTACGAGGGAAAGTATTCCACGATAACACATACATACTTACATTGTATACTACATTATGATAGGGTAATGAATGATTCAACTTTCTATTTAAAGCTATTCACTGATTCTAATTTTATAGTGAACGAAGCGTTATCAATGCCGGATACCTGGCCGCTTGATCGAACCGATGATGATTTGTTGTTACCGGTTACCGGTAAACAATAAGAGAAGGAGCCGACCCTACGTGGAGGTCACTAGGTTACCTTATTTGGAAAGTTTCATCGGAGCCTTGATCTTGTGCAACTTTACTACGTACGTGCTACTATTATACGCGGGGCGCAACCAGTAGTAAGTACGAGTACTAACGATTATAAAGTATATTGCTATGTTCCAATACCATGGAATCAAGGCTCGCAATGACTCGGTTCGGCTCCGATCACCACCTAACCTACCTACATCATAAAATCATCGATTCATCACAAATGTCATTGTCATTTAAGAAAGAAAAGTATGCAATGTAATGCAAACTTGGGCTGTACAATTGTACATCGTTATAAATAACGTTATCATAGACACGAGGTGCGAGGTGCGTGCGAGGGACATGTAAACAGAGGAACGAGATAAGGTGAGATAGTGCAACGAGATAGACGCAGGATCGAGTGGGTACGTTCCTGCTGATCAAACTTTCTGGACAAACTAGTTTGTCCAAAAGGAATAAATTACCTCGTAGTCAAACTATTCATATGGTTAATTAACAAACGGAAACAGAAGGCAATCGAAAAAAACAAAAGACAATGGCCACGGCATGAGCCATGCACCATACGCCACGCGGCGTATTTTGATGTAGATTAATAAGTATACAGGGTGAAAATAATGAACGGGAAATGTCGGAAGATTGCTATCTACTTTGTAAGAATTGGATATATTTACAAGTGGAGTCTGGAGACAAGGTAATTTAATAAACTTAACGTGAATTTTTCTATTATAATATGTTCTTACTATCCGTGGTTCTAACAGACGCGACGACAATACCACGAAGTACGCGAGTTATTGACATAGACTAGCATAGACATAGGTGGACGGGATCGAGACGCGAGTAAAACCGCAAGGCTTCATGTATGCAATGTATGTATATACATATACCATAAAGTCAAGTAGGTTGAGTAAGTAAAATTCCGTTCCGATAATAGGTCAGACTCAGATAACATACTAGAGGTGGTGTAGTGACCGAACCAAACATATATCTCCTCGCCCGGTTTACTACAACTTATATACTTATTGTATGCAATAAGTATTTGAACTTAAATTATCATATCATAAAGTTCAAGTTTTAGTGGAGAGGTCCCGGGAAGGCAAAACAATTGAGTGGCGTTAGTATCGTATAGTATAAATATTGATGTGAATCGTGTCGCGGTGTTAGTTGCCAAACTCCACCTAAACGGCTGAATCGATTTGTACGTTTTTATTGTGTATATTCGTTAGGTCTGAGAGTCGAACAACATCTATATTTTTTTTATATGGCAAAACAACGTTTGCCGTGACAGCTAGTTCATAATATAAATGAAACGAATGTTTGGTTAATTATAATCAAACCGAAAGTGTACCTATGTATCCGGATCATCGAGTAGGTATAGGTATGCTTGCAATGGACTACGAACAATCAAGTTGTAACTATCCCACGTGCCAGATATAGGTACCTACACCTACCTATCTATAATCTTATCATATATTTATTGTATCGATATCGGTTGCGTTGCGAGTTGCGGCGTTCCGTCAATCGTAGACGTAGGTTACACGCTCAGTCTGGCGTCAGTTCAGTCCATCAGTTTGGTCCGGTTAAGACTGATGCCAGAATGATGGATGAAAAACACGGTTACACGCTCAGTCTAGACTGACAGCAGACTAATAAAACTTACGTTAGTCATCATTCGTAAAGTGAAGACGACAGTCAAGTGAGTCACCTGATCCTGCCTAGCCATGGATATTTTGAAAAAAAGAGCCTGTGCAATTATAATTATCGCTTTACTGTTAAAAAAACGCATAAAAAGGAAGCGATGGATGAAAACCTGGCTACAAAAAAGAGAACATTACGTCTCGCTCCATTGCGTCGGGGACGATGACTGACGCGAGAATGATTCGAGCGGTTACACGATCAGTCTGGCATCAGTCTGCTGTCATTCACAACAGAATGATGAAAAATATTTAAAATATTTAATTTTTGTCATTCTGGACCATTAGTCCGTCAGTCAACCGGTTAGACGATAATTCTCCCGTCATTCTGAGCAGACTGATGGACCAGACTGACGTCAGACTCAGCGTGTAACCTTTGACGTAGAGTAGAGGCGGATCATGTCCCTAATTCTTGTACCAGACGAGATTAGTGTTATCTCGCGCGAGTCACGCCGTCCGCGACGCGATATAAATATTATACGCATCGACTGTATCTACTCGGTGGAATGTTATGTTTCACTTTCACCATGTTCTGCGCCATTAGACAATAATTAGTCAATTTTAAGAGCGGTGAAGCATCCATTCCCTATGCATGCATCGAAGTAGGTACCTAATATACTCGTACCTAGCTCAGGCACCCGGACCACTCTTGTTTCGTGATCACTGATCACCACTACCAACCGACCGACCTAGGTAGCCAGCCGGTAGGTAAGTAGGTAGATACCACAACGTAATCGACCGACATTCAGACATTAGAGTATCATTAGTAAACAATTAATGTAGTATCAAGGGTACATTAGTTAGTTAGGTGACGTCACTGCTAGTCATCTGTCGATAGAGATCGTAGAGTCTACATACGGTGGAGGATGGTGTGGACGTGACAGTGGTACGTAGGTACTGGTAGATGGGCCGTGCGCCACCCGGCCGGTGTTATTGTAAGTTACAATGTAACGATATGTAGTTGGTCGGGTGGGTGGGTTATGTAGAACGTAACGTTCGTTGTAGGTAGGTAGGTAGCAGGTGGTGGTGGTAGAGCAGGTACTGGACAGGATGCATGCACGTGCGACCTCTGACAACCGATCGTGTTACTGCAGGCGACACCCGGGCGACGGCCTAGGAAACAATGCAGACCGCAATCACATACACTCATTACATGTATGTATGTATGTAGAGCCAGTGGCAGTGCACAGTGAGCGCGGTTCCTTCCTATACGTAAGTTCACTCTCTAATTGAATTAGGAGTGTGTACCTAGGTATCGGTGGCAGGAGTTGAGGCGAGGTCGATCGATCGTCTACTGTACAGTGTACAGTACGAGTCGCGCATGTCTCGACCACGTGCTGGACAGTGGACAGAGTGGCACTGATAGGGATCGTACCTGCGAGCTACGCGACGACGACGACGACTATGTTACAGTCAATCATATTGCGTCTAATTGAACCCGGGAGCAGGCCAGGGGCCATGGTGCTGTCACCGCGCATGCGTACAAACCCTCAATTACCTACCTACCATCGGCACGACGCTGCACACGCGCCCGGAGTGTCTCTCGACTCGAGTATAGAGAACACTACACGCTCCACAATAGAATCTAATACAGATCTAAATTAAACTTGTCCGTCTCGTTGTCGCGATCGTGACGACACGCTACCTACTGGGTATTACTATAGTTACGCATTGCGGAGGTATTCGTACCTTCTCATAATGTAGGTATAGGGCCAAGCCAAGACGTAAATATACAGTCACAGGTCAAGGCAACCCCGACCCTCTCGCGCTGCACTGCCTGGAAGGATCGATGCTGATCGCGTTTATGACGCCGCGGACGATGTGGACCGGTTCCGATATTAGACAATCCAAAACATCGAGAACGATATCGGGCAGTGTCAGAGAGGGAGCGATCGCCTTGACACTATTATTGTTCTATCGACCTGGCGACCTGGCGACCGGTCGGAGCGGGCAGGGCGCCGCGCCGCCCCGGGCCCGGGCCGAGCGCTCGCTCGCCGCGCGCCCCACACTCACCTTCGGGGTGAAGCCTCTGCGGGTCGAACCAGGCATCTGGAATAGAAGGCTGCGCGTTAGCGGGGTTAGTCGCGACAGAAAGAGAGAGACAAGCTGGCTAAGCGAAGCCACGGGCGGGGGGCGGGGGGGCGGTACACTCACGGGGGTCGAGGACGCTGCAAAGGGAGGGCCCGGATTCCGCCATCGTCGTCGTCGCACTTTACGTAATACGGATACACACGAGCCAACTTAGCGGCGGACGGAGCGCGCGCCGCGCCCGACTCTCGCGTCGATACTGGCCGGCGCGAGGCGCACGCAGCCCTGCGCGCTCCCCGCCCCCACCCCCGCCCCCCGCTGCGCGCGCACCGCACCACCATCCACCGCACCGGCAGCACCGCGACACGTGCGATGCACTCCCGACCCGACTGTCCCCGCTCAACCGTCCCCGTTGATGTTCGGATAATAATGGGTTAGTGGTTATGGTTATCATGCATTATATACCAACGGAAGGTGATGTGGTGTACGCGGGCGGTGTACGCACTCGACCTACATTTCACGTACAGAACGCAGTGACCCGCTAAATGCGATCCGCTCGATACCTTCTTGTATACACAACTAAAGTCGGTATTACCTACTATTTATTTACAAACGGCACGTCTCCGCATATACCTCCCTACCTACGTACGCGACTTCATCAACATCTACATGTACGAGCGACGTCTCCTATATTTTGCAGATATAACAAATCAAATAATGACTAACTACCTACCTACCTAGAGATCGCTTTGAGCGATAAGGCCGCCCTTTGTAACACCTAGACTTAAGTTATGTTTTTTATATTTTATGTGATTTAAAAATGGTGTTTGCAATAAAGAATTCCCTGTGAACACGTGGTCCGACTGCTCAGTCCGACCGATCAGACGACGAGAACTTTTTTTAACTTTTGGTCCGATTAATCGGACAAAGAGTAAACACAAATTCGCTTAGTCCAATCGATCGGACGAACGTGACTTTTTTTACTTTTGGTTCGATTAATCGGACAAAGAGTAAACACAAATTTACATAGTCCAATGGATCGAAATAAAAAAAACACTATCGCAACGAAAACAAAAGACGATCGAAAAATGAATAAAAACATAATAGACAAACGAAACGGAAAAAAGATGATCAATAATATAAACAAAAGATGATTGAAAACAGCGACATAATAATAATAATAATAGCCTCGAAGGTGACGGGGAGTAACGACCCCGCGGTCCCGAGTTCTCCAGGGGGAAGTCACCGTTCCTCACCTCCGGCTTGCCTTAGTTGGTTGGTCGGAGTGAAACCTGATGAGGAAGCGGTCCCCCGCCTCTGGCTTGCCTTCACCGGCTGTCCAGAGTGGAGTCGCAATAGCAGAAATGCTCGAAGGATGGATGCTGAACGTCAGTGATGAGTTGGCCCGCTCGCTTGGACTACCAACGATGACTTAAAATCCAGTGAGGCCTCTCCATCCTTTAGCCACTCACGTTCCTGTTGCCCCCTTGCTGTAATTCACTCGGCTAATTAGGGTGGCCCAGTCTGAGAGTTGGCGAGTCTCCGCCTGCCATTTTTATGTGTTTATTGAACATTGTTACGGCAGGTGCCATAGTATCCATAGTTCCCCAGTATCTAGTCCACTACCATCCCATCACAATAGCTCCAGTAGTTTTGTCCTGTAGATTATCAATAGTTTTCTTCCAAACCGGAGGTTGTCCTTGGTTGCACTTTATAATGTAGACAGGGATAATCGCCGGTTTAGAATCCACCCCATTGCTTGCTATTAAACTTGTTATTGTAAAGGGCTTCTACGTGTTGGCTTCGGCTCCACGCACGCCTTCCAAAGGTCCGGGGCTCCATAGCCCCGTGATACAGGACGTATAATAATAATAGGTAAATGTCAAAATGACAGGATGTCAAAGTGACAGCTGTCAAATTTAAAACGTCTATATCTCAGAAACTATTGATGAACTATATTGATGGTGTCAAGTGATAGATTCCATCGAGATCTTAATTTCAGGTGACAGCTGTCAAACTTATAACGACCAAAACCAGACCATCAATCTAGGATCAATAGTTTCTAGGATATAGCCGTGTTAAGTTAAACAGCTGTCACTTTGACATCTGTCATTTTGACAGTTGCCTGTCATCACGTCGCTGTATTCGATCGTCATTTGTTTCCATTTCGATTGTCTTTTCGAGTCGTTGTGACAATGTCAGATCGCACTATCACTGAATAGAATAGTCATTCTTCATCGAACCATAAGTAAAAAAAAGTTCACGTCGTCCGATCGGTCGGACAATGTGTTCTTAAATAACGATAAACCTCATAGTCCGATTCCTAAATCGGACCAAAAGTAAAAAAAAGTTCACGTCGTTCGATCGGTCGGACCGAGCAGTCGGACCACGTGTTCACAGGGAAAGAATTTATATATGTATGTATCTATGTACATAGTTCAATATTTAATTTAGAGATGGTCAGTATGGTCACATTGATCAGGTACGAGCCGTACTCGACGAGATGCAGAGTAGGACAGTACAGACACAAGGGATCCAACAATATTATAAGTACTCCTTACTACTTCGATGGTTGACCTATTGACAGTGTATGTATGTATGTATGTATGTGTACGTACGAGCAATGAGCGAGCATATATAGCATATACCTCAGCACGTGTCTCCGTGTCGATGTAGATCTACATATCGCAGATCGTAACAATGAGACAAACATTTGGATCTAAGTGCATGGTGACATTGTTGTAGGTACAAGAGTCGACACGACTAGGCGACTAGCTGCACCTACTAGTCACCCTCATCACGATAATCAGCAGAAACTACATGTATATGAACAGTCATTTAAATGATGCAATCAAGATCATGACTATGGTAGGTACAATATAATGAATGAGTCATTACAGTATCACATATGTATATGTAACTAGCTGCGCCCCGCGGTTTCACCCGCGTAAGTCCCGATCCCGTGGGAACGATTTTTTCTCACCTTTTAAACCTTCCCTAGACCTCCACGAATAATTCAAGACCAAGATAAGATAAATCCGTTCAGCCGTTCTCGAGTTTTAGCGAGACTAACGAACAGCAATTGATTTTTATATATAAGATAGGTACTTACCTGTAGCCTGTTATATACATTTTTTAGTTAGTAGGTAGGTGGACTTGTTTACAGTAAGTACAGGGTTATATCTGTCTCGCATGCTCGGTATCCGGACTCTGGGTGTCGATGTATCGTCAAGGAGGGTCGCCACTCTCGTAGTTTGTACGTGCAATCTTATCGTCCTATCACTTTGTTCAGTTGATCTTGTAAATACCTACTAGACACTTACTGCATCGACGATGTACTATATTAGGAAAAGGACACAAAGGGGAAGATGGACCCTTAAAGTAGTGCCACTTTTGGTACATTTATTGGGACTACATCGAAACGATCAGTACTTCCTCTATATTCCGTGGGAGGTACCTACTACTACGTAGTTATGGTACGACTAGCTGCGCCCCGCGGTTTCACCCGCGTAAGTCCCGATCCCGTGGGAATATTGGGATAAAAAGTAGCCTATATGTTAATCCAGGCCTCTAGCTATCTACATACCGAATTTCATTGCAGTTGGTTCAGTAGTTTTAGCGTGAAGGAGTAACAAACACACACACACACACACACACAAACTTTCACATTTATAATATTAGTAGGATAGGATACTCTTCAAAGATCTTATACTTACAATCATCAACAAATATATTTCGAAAAAGATTATTACAGGATTTTATGTTGATAAAAAACTCTATGGCCCATAACTCATTAATAGGTACCAACTCTTAACATCTTACACACGTGATAACTTTTAAACGAAATATCCGATTGAGATGAAACAAAAAGTATTTTACTTTTACATAAATACTCTTGATAACATAATGCTTAATTTCGATAAAGATTAATATTACGATACATATTTAACGTAGTTTTTTTTCTTCAGACGATTTAATAATTATTTTGAACACAAAATCGGTTATTGTGATTAAACCATGATCGCTAGATATATATGTTCTCGCGGACTTTTTTGTAGGTCTTAATGGGATCTACAAACCCGTAGTACATCATTTTGTTCTATTGTCAATAGTTTTTGCAGCGCACGCAAAAACAGGTTTTCGATTTTACACCTTGTGTTACAAAATAGCAATTTTATTACGGATCCCTAATTTTGAAAAAAAAAACATAGCCTATAGCCTTCCTCGTTAAATGGACTACTCAACACTGAAAGAATCATTCAAATCGGACCAGTAGTTCCAGAGATTAGCGTGTTCAAACAAACAAACAAACAAACAAACTCTTCAGCTTTATAATATTAGTATAGATATAAAACAATGACCTCGACTTGTAGACGTTCGATTGAAAACATGTACAACAATAGGACAGAATACAAAAACTCAACAAAGAATGCAATAAACTAAGTTAAAACATGTCCTTCAAGTAGATTGTGTCGGCTGTGATAGGTAAGTACATAGGTACTACCTTCACGGTTCAACGGTTCGACATCTGCCAGCCGCTAGCCTCTAGCCGGTCAGTCGGCGCCGGCGTCGGCGCGGCGCCGGCGCGGGCCTAGTCGGTAGGTGTCGTGTAAATTGTCAATTCATCACATAGAATTCGATCAACGAATAATCTACCCTACTATGATGGAAACTGACGTTTGATGCACCAAACACTTCAACTAGTTCAGTTGCCGATTCAATTAAACGTTAATAACACAAAAGTTGTATTATATGTATGTATTGGTAACCGCAGGCCTCAGGCAACCAGTACACTCTATTTACAAGATCATGAATTAATCCATTTTAAATTATTATTATGAGGATAGGTAGCGAGCGTCGAGCGACAGATTGAGGAGTGTAAATGTAGTAAAACGTGAAGGACACGGCAGACAGAACTCCGAGCGTGCAGCACGGCACGGCACGGCGCGACGCGGGCGGTCACACCGTGGCCGTGGCCGTCGGACTCGCCTGTTGACTTTCATCGAAGGATTCGAAGACGATACCTCACACACATATATCGTACGGCCGACGACGATAGCGTACCGAGTGGTAGCACCCGCGCCCGCGCCGCGGTAGTGCCACTAACTAACGATCACTCGATCTATACACGTACGTACATATCTAAAGCGTACTTTACATCTAAAGATGTAAAGGCTATATTACACCGGGGCAACACTGTGCGGCATTGCGGCATGCCACAAGGCCGCATGCTACAAAGTAAAAAATGTCGCACATTGTGGCAAGAACCGTGCGGCATGGCAACACCTTGCGTCACGTGGCAGACTGTCGCAACTTGTATCCGGGCACAATGGATTCCATGCGACATTTTTCGTGCGTCAAAACAGTTTTTAGGTTATGTTTTTGTTTGTATTTGTTTTGGAAAGTGAATTATCGGTCATGGAGTGGTGTAACGAAAAATATTTAGACTTTATTGAGGATTATAGAAAGAGTAAAGTGTTATGGGATGTCCGCAATTCAAATTATAAAAATAATAGAGTGAAACGTGATGTTTTACTTGGTCTTGCACAAAAATAATACAATTTAGATGAAGATACTGTCAAAAAGAAAATAAAGAACCTCAGAAGTTTTTAAATAAGGCACCGTCGTCTGCCTTAATTTTTGTTAGTAAACTAGTCCGTGGGCCATTCTGAAGTAATCTTCTTTTCCACCAACGTTTCTTCTTCCGTTGTTTAGCTGCATGGCTTAGTAGTACTAAATAAGCTGCTGCTAAAGTTACTTGATCAGCCATATTCTATGGTGTATCCCCTCGATCAAACAAGTAGATGTTGCCTCGGCGTAAAATAGGCTGCCGAATGCCACATATGCCGCAAATGCTTTCTATTTGTAGCATACCACAAGGTGCCGCATGCAACAATGTGTAGCATGTGACACTGTCGCACGTTGTTGACTCGGCGTAAACGAGCCTTAAGATCTATGTTTATAGATTACGGACTGCCAAACACAGGGTTGCGGGTTCGATTCCCGCCTCAGACAAGTATTTATGCTTAGATATTTGTCTATGGTCTGGTTGTTTCTATGTATTATAAGTAGGTATATGTTTACAAAAGAAAAGTATATAAGTAGTATATCCGTTGCCTAGCACCCATAACAAAAGTCTAGTTACTTAGTTTGGGGCTAGATGGCGATGTGTGGAATGTCCTGCAATATTTATTTATTTATTTATTATAAAAAATCCCCTTTCCTCTCTATAATATCGATTCCGAAATGAGGTCATTATGTCGAAGTTCACTGAGTCGACAAATTGTACTCCGTGTGTCTCCGAGCCCGACTCGATCTAACCGTCATCACCGACCGACGACTGACGACTGACGACCGACAACTGACGACCGACAACTGACGACCGACAACTGACGACCGACATGTAGCTAGGGTGAGAGGGGTGAGGTGACCGGCTACGAAACAGGAAGGGATGCGAGATGCGAGGATCTGTCGACTGACATCACATCACATCATATGCAGTACGAGATAATGCTATATCCATGCCTAGTGAATAGTAACACATGACGTTACTTGCGAAGCGATCTATGAATAGAGGGTCGATGGTTGGTGGACCGAGCGCGGCGCAGGCGCAGTCGCAGGCGGCGCGATCGCACGCGTATCTACATACATGCAGCCTAATTATTGTTCCACGCATAATATAGGTAAGTAAATCCAACTATGAACAATATTGGTAAGTAACGTTCAAGGAGGAACGCAGCATTACATCATCCAGGCAGACATCGTGTAGGTACCTACCTACTGTG
Organism: Idaea straminata; assembly: GCA_951213275.1. Classification (NCBI taxonomy): domain Eukaryota; kingdom Metazoa; phylum Arthropoda; class Insecta; order Lepidoptera; family Geometridae; genus Idaea; species Idaea straminata. The sequence continues at coordinate 15,139,855 of OX577850.1, forward strand.
TCTCAACAATCTACTAACTATTTGAGACGTGTAACATATTAACACGTCTCAATACATACACACACACAAGTCAGGTTCCAAGTTTCCATTACAAACAATTCAAACATTAGGTATAGTACAGATATCTAATATTGATGTTGAAATGAATGTTGAATGTATAGCGAGGGAGGGGTCGTAGTGGTGCGGTAGTGCGCCAGTGTGTAGGTACTGCCTCGTCTCGTGTCGTCCCTAGCGGAGCCGTATGATGAGTCATCGGACTTTCCAGGCCCTGTTTTATGGCATTACATAGGTATTGGATTAGACATTAGATAGGTGATAGAACAGCTTTACAAAGTAGGTGTAGTAGGTTGCGATCGGAAATCGATTGGTCCTCACGATGTATGCGCTGCGGTGTCTGTCTATATTCCTTGCACGTTTGTTGCTAACCCGACGGGTTAGCAACAAACACTAAGTAGACGGTACGTCTGTGGTGTGGGGTGGGGTGGGGTGGGGTGGGGGGTGGATAGTATCGATCCAGGTCCGAGCCGGAGCCAGTCCCCCCCCCTCGCTGCCGCTGCGTGTACCTACCACACTACTATACGCGTATGTCGTACTACCATCACCAGGAACAGGGAAAAGAGGGACATTAATGTAAGTATCTCAATCTATTACATATACATACATACCTAACCGTTCATTGGATTATTAAGAGAAGACAAAAAGTCTGTATGTAGTAATTATAGGTAATTAGGTACTCTGGACTCTTGACTTTTCCGTTTCCTGTGCAATTGTTTCACTATTGTCTTTATATTTTAGGAAGGTTGTTGTATTTACTTCGTTCCTTAAGGAAACCATCAATTTAATTCGATCCAATAAGGAAATAACAATTATAACGAAGAAGCATTCCTGATTAAAGTTCATTCCAAACGAGTACAAATAGCTGGGAACGACGCGACGCGACGTACAACAGACAACGAAGGTAAATAAATGATTGTATACGAGCTACAGCCACATAATATATATTTATATCTATGTACCTTGATCGGCATCGGCATCGGCAGTCACTATCATAACTGATATACGTATATGTGTGAGCTCGCGCCGGTCGGTGCTGGGATTGGCTTCTAATGTATTTATATGTATACAACTTATTTATAACGAGAAAGGAATTATCCTCATACAACATTCAATATACCGACATGACATCTAAACGAATATAGGTACACTAATATTATATAGAGGATACGAGTATATGTATGCTTTTGTTTATTTGGTACGATACGAATAGTATATGATAGGTGTGATCAACTGATCATGCATCCTCGGGAGTAGGTGACCATACACTTGCACCATAACTGGTGCGGTGGTGGTCAGTGCAGCCACGCAGCTACACGACATCAATAGCGGGGGAAGGGAGGGAGCGAGGTGACGTCATCCATGACGTGATCGTGCATCTACCGACACAAATAGGGCACTGGGGCAAACTCTTTCACAGAGAATGGGGTCAATGGGCCGCAACGTCGCGTTGGGCACTTGCTTATTCTTCGAAGATTCGCAAAGCAAGCATTGTATCGGTCCCAAGGATCTAACTAGATATTACATAATATGATGTAATACTTATCCTATTCCGTTGTACAAGTAAACAGAATCGAGGATCATTCGTAAACAAACATCGTAAGCGCGACGCGGGCAATAATAGGTTACCTCTAGTCAAGTGTCCACTTAAATCAAACTTGTATCACTCCGTCGTTTTTGCGTCGGGGGTTAAAAATACGGCTTCTCGTGAACCAAAGATCTCCTTTGGTAGGATTGGTTCTTTGGACCTAAGGATGGATTTAAAAAGTGGAGCCACCAAGATTTTTGATGTTAGTTTTTAAGTAGAGAAAAAGTTGAAATTTTTAATTTCCGTATGACTGGAAAGTTTTATTACGACAAAATGTTGCTTACTGATTACTATTTATCCAATTTGAGAAAACTATCAAATGAGAGGTAGTTAAATTTCTGATAAAACATGCATAATTACTTGTATTGTAGGTATTATATTTCAGACAATATTTATAAAATGTAGTTTAACACTTGTTGTTCTAGCCACGCGCCACGTTACGTTCGGTAGGCAATATAGGCGATTACTAAACCTTCCCGACGAGTAGTAAATAAATACAACATTGTCGTAGTGTTTGCCAAACTTTGATGTTTTCATCCTAATTTGATGTACTTGGCTAATTACATAAATTTCGCATATTTTTGCGATGTAATGCCACAAATATTATTCCAGAATTGAAATCGAAAATTGAAACATTTGATTTATACGAAAATGATACTAAACATGGCTTAGTACCTACACTTACGCAGTTATTTCCCTAGAACTATGTTAAAGCTAAATGATACTAAACATGGCTTAGTACCTACACTTACGCAGTTATTTCCCTAGAACTATGTTAAAGCTAAATGATACTAAACATGGCTTAGTACCTACACTTACGCAGTTATTTCCCTAGAACTATGTTAAAGCTAAATGATACTAAACATGGCCTACCCACATCAAAAATTCAGGTAGCTCCACTTCGGATGGACAAAAAACAATCCTGCCGAAGGAAGCAGCGATAGCCGCAACGTCCTTTTTGGTCGTGTAGCGACGCAACTACTGTACTGCACTGTACTGTAGGTATACCTACTCGTAGTAGGTCCTTGTCTACTTCATAGACTTCCCGTCGGTTCTCCTTTTCCTACTTTCTGATATTACATATTATACAGTGACCACTTACTTGAACGATCACTACTCAAACAAATATAATTATATTGATGTCAACAATACATAGGTACCTTGACATACAATACATAGAATACGGCATGTGGCATGTGGTATGCGGCAGTTCGGTCGGTCCCACTCGGTACCGGTCGGTAGGTAGTTCGTCAACTCCACGAAATGTAAAGCGTTTGGAGACTATTTTAAAAACGATCGTTATCGTATTCTATATTTACCTACTAAATATTCTCCTGAAAGTTTTCATAACCGGCGATCATTAAACATCGAAGTAGCAATGCAATAGCGCCGCTACAACTGGTACCGATGTACTCTACTCGGTAGTTCATCATATTATGACATCGGATATCTATATTCTGCCTTTGATGTGATGTTCCATCACAAACACACACATAGGTACCTACATGCATCGCAATATATTATGTATAACAGTTTCACAGTACCGAGTGAATATTGAGAGCTGATGTCGGGACTTACGCGTGATAGCGTCTCCGTTTTCAGATCCCATGGTTATGTAGCGGTCGATGTGAGAGTAAACAGCGTAGAGCGTGTGCCTCCTCGTCGTAGAACATACATAGAGCGCGACAACTGGCTAGACTACAGCATGGACGCGACCGAACCGACCGACTGACTTCTCTCCGAGCGACGCGCGCCCGCCCTCACACTCTACGCAACGCTGCTATTTATAGCGATACGTGGCGACCGAATGCCGCCGCCCGCCGCCCGCCACTCGAGCACGGCACGCGCCACTCTTCCCGACCGCTTCTACCACAGCACAGATACACCACTCATACATACTCCTCTTATCTACATAAATATCCAACGGAGAAAATCAAATTTTATCGGTCCAGTGCTATTTCATTGCATAGTTACCGAGAGGAGAGGTGAAAATACAGAAATGATAAGCCAATGTTTAACTGTAATATTACTAGCTGGTTTTGTTTTCTGTCTTGTTTGGTCCCACGATCGTTATGCCATATACATACTAGCTGGTTGATGGCTGGTTCCATGTTCATTGCGCAAGCAAGTCGTAGCGGAGGTAGGTAGTAGGAAATGCAAACCGGATTCACCGAAAACCGAAAAACCGGTTTTTCGGCATATTGTGAATTATTAAAATAACCGGTTTTTTATCCAGATAACCGGTTTTTAGTTTTACATAATTAGCCGCTCGAAACGGCATTCTGAGAAGTTTCAGACCTAAATAACATTGCTTCATTTAGGATGGACGCTGTCCCAAACGAAACACTACGATGTGTCGTACCTCATTTAAGTCTTAATGTACTCATTAAGACCTTTCGACAAAGGACAATATAATTATTTTAATTTTACTGTGTATTATTAACCTCTTTTCGTATAGTGATGTGCATAAAGGTGTAAGACGTTTCATAAAATAGTTATGACTATGCGAGTATCACTTTTATAGTACGAGACGTAGTGTTGGTGGCGAAATATCTCGGTTTCACAAGGTAGATCTTTTTTGCTGCCATAATATAAAATGGAGTACTCATTAAGACGTTTCAAATGAGGTACGACACATAGTGTTCTGTTTGGGACGCTATACGGCATTGTCCTTTCTACTGGCCAATTCGATTGAGTGATTTTTTTATCCCCCGGTGTATTTAAATAAAATCTTAAAAAGTATAATATATTTAAACCAACCTACCGATTTTGGTAATATTCCTACTTGCTATAGACGCAGAGTAAGCCTATAATTAAGCGTAAAAAATGAAAAATGCACGATGTAGGCCGCCTTTCACAAGCAATTTAAAATATAAATTAAGCAAAGGTCAAAAATTTCGTTTAAAAATCGGTTTCACTGAAAACCGGTTTTTTAATTTCGTAAACCGAAAAAAATTCTGTTTGAATTTCGGCCGGTTTTGCATTTTGCATTTGCAAGACATATCATCACCATCAGCGAATGTAAACAATGTATCCGGCCGGTAGGTATAATATAATATGCAGAATGCTGCGATAGCACACTACCTACCTAGATGTTATCTTATCGAGACTACATACACAGACTATCTATCTACCTACATACCATCATGCTGATAATATGGACTTCACGGACACGATCAAATGAGACAATCATTTAATACACGTTAACACCTACTGTTTATGTGCACAATATTTCGCTATCACCATAGGTATTCTATTCCAACGATCATAAACTACTTGTACAAGTTAAAATATTACACAGCTGTACCTACGCTACGGTACTATAACTTAGGTACTATAATATAACCAATACGTGTAAGTACAATCAATATACAGGTGTTTTTAGTGGGCCTTCAGGGCTATAATATTGTACCTATAGCGAAAAATGTAGAAACAAGTCGTTTGCCCGATTTTGATATAAACTAAAACTGCATCATTCGATTTTTTAAAAAGTCACTACCCTAGCCGGGAATCGAACCTGTTCATTTTGCAAATAAATAAACACCTCTATGTCACTGCTATTATTTTGCCAAAGATATAAACATGAAAATTGTAGAAGATTAGAAAAATGAGCTATTTCCTTTGATTTACCATACTGTGTTTGTTTTCAAGAATTGATCTCTATCAACAACACTATCGATTGGTATAAAAATAGGTATAGGATATATTTTTTTTGCAAAATCATCTGGTTCGAATCCCGGCTAGGGAAGTGACTTTTTCAAAAATATAATGATGCAGTTTTAGTTGTTATCAAAATCGGGCACGAAACTCATTTCAGCATTTTTCGTTATCTCTTATAGTTCAGGATAAAGCCTGGAGGCCAACGTAAAATTTTCACCCTGTATATATAACCATCTATGTAAGTGTATGAGTGACACGGTACCTCTATAGCTAGTAGGTAGTAGGTGCAGCTGCTACGATACGTGTACGGAACGGAAGAATGGAAGGGTTCATCGTAGTGCAATCAATATTTTGTTGTTGCGTCGCAATTTGATTCGAGTGTAAGGTAGGTACCTATTATATTATGCCTTTGTGTCGAATGAAAACGTGGAAAATGGAACAACGAAGATGCGACGATGATGACGAACAGTGACCGTAACGTTTCCGATACCAATATATTAAACTAGCAACAAAAGATGTTGGTACTTCAGACGATGCCGTTAGCCTAGCACCCGCTCACTACCCGCTAGCCGGTCAACGCTCTTGCCGCTCCGACAGCGGGGCGGGGGCTCTCTCTCCCACATAGAGGGACACATCCTTCACTTCCTCATTGTCATTCTCAACACATTTGTAATAGGTGCCGCGCGCCGCCCTGTCTTGTTCTAATATAGTCAGTATATGATTCATTAATCGATGACTAACAGTAACTCAGATAAATAATAACTTGAATACGCTACGATTCCGCACACTTCGTCATAATTTACTTGAAGACATATTTTTGTGAACCAGCTTTTATTGGATATAGCTAAGCTAATTCTAAGTCGTATATCGAGGATGACGTCACTTCACCTCCAGTGACTCGCCTCACCGAGCGTCGCGCCGCGCACCGGCCGCGGCGGCAGGCGGCACCGTAGCCGGGTGCATTGTCCACCTGTAGACGTGATTCTTCACGCTTCGGGAAATACACAAAACAGCCACAAATTGGAGTATATTCTACCTAAGCATAATGCAAAAACGGTAGGTACAATAACCGCTTTACGGCGCGGCGGGCGGCGGGCGTTCACTAAAGGTAAAAGATAAGATGACTGTATGATGCGACTGTTATAGCTATACATTCATGTATCTACTTAGTGGAAATCATATTTCAAGGAGGTGCCTACCTTTACCTATGTACCTACACTAGAAACACATCTTTCAAATAACATATTGAAACTTATTCCAATATAAGTATTAAATATCATGTGTATATTATTATCATCAGCAGATGCAATCAATGTGAATAAGAAAGTTTTGATGTACCAAAATGAAATGCAGACAGGTAAGTATCTCTTATATAACAAACACTATACGTATGTAAGGTTACTCACCGAGTCCCATCTGGCAGAATATGACCTCAGCTTCGATGACGTGTGCGGTGGGACGGGCGGGCTCCGCCGCCGGCTTCGGGGGCGCAGGCTCGGCGGGTTTCGGCGGCGAAGGCTTCGGGGGAGCGGGTATCGGTGCTGGCGGTGCAGCTGCAGCCGACTTCACCTCGGGCTCGGTCTCTGGCACCGGTGCCGGAGCGGGCGCGGTGACGGCTGCGGGCGCGGGCGACGGCGCTGGCGTTACAACGGGCGTGGGTTCAACGCGGGACGGCGCGGCCGGCGCGGGCCGGTGCATCGGCGACTCGCCCGCCGTATCCGCATCCGACTCGCTGTCGGTGAACTTGTCCGCGAGATGTTCCATCACGTCGGCGACGGCGGTCGCGGCGGTGGCGGCGGCGGCGACCACCGGCGGCGGGGTGGGTGCAGGCACGAGCGGCGCGGCCTGCGGCGCACCCTCGTCGCGCTCCATCTCGAGGAAGCTCTGCGTGGCGGTGCGGTGCCGGTGCTCGGGAGACTCACCCTCCTGTCGACCGTCGCGCTCGCGCTCCAGGTGCTCGAAGTCGTCCGTCGACTCCTGGTCGCGTTTCAGGCTCGGTTGGAGCGGGGCCGGGTGCGTACTGCCTGCACCCGCGGCGTCACCGCTTGCGAAGTCTCCCAGTAACTTGTCGGCGGTATTCATGTTTCTTTACACCAAAAATAATAATAAAATGTTACATAAAAGGACCTAATAAGGTAGGTAGTTGACGACGCGAATGATCGATAGGGTGTGAAAAAGTACGAGGGCGTAAGAAGGGCGGGTCCGGTCGCGACTCCTTGCCACTTTCAACTGCGGAAGGTTGGCGCGGCCGGCAGCGAGCGAGCGGCTGCACGACGTCACTCACCACGGAAAACGGTATTACTCATCATACCCAGAGCCGAACTGGCAGATGCAGCGGGGGCGGCGGCGGCGCGAGGTGCCTTGTTATTGAATTTAGTTTAAGTATCTTAAACCCACCGAAGAAAAATTATAAAATAAAGATAACTTACTTCAATGTGTACAACCTATGTAAAAAAAAGTCATAAAACACACGAGATGTTATTAATTCTAAAAATTCTGAAATTATTGACTTTGTACACCAACCTTTTTTGCGCCTGTGCTGACTGTCTGTGCTGTTTTACCGACACACAGTTGCGCTGCGGTGTGGCCGGGAGGATATGACGACTGTGACAACTTGACAGTGCTGACAGTTGTAAAAACGATATCTTAATTTTTCACCCTTTTTTTAGCTTATAGCGGTTATAAAACCAAAATTATAATCCCTAACTTTTCAATCCAAACCAAACCAAATTAATTTCTTCAGGTTTCCGGCTAAGAAGAAAAAAGAAAATCACATGAAAATCATTGCTTTACATCGGCATTCGTTTTTTTTAATAATAATAATAATAATGGTTTCGCACTACTTGTGCATATAGCCAGTATTAAGTTATATTTTTGCATTTAATATTGCCCCATTTGTCAGGAATCGTGCTCAAAGTGTTTTAAAATATGTTTAAAACAGTCTAGTCTTCATAGTTCCTCAAATCGGAGGCGGTGGCTACTTTATTACTATTTAAATAAAACTCCAGCACGCAAGAAACTTAATTTACAGTGAAAACTACCGACACGACTTTGATGACTTTCATGTCATTTTCATGTAGATGTAGCTTAAAATTCAAGTGATCGTTTGTTCCAACCTGTGACAAGAGTTTTGGCGGGAACGAGTTAACAACATGTCGTGCTGCAGTTTTATTTTCATGAAACTTAGATGTAACCCGAGTTGAATTGTATAATTCTGGTGGAATGTTATTCAATTTAGTTCTCTGAAAGTGCACAAGTGTAGTGAAAGTAAAAATCAGTGTCAAACATGCAGTTTTCTCGTTGCCTCCAAATCTCCTATTAAGGTTATGGTAAACTTGCCACCGCTTTACTATAGCCCCTGACTTGACGGACTATGACGACTTTGACTGTATTGAAACACTTTAGGCCCGATTTATGAAAAATCGGGTCATAATTTGATACAAAATATAACTTGACACTGGCTAAATGCACACGTGCGAAGCCATAATAAAAGAAAAAAAATCTGTGTCAATTTTTTTTTAATGACATTGACATTGGCAAAACTGTAATAATTTGCCAAAGTCATTTATCGAGAAAGTGTTGCCAACTTATAAACTACAGTTCATTTCGGTAACTTTTTGAGTATAAAATTGAAATTCTTAATTTCACAAAGCTTACACCAACTAAGGTGTAAGCTTTGTGAAATTAAGAATTTCTCATTTTCAAAATGAAATGCACATAAACATTCAATTTTTTTTCGTATATAAACATTTGTTCTTTAACTAGTGACCCGCCCCAACTTCGCACGGCTATATTATGCATGTATTATACATATAAACCTTATTCTTGAATCACTCTTTCTAATAAAAAAAACCGTCTCATTATCCGTTGCGTAGTTCTATAGATCTAAGCATACATAGAGACAGACAGCGGGAAGCGACTTCGTTTTATACTATGTAGTGACAACAGAATTAATGACAAACATCGATTATGTTTATGCCCACACCCGCTGCTGAGACGTAGAATCGTCTTGTTTAAACCAATGAGTTCTGATTTTAATGCAAAAAGCTCAATAACTCAAAGAGTAACATCCATTACAAAATATGATGAATTCATAATATTATGACGTTGTCGCATCCAACATTTGGATTTTGTGACTGCTCTTCTATAAAGATTTTACATTTACAAGCAAAACGTAATGACCTTAAGAAGTTGGATGAGCAATATCCGTAACTAATTATTACGTCTTGTTATGACAACTTTACCTACAGCCTTTGTTTGGGACTGCCCTGACTGTTTAGTACACAATAAAGACCAACGAATAAGCGAAGCGAATAAACCGTCTCGTTCAAGTCTAATTCTAGTATGACTTGAGTCTGATATTTGGTCCGATTTTGTAGCTAAATTAGCAACACTGGTGGAACAGTATAACACAAGGATGGCGGCGGCAACTGTTAGCGGTTGTGTCGACTCTAGTGATAAAAATACGCTGAAACAGAATAATTGCTACGAAAAACTAGAAATACTCTGCAACGAAAAAACGAGCAACCACAAAAATGGGTTTATGAAATCCACCCATTTAACCAACGGTGTAAATGTGAGTAATTAGTTCAATTAAGTTTCTAACCTCAAGAAATATTAGTCATTTGTTTGTAGTAATAGGTAATACCGCCGAAAATATTCCCGTAGACACGCCCTTCGGTCGTTTGATTGTTAATTATTGGCGTTTGTTGCCTTATAAAGGTGAAAACAAAATTTGTAATAAATCTGTAGTAATTTATTTTAATATCCGTAACCTGTCCTGTAGCAATTATTGACAACAATTGACCATTGACAATTGATTATAGGTTGCTAAAAATTAGGGAATAGATTTAAAAGAAATTATGAATGTATGAGTAGTTTAATTAAGTACTTAAGTCTTCTTCGCGCCCTTATCCCAATTTATTTGTGGTCGGCGCAGTATGTCTTCTTCTTCCATTCACTCCTATTAGTGGTCATCTAATCATTCACATTAATATCTCTCATGTCATGTCTCATGCAGTCCTTGTTTTAGTTGGTCCTCATACTAATTTAATCACTTAGGTACTATGAAATCAGTTTCATATAGTGTTTTATTAATATCTGTAGCATTAGTGAGATATAAACTATAAACGTTTCATTATCCCGGAGTATATCTGGATGCCATGTAAATTATCCAAAGTCCCTACATTAAGTATGTGTAGATACCTTTATAATATGTGCAAGTCTTGTGTATCATAATATATGTACTCTCTATCAATATAATAGAATAGCTTGAAACATAGAGTAGGTAGTTGAATATTATACTATCTCTAACAGTGAGTGTCTATTGTAGGTACATGTTATTGGAACTTATAATTTATTTTATTAGTTTTCAATGCATAAATCCATTTAATTTGAAATTATTACTATAATTTGTGTAAATTAAACTATGTACTTAAGGTGTATGTAGGTATTGATATGTTTATTATAAGTTATTTTTGATAAAGTATTGTAATGTATGTGTACATATTATAATGCATGTGTGGTAGCTAGGTACATATTGTGCAGTAAAAATGTAAACCATAATATTTAATATAATCCCGGCCAATAGTCAGCTGTATTGTAATGTTATCAACATTATAAATATAGTAGGTAAGTCAAATACATACCTATTCAACCAATTACTTAGTTAGGTACATACTAGCTGCGAGCCATGGTTTCACCTGCGTCGCTCCTGTTTGTACTCGGAATGTGTTAATACAGAGTTTTATTGCAACATATTCTGTAGTGTTTGCTTGGAGTAACAAACATACAGACAACCTACTATCATATAATATTAGCCGAGAAGCATTCATAATAAAGTACAACTCAGCTAACAAAAGAAATGTATAAAGTATTGTTTGACCACCATAACTCAAATCTAGCTAGTTGCTTAGCTTGGGCCACAGCTTGGGGCTAGAATGTTCTGTACAACAAAGTCCCCTATCCGCGTCTGTCTGTCTGAAATCTTTATCAATAGATTGTGTGAGGAAGATATGGGTTTATAATATATTTAGGTTTTTGTGTAAATTGGCTGCAATTGGACAAAAAAACAAATGTTTGCATATTATATGCTACCCGTGCGAACCCGGGGTAGGTCGCTGGTACATTATAATCAAATAATAAATAAGATAAATGTAGGTAGTTATGTAAATTAGTTAGGTAAATCAGTTCCAGTGGATGAGTAATATGTATGGATGTATATCTATGACTTAAACCTTTTTGCTTCGACAAGCGTAACCGACATGTTCTTCTACATTAACATTTATCTTTATATATATAAAAATTTCGTGTCACGTGTTTGTCCGCGATGGACTCCTAAACTTATTGCTTGATAGCTTATTGTATTATAAATGTGAAAGTTTATATGTGTGTGTGTGTGTATATGTATGTTTGTTACTCCTTCACGCAAAAACCACTGGACGGATTGCTGAAACTCGCTATCTAGATAGTTGGAGACCTGGATTAACACATAGGCTACTTTTTTCCCGATATTCCCGCGGGATTGGGACTTACGCGGGTGAAACCGCGGGGCGCAGCTAGTATATGTATATATATAATAATACATAGGTACATACATAATAAATGATGAATATGGATGGAGTATTTGATGTAACCTACCTATAGATGAGAGAAGTAGGGGGTTAGGACATTGCATTGTATCAACATAATGCAAGGTACTCACACGTACTACTGACACTGCCTGTATGTATTTCCTGACGTGTACACTGTAGTACACTCTGCAAAGGACTGAGCGTAGCAGGTGCATATTTTAAAGCATTAATTTTTTAAATGACGGTTCAATATTTTTCGTTTATTCTTCTTGAAATAACTGACACTTCGAAAGCTTTAGTAATATCAAGCAGAATAATTAACAATTACTTAAAAAATTTAAACTTTAAAATAGGCACCTGCTACCCTCAGGCCTTTGCAGAGTGTACTACAGTGTACACGTCAGGAAATACAGACTCAGGCAACAAGGTTCTATCTTCGCACTATGGATAAGGAATGTTACCAATTTTGAATCTACTTGTACTAGTACTTGTATACGGGCTATTATCCACAATCAGACCTCTTTAGTTGGGTCCCCTTTGCGTGAGGTTCTAATTGTCATGGGGAGAACCAGCCCAGCTCTTCCATAAATTTTGCAACCAGATGTGGCTTCTCAAAAATTCCTGGAAGGCACTTACCGTCACCTACCGTACTTAGTCTGATCTCCGTTAGCACCTTGCAGTCCAGCAGCACATGCGCGGACGTTTCCTCCGCCTCCATGCACGCTCTGCACAGTGGGCTGTCCGTTATGTTCATGTTGTGGAGGTGCTTGTTGAAAGCTCCGTGACCGGTCAAAGCGATTGTTACCAAGCGTATTTGCGATCGGATTAAGTTTAAAAGTCGTTTCGTGAGTCTGCTGTTTGTATCGGGGAGTGCCAGTTTAGCTTGCCTGCAGCTTTCCGTCGTGGCCCATAGGTGGCGGTGTCGCATTTTAGCGTGGTTGCGGATCCAGGCTCTGAGTTGGTTAGAGGGGATCGGGACGGAGGGCTGAGGCCCGTAACTGACCGCTTCCGCTCCTCTCCTTGCCAGCTCGTCCGCAGCGTCATTACCCCTTGAGCCGCTGTGTCCCTTAACCCATTGTAAGGTCAGTCTATTGCGTTCTCCTAGTCTGTTGAGTGTCTCGTAACATTCGTAAATCAGGGCTGAACTTATGGTTCTGCTATTCAGTGCATGTAGCACCGCCGCGCTATCGGACAGGATTCTGATGCCAAGGCCCGAGACATCGCGATCCAGCGCAGCCCATGCTGCCCTGATTATACCCAGACATTCCGCTTGGAAGATTGAGTTGTGGGGGCCTAGAGTTATGCTGAGTTTTATGTTAAGGTCCTCCGAGAATACCCCGGATCCAGTGCCCGTATCAGTTTTTGAGCCGTTCGGTGTATATCCACATTTCACTGGGTTGCGGATGGTCACGTTGTCCTTCAGTCATTTGTATGGTATAGTGTCTTTTGAATTCATGTCTTTTGGGTATCCTATCACTAATCGCTTTCAGCATGGGTTGTTCTGCTGAAAGCTTGGACAGGACCCTCGTGTGTCTAGCTTTCTCATCCTCTTTTCACAGGCCTAAAGAGGTCAGTCTTGCCGCGCTTGCAGCCGCCTCCTGTTGGACGTATAAGATGGATGGGAAGGATGTTGAGCATGGCTTCCATCGCCGCCGTGGGTGTGGTGCGCATAGCGCCGGTGATGGCCATGCAAGCCATCCTCTGAAGGCGAGTCAATTTAGTCTGTGTAGTTGTTAATTCCGTTCTTGGCCACCAAGCGACTGCGCCATAGCTGATGCATGATCTTATCACTGATGTGTACAGCCATAGCGCTATTTTGGGGATAAGTCCCCATGTTTTGCCAATCATGCGGTGGCATTGCCAGAAGGAGATGCAGGCTTTTTTGTATAGGTAGTCTATATGGTTACTCCAGGAGAGTTTACTATCCAGAACTATTCCAAGGTATTTGACTTCGTCTGTGAGTTGAAGTCTAGTTCCGAAGAGTCTTGGCGTAGTGAATCTTCCTAAATTTCTTTTGTTTGTGAATAGTATGAGTTCCGTCTTATTTGGGTTTATTGTAAGTTCTACTTCCGAACACCATTTTTCCGTCAATCTCAACTCTTGTTGCATGACGTCGCAGGCGGTGTTAGCCTCCTTGGCTCGGATAAGTATTGTAATGTCGTCGGCATAACCTATTGTAAACAGGCCGCGTCGGTTCAGGAGGGTGATGAGTTCGTTCGCTACCAGGTTCCACAGTAGGGGAGACAGTACGCCACCTTGGGGGCATCCCTTTACTACTTTGCCCTTCATGCCCTCGACTTCGTCTACCTGAACGACTCTGAGATTGAGCATGTTTAAAGTCCAATCGATCATATGGTTCTGTTTACGTTATGCTTTTGTAAGGCTAGTCTGATGCAGTTGAAATTAGTTTTGTCAAAGGCGCCTTCGATGTCGATGAACGCACCGAGGCATACCTGTTAGTCGGTTAGAGTCGATTCTATCCTGCTTACAACGTTGTGTAAGGCAGTTTCCGTCGATTTGCCGGAACTGTAGGCGTGTTGTTGTCTGTGGATTGGGTTTGTTACCAAGGCAGTATCCCTAATGTGCCTATCACAGAGCCTTTCCAAGGTTTTTAGGAGAAATGAAGTGAGGCTAATGGGTCTAAAGGATTTAGGAGCGGTGTAGTCGCTTTTGCCTGGTTTGGGTATGAAAATAACTTTTACTTCCCTCCAAAGTTTGGGTACGTATCTGAGGGCTATGCAGGCTCTGAAGATGGCAGTCAGATGCATAGCGTTGGGTTCTTCGCCCCATTGAAGCAGACCGGGGAAGATTTCGTCAGGACCTGCCGATTTGAATCTATCTCAGTGATTAGTTTCCTTGGTTGCCCTGGATACCTACTATCGTTATTCAATCAACTTGTCTGTATATATGTACTTACCTATTGGGTATACAGTTGACAGTTGGATACCTATCTCAGGTATGTAGGTAGGTATGTATATGTAGGTGTAATGATAAGCATTGTTATCTATACGACTTCATGTTTTCCTGTTTTATTCGGTTTTATCATTTGATTGTTTACAAACCTATATACGAGTATGTATGTATGTATGTAAAACAGTTTATTGTAAGTATCTATATCCTTGTTTTAGGTACATATTGAACTGGGAGGTTTGATGTTTCATATTTGTTCATTAATTTGCTAATGTGATAAATAGATAATGTATGAATGTACCAATGTACGCAGCGTAGGTACCGTACCGAGCTCCCGAGTGTGTTGTGATCGATTAGAATAGATCAGTTAGCAAGATATCGTGAGATGTAAGCGCACGCACTGTGCTAATGGATGAGATACTAATGAAGCACGCTCGCCAGCTGCCCTACATACCACACGCTCTCTCTCTCTCTCAACGATCGACGCGGACGGACGGTCAATCGATGCCCTCAAGTTATGTTCGATTAAAGTTGTCTCCGCACTGAGCGTTTTGCTTAGTCGTACCGTACAGCGCGTGCGCGGGAATGGAATCGGTCGCCTGCGCCTGTCTCTCTGTCGCCGCGTACAATTCAGGAGTACTCAAGTGAACGCGAGTGAACAGCTGTACCTTCTAGATGCGCGTATTATAATTATATCTCAGACCGCATCGAGAGACTGCTCAAACGCTGACCTATCCTAATATGTCAATATAGGAATATAAGATTTTACACTGATAATGTTTACTACTAAAGTTATTTAAACCGAAAGTAAAACCATATTGTTATAAAATAGGTAATCATGTAATAGTACATTACGATAAAAGTGTGGTAAATTGATCTTTGCATAGAGGCGGTTGATGACGCGCGAGCGGCAGCGAGCGTGTTAGAGAAGCCAAGATGCAAATATCAATTCCACACGTATATTGTACGACGTTTTTTATCACAGTTGCGAATAAAAGAAAAGACTTGAAAAGAAAACAAAATAATAATTAACAAAATATTTGTGATAAGTCTGTTTACATTTTTTTTAGGCAATATTTTTTTGTTAATTATGCTCCGGAAAGGCCAGGCTAAAGGCTTTTAACCTATACAGCCTCGTCTGACATACAATATTTTTTAGGGTTTTTTCTATTTGTTTTTGCGTAGGAGGTTAAGAGCAAAATACAATGGTACGGAAAAACAATATATTTAAGTAAAGAAAAAACAAAAAATAAACTACTCAATTTTTAATCGTTTTCTAAGTAATTATCACGTAAAATTTTCGTTCGTCTGACTTTAGAGACAACCATTTTTGCTAGCTAAAAAACTCTTTGGTACCTACCTTTTTTATACATCAAAACAGTATAACCCAGATAAATTAAGAATGTTTCACCTCTTCTTCTTCTTCTTTTCGAGTCAGTGACGTTCGACCAGTCAAATTTTTACAGCCCAGTAGCTAGCCACTGCAACTGCAGCAGCGTTGGCCTCTACCAGGTCCTCCAATGTGCAGGTGTTAGGGCACAATGGGCATTGGAGTAGGTGCACCATGGACTGCGATGGGGCTCCACACTCGCATTGCTCCTCAGTCGGTGCAATATACCCCCATTTGCTCAAGTTTTGTCTGCAACGGCCTACTTGAGTCCGGAGTCGGTTAAGTGACTGCCACGTAAGCCATTGCAAATCGGAACCCGGAGGGAGCCTCTCTCGCGGGTGTACAAAAGCTGGAGGTACAGGATGTTTTATTTTCCACCGCACCACCCTTTCCTCAGCTGGGCTTTTTTCTGAAGCCTGTGTGCTGCGTAGAAAACTTTTTCGGCTTTTTAGCCTGGCTGGGGGCAGGTCGTAATTAAAGAGAGGATGTCGGTCATCGAATTCTTGCTTTCTTTTTTCGACGCAGCAAGCGACATCTCTTCTGACCTCAGGAGGCGCGGTGCCAGCCAGCGGGTAAAGCAGACTGAGAGGTGTTGGCTTGAGACATCCCGTTATAATGCGACATGTGTCGTTTAAGGCTATGTCGACCTGTTTTGCGTGAGCGGATCGGTGCCACACTGGGCACGCAAATTCGCCTGCCGAAAAACATAAGGCAATGCCAGTTGTCCGAAGCACATGTGGCGCAGCCCCCCATTTCGTGGAGGTTAGACGACGGAGTAGGTTATTCCTAGAGAACACCTTCTGTTTAGTTTTATGGCAGTGTGATTTGTAAGTCAAGGATCGATCGAGCGTGATGCCCAAGTACTTAGGGTAAGGACAGTGCTCGATTCTGACCTGCTGCCATGAGATGTTAAGTTTCCTGTTGGCCAGTGCATTGCGGAGGTGAAATGCGCAAGTCTGTGTCTTTGAAGGATTTGGTCGCAATCCGTTATCCACGTAGTACTGGCCTAAATTTTTAAGGGCCTCTGTAAGAGTCTCCTCCACCACATCAAATGTAGGGGCTTGGGAGGTAAGAGCCAGATCGTCTGCATAGATAAAACGTTGGGTGTTCCGAGGGCAGGGTTGGTCGTTAGTGTAGATATTGAAAAGTGTTGGTGCTAGTACGCTGCCCTGCGGTAGACCGTTCTTTTGGGAGCGCCACCTACTTTTTTCGGTATGGAGGCTAACCTGAAAGCGTCGGTTACTAAGCAGCTCCCTCAGGATACAGACAAGTCCGCTGTCGTTAGTCATATGTTCGACTTTCGCAAGGAGTCTACGAACATTGACTGTATCATAGGCCGCCGAAAGGTCCACAAAAACCGCACCAGTGACCCAATTTGCCTCGAACCCATCCTCTATGTGTTGCGTGAGTCTCAATGTTTGGTTTGAACAGGATTTTCCTGGTCGGAACCCTGCCTGTTCAGGAATCAGTTTAGGGTCTAACACTGATGTGAGACGATTAAGCAATAGGCGCTCAAAAAGCTTGTACGTGTGACACAGTAGAGATATTGGTCGGTAGCTCTTCGGATCATCTGGTGATTTACCTGGCTTAAGCAGAGCGACAATTTTGGATTTACGCCACAATTTTGGAACTTTGGCCGTTTCCATACATGCGTTAAACAGAGCTAGGAGCCAGAGCACTGATACCGGACCAAGGTGTTTTATTTGTTCAACGGTGATGTTTCACCTACCTAACATGTAATTAGCAGTAAGATACGTATTTAACTTATCGGGATAACTTTATAGCACTAGGTTGGCAATGTAAAACGCACGCGTGCATAATATGTTGGACTATGAGCCTAAAAGCCGTTGAATAAGATCCACTTTATGAGCAACTGTGATAAAAAATATATAGTTTGTAATACAGTGTAAACTCCATGTAACGTCACTCTATTTAACGACAAACTCCCTTTAGCGTCGAAATCAATTGGCTTTGGTTGGTTTAGCTTGTCTTTCATACAATGTTTCACTCTACATAGCATTACACCCACTCTCAATAACGACAACAATTGAGTAATGAAAAGTACCTTTTAAGTTGCTAAAATTAGTAAAAACTGACCAGCTGTGTACGATCTATTGTTGCTTTATTATCCTAGCCCGCAATAAACTTGACTGTCGGCATCATGCATACCGAACTTTCTAAGAAATTCGTTCTTTTGTTTACAAATTGGGATTGCTTGTACATGTAGACTGTTGTTGACCATGACTCATAAGTAGGAGTCATGGATTATCTATACTTTATCATATTCTTAGTTGCTCACAAACTTTCAAACTGTAAACATGGCTAATAAAAGAAAATCACTGTGTATTGACGAAAAAGACAAAAATAACAGACTATACGCAATAGCATTCAAATAACATTCTTTTTTATGCACATAACTACTAACAATAGTCGGAAATAAACTTTTTATTTTTCTAATTCTGATGTTTCTTCTCTCCATTTAACGACAACTCTCTATAACGCCATAAAATGCACAGTCCCTTCAGTGTCGCTATATAGAGTTTACACTGTATATTATGTCGTATTGTCATTATGTAGTATGTAGTAGGTGTACGAAGCGTAGCCGGCTACCGTGTACCGTGTACATCGTATGATATCCGTGTTACAGAAGTACGTGGAACCATGCAGCAGGACGACGGGCAGAGGCAGGACGACGGGCAGGGGCAGGAGAGCGGTGCGCGTCAAGTTGGAGCCGTCGGTGTGGTCGGAGCGGGAGGTGTACCCGGGCACCTTCGAGAAGTGTTCCCTGCTCACCTCGCTGCTCACCAACCTCGGCCTCTACATCCTCATGTTCCTCGGCTTCCTCAACCAGCTGCTGTTCACGCCTAAAGTTGCTACGGAGAAGAACAGAGAGGTAACTACCGCTAACGACCCGGTTATACATCATGCATACCGTGACAAACACACATAACACTTATACTGGACTTTGATTATGTACACTTTGATGATCACTACACAAAAGGATATTGTTCCATAATATTTACCTACTCTAAAAATATTTTATAAAATAATATATTCACCATCATAGTTCACGTCCTTGTAATGTCTCATACTCATAACTAAAAAAATATCTAGAAAATAGCTAACATAAAATAGCTATTTCCTTTGATTTACCATACTGTGTGGGAATTACTCTCTATCGGCAACACTATCGATTGGTATCAAATATAGGGTATTTTTCGCAAAATCAATAGGTTCGATTCCTGGCTAGGGATTACCCTAGCCAGGAATCGAACCTTTTGAAAAGGTCCTTGGGCTTTTTCAAAAATCTAATGATGCAAGTTTTTTGTCAAAATCGGGCACGCAACTCTTTTCAGCATTTTTCGTTATCTCTTATAGTTTAGGATTTATTTATTTTGTTTATTACGTGGCCCTAAAGGCCCACGTAAAAAATCACGCTGTATATATATTTTAGTCATACAAAAACGACATCGTAATGTGATATAATACAATCGAAGCGTAACCTACGTAGGTACTATGACAACTGAGAAGGTTGTGTGGTGTGTCTGTCTGTCGTTTATATTGTATATTCATGTTATTTTGTAAGTAATCTTTAACTCTTTATATAAGTACTTACTCAAATCTTTATTAGGTTTTGTAACTATTCTAAATTTAAACGACAATGCCGCCTTTTACAATAATGGCGGTTATCTATAAACAACCCTTACATTAGAACCGCCTTCCCTAAAGTGGGCCCCCTTGTGGATAACCTTTATGAATGGTTTAATACGAGTAGTTTGTTTGTTTGAATATGATGATATATGTATTATCGAGTCGCGTGTCGCGTCGATCGAGACCGAGACTACAAACTAACGCGCCCCCGGTCCGCCGCCGCCGCCTGCCGCCGCTCCAATATATTTTTACATATTTTATGTGGTAAACATTCATAAAAAAATATGTAAAAATATAATTATAATATATTGTTTAGAGACTCTGCAATGTTCACATACTTCTACCTCACATACATACATACCCTACATTGATTGTTATTGTATAGTTTATTGTTATTGTTGATACACGTGCTCCGTGCTCCGTGCTCCGTGCTCGTACATACATACATACGTAGGTGACATTATTGTACATCAATGATGTATCTACTACTGCTACTGCTACTGCTACTAGTGGTAGTACTCACACTCGGGATATTCACTACAATATCTGTGAGTACATGTAACGTAACATAGCAGCAGTAGCTATGCCGTATGTACCTACCTACCTTGTCGTTCCGATATTTGTCCTCACTCACTCACTCACTCGCGACATCGAGACTAATACGAGTGACACCGCGGGTCGGGACACGCTACCATATCCACACAAGCTACTAGCTGCGGTCGGCGGTTTCTCACGCGAACCTCGTCTCGTCGACACGTCCCGATTTACATCTTGACTTTCATCTGGTCTTGAATTTATAATACAGATTTCAGAATAAATGACGTTCAATTTATACTGAATATCAAGTGTTCCGGTCGACCTTCCAATAACAATATTATTATACAAGGATACCTCGAGCGATCTCTCGAAACGGCCCCCCCCCCCCCGTCCCCGTCCCCGTCCCGGCTACACATGGGTAGTAGACCATAATAAAGTATAATTTCCTGCGATATCTGTACCAATAATTGTTGTATTATTTAATACAACAATTATAAGTTCGAGTCCATTCCATCTATCGGTGAATATGTAAACCGTATGGTAATACTACTTTCACTACTAGTCGTATCGCGTTCAGAGAGACATACATCGAGATCGTGAGTGGCGATTCAATTGATATCTAAACGTATGTTTCATCGGGATAGCTGAGCGAGCGTCGCGGTCGACATGTGTATGTACATACAGGGGAGGTATGTAATGTACGTACATACATACACAATACACATGTATGTGAGAACAATGAAGTTGCGCTTCAATCAATCGGTTAACCGTATCGTGTCACGGCGCGTCACGTTCTCCAGATTTGCACTTAGGAACACTTCACTCATTCACTTTTATATGTATATAATTTAGAATATGAAATGATAAGGCACGGTACATACTTGCAAGTCTGTCTGTCTGTTTGTCTGTACACGTACGGTTCGACCTCTAGACCTAGATGTATTTTGAGCCCGCCTTTCATACGATTTTTGAAAAATTAAGTTGTTTTATTCGTGTGTTTTAAATATGCAGGATTGTCGGGGACATCAAAACATTAAAATAGTAGGTACATTGCGATACAAGTGTGGTAAATTGATCGTTTCATCGTGGCGGCTTATGACGCGCGAGCGGAACGCGAGTGCGTCTATAGATCGCCGATGATCAAATCAGACGTGTAACGTACGACGTTTTTTTTATCACAGTTGTGAATAAAAGAAAAGACTTGAAAAGAAAAGAAAAGAAAATAATAAATAACAAAATATTTGGTGATAAGTCTATGTTTACAATTTTTTAGGCAATATTTTTTTATTAATTATACTCCCGAAAGAGCAGGCAAAAGACTTTTAACCTATACAGCCTCGTCTGACATACAATATTTTTTAAGGTTTTTTTCCATTTGTCGGGGGTTAAAAACATATTATAATAGTACGGAAAAAACTATATTTAAGTAAAGAAAAAACAACACTAAATTTTTAATAATTTTTTAAGACGTTATTACGTAAAATGATCGTTCGTAAACCGACTTTATAGACAACCTTTATTGCTGGAGTAAAACCTCTTTTTTGGTACCTATTTTATTTTATCCATCAAAACAGTATAACCCAGATAAATTAAGAATGTTTCATCTACCTAACATGTAATTAGCAGTAAGATACCAATTTAACTTATCAGGATAACATATAACACACTAGTGGCGTCGAGGTAATGCAAAACGCACGCGTGCGTAATACGTTGGATTATGAGCCTAAAAGCGGTTGAATATTATGATTTTGTGAGCAACTGTGATAAAAAATAAGTAATTCTGGTTATGTTATTAAAATACCACAAAATATGACTTTGTTATTTTTTTAAATAACAACCAAATTCACTTATTTTTTAATGGTTTGATGTCCCCAAATAACCTGCATACTTAAAACACATGAAAAACAACCTACTTTTACAAACTTTTTATGAAAGGCAGGTTCAAAATTCCGGCCAGTGTGGGGCGCGGGTTGGGATATCGACGTCTCGGCTCAAAGCCGACGCAATAAGCGCGGTTGGGCTCCTGGCTAGCTCTAGGTCTAGGATACAGCGTGAATTTATCTCGTAGTCCTTCAGGGCTATATCCTAAACTATAAGAGATAGCCATGAGATAGCGAAAAATGCTGAAAAGAGTTGCGTGCCCGATTTTGATAAAAACTTTAACTGCATCATTTCATATTTCATGAGTCATTACCCTCCTAGCCTAGCCGGGAATCGAACCTGTCATCTTGTATAGCTATACACAAGGTTTTACATCTACCTAACCTACTAGGTACTACATATACATTGTATAAGTACAATAGTTGTTGGTCGGTGTATGACATGGAGAAAGTAAGAAAGCATTGCTATGTTTATTGGTTGCATTCAATGTATCTTGCCTGCCTGTCTGCCTGCCTGCCTGTCGGGGCCGGACAGACGATGACCGCGTCAACGACTATATGTATACTGCAGCCAGCTACTTACCAACAGACAGACAATCGATACGTACTATTGCGGTACTATACATTCAAGTACGAGTTGCGGGCGGTACATCTCTACTCTACTCTACTCTACCACTGTAATATATCTGCTAATTTAGCGATAATTCATTTACAATCTCCTCTCTTGCTTACCTGCCTTACTTGCCTACTTGCCTACTGGCCTACCGACCGACGACGCAGTGTACCGGTACACCTACCACGTGTTTGTCGATGCACTCGATCAAGCGTCGATCAGTACACACACACACACACACACACACGCACACCACAGTCATTATATTCTCGGGTCTTAATGAATGCGTGTTTTACCCACGTTTTAATAAATAGATGGAACACCTGCATTCATAAAATAGTGTCACGTTACGCGCCGTCATGTTTCGGTACCATGACGACGAGGCGTAAACGTTGCGCGTCTCGTGTTTGTTTAATAATATTAATATCGCTCATCTGGGCTTGTGTTATATTGACTAGTGACGAATAGAAGACTTAGTTTACCAAACCAAACAAAGTGAGTTGAAATAGTAGAAGTTGAAACAGTAGGTATCTGTCTCTACTATTGTTATGTAGCTATCGACACAACGTTAAGCATTTTTCGCTATCTCTTATAGTTTAGGATATTGCCCTGATGGCCCAAACAAAAATATACCAGCACCGCTCCGCGGTTTTACCCGTGCGACTCTCGATCCCGTGGGTGGTGAATGCTCATACGTCATCGAAATCGGTCCAGTAGTTTTGGAAAAAATCTTTTCTCTTTATTATATTAATTAGTGTAGATTATTTATAATATATGAATTAACGAGCAATGTTCTATATTGAACCTGTATGTGTGTGTGTGTGTGTGTGTTGAAGGGTTACGCGGTACTGTACGATCCGTTCGAGCAGTTCTTCTCGCACTGCGTGTACCGGCGCGTGAAGCACTGCTTCAACCGGCCCATCTGCTCCGCGCCCGGCGCACTACTCACGCTCAAGGAGCGGGAGACCACCGACAACAACTGGACCTTCAGGTACATTACACTACACTACACTACACCGATACGATATCGTGTACCGATATACACACATTATAACATATTTTATTAACTCTTACAGTATGTTTCGATATTTTAACACGTAAGTTTTGACAGTTTTATATATTAGTATAGATGATGAATTCGAACAGCTGTTGTAGGCTAGCAGCTGTCTAGTCTAGCTCCGGTGATATGTAGGTGCAGGTGTAGGTGCAGGTGCAGGTGCAGGCGGTGCGGGCGGTGCTGTAATGACACGGTGACGGCGACAGGTTCACAGGTCGGGAGCGGAGGTGCGTCAACCTCGGCTCGTACAACTACCTCGGGTTCGCGGAGGGGGGCCGAGACGGCGTGACGTCGGGGGCGGTCCGAGCCGCCGTCCGGCGGTACGGGCTGGCGACGTGCTCGCCCCGGGCCGAGCTCGGCACCGTCGCGCTGTACGGCGAGGTGGAGCGCGAGCTGGCCGCGTTCCTGCGCGTCGACGCGGCCGCCGTCTTCGGCATGGGGTTCGCGACGAACGCGCTCGGCCTGCCCGCGCTGCTCACGCCGCGCACGCTCGCCCTCTCCGACGCCAACAACCACGCGAGCCTCATCCTCGGGCTGCGGCTGTCCGGCGCCACCGTCCGCGTCTTCAACCACAACGACGTCAGGCACGCGGAGATACTCGCCTTGAACGCTATAAAGGAAAACAAATGGGATAAGATTGTTATTGTGAGTTACTTTACATTACACTCATCTTATATAACCTTAACCCCAACCGTAGAATATATAGGTATGTGTGTGTACAGGTAGTGGAGGGCGTGTACAGTATGGAGGGGTCGGTGTGTCCGCTGCGAGCGCTCGTCGCGCTCAAGAAGCGGCTCGGGTTGTACATCTACCTGGACGAGGCGCACTCTATCGGCGCGATGGGCGCCACAGGACGCGGGGTCACAGAACACGCCGGCGTCGATCCTAGAGGTATATACATACATACAGGCCCCTCTTTCCCACTGGGCACGCTGGGCACATGCCCCAGGCGCCCGGGCACTCAGTACATCCATCATACTTTCGTACATAACCTTAGAAAAAACAACACACTTTTAGTAAGACGACAACTTAGTTGTTTAATTAAATCATTCATCAACATAAAAGTTGAATTGTATCATTCTGGTGGAATATTATTCAATTTATTTCCGTGACAGTGCACAAGTGTAGTGAAATTAAAAATCATTGTCAAACATGGACTTTTCTCGTCGCCTCCAAAATCACCAACAAGTTATAGTAAAGTAGCTATCGATAGCCCCTGACTCGACAAACTGTAACGACTTTGATTACCGATACAACATCAACTTTTGTTCTCTCTAAATCTTAGGGGTCCCATTTTCCCAATAGTTTAAAGAAAGCCCTGTTAGATTTTTGAAAAAGGCCAGCCGAGATTCAAACCTGTTGAAGTTTAAAAAAAATAATAGGCTAATACAGATCAATTCCTGGAACAAACATAGTATAGGAGATCAAAGAAAATAGCTCAGTTTCAATTTGACATTTCTGTCTCGGTGTCTTTGTGTATGTCGTGTTCTGTTCCTTCCTGTGTTTATATTAATACAGTTATGTATCTGTCTCTGGCGAAACAATAGTGTATGAGTCATAGAGGGCAAGTTTAGGATATAGTCCTGAAGGTCCATTGAAAGATGAACTCTGTATGTATGTATGTAGACGTGGACGTGTTGATGGGTACGTTCACGAAGAGCTTCGGCGCGGCGGGAGGCTACATAGCCGGGAGCGCGGAGCTGGTGCGGTGCGTGCGCGCGGCGTCGCACGCGCCGGCGTACGCGCACGCGATGGCGCCGCCGGTCGCCGCGCAGGTGCTGGCCGCGACGCGCGCCATCGACTCGCGCGCCGGCGTCGACCGCGTCCGGACCCTCAGGGATAACACTAGATACTTCCGACAGAGGTAGGTACCTACGCCTCGTCTCCCCGTCTCCCCGTCTCCCCGTCTCCTCATCACAGGAGATCCGAGACGTTTTTTAATGATTTACTTACATTTGCATTGAATCGCTGAATGTGTTGCTAAGCTCAAATCTCGAGAACGGCTGAACTGTTCGTAATTGTTTTTGGAACGAAGTTCCTTATCGCGCGTTGCGAAAGGGGGCTAAACGGAAAAAATTAAAAACAAAAGTTGTAACGATAATTTTTTGCTATAGTTGTAAGCCGTGCGGCGTGCGCGTGTTTCTCTGTCTGTCTCTCTCTCTCATAGAAAGCAAACTAGTTTTTTTACAATATTCCTTGAAGTATGAGGATGGTTTTTACGGAAAGAAAAATTTTAAAATTGCCTGAAAATGTCTAAAAACAACACTTTTCTATTCTCCCAATTCCCATACAAACGATTCGTAACATTACTTAAAAGTTTTCAACTTTAAAACCATATCATAAAGTTCAAGTTTTAGTGGAGAGGTTCCTGGAAGGCAAAACAATTGAGTGGCGTTAGCATCGTATAAATATTGCTCAACCAATTTGTATGAAATTTTTTGTGTAGTTTCGTTAGGTCTGATAATCGAACAATATCTTTTTTTTTCCTATATATTTTTTTATTTTTATTTTATAGTTATTGCAAAACAGTCGGCTACACAGCTGTCGACTTCAGTCAGTTCGACTTGAGCTCGCGGATCGGAATAACTACACAAATGGTTTCCTCACTCTGCATTATTTAATGAACAAAAAATACTTTTTTCGAAAACTGCCTCATTTTTCGGTTACTACACCGGTATTTTTGAAATTAATTGATTTTTATATTTCAAAAATAAGGAATCTCCTCTCTAAGAAAGTAATCTCGTAGCTACTGAGCGCTCGCTGCTGCCTGCTTACTGAACCATCCTGTATACAGCGTGAATATGTTATATGGGCCTTGAGGGCCATCCCCCGAACTATAAATAAGTGATTGCGTAAACTTGTAAAGGGAGCCGCGCGCATCGTTACATCATCCCCAGGAACCGAACCACTCAACTTTGCATGAAAAATGATAATAGATAATGGTATGGTCTGGAAATTTGGTTTACGGACGATGTCATAAGAAAACGATGAAAATCGAGTTTTTTTAAATTTCTTTTTTTTACTCTTTATTTATATTGTTTCCATTATATAAGTCTTCCATTCGTCACTCGTCACCAAGGCACAAGCCCAGATGAGCGATATTATTATTAAACAATATAAAACAGACACGAGACGCGTGACGTTTACCATGACGCCGTCATGGTACCGAAACATGACGTGTCAGTTACCCGGAACAGACACTTTTCTGTGAATGCAGGTGTTTGAAGTTAGACCATGTAGTGTAGTGTAGTGTAGTGTAGAGTAGGTGTGACAGGTGTGTGTATGTTGCAGGTTGCGCGAGATGGGTGTGGTCGCGTTCGGTGCGCCGGACTCGCCGGTGGTGCCGCTGCTGGTGTACACGTTCGGCAAGATGACCGGCACGGTGGAGCGGCTGATGGCGCGGGGCCTGGCCACCGTCGGGGTCGGCTTCCCCGCGACCCCGCTCTCCGCCGCTCGCATCCGGTTCTGCCTGTCGGCGGCTCACACGCGCGACCACCTCGACGCCACCCTCGCCGCGCTGCAGGACGTCGTCCGGGACCTCGGGCTCGCCTACTCGCGCCTACCGCCGACTGTCGCCCCGTAGCTCTAGCTCTAGCTCGTACGATATATTTGCAATAAAACGTGTCGTATCACCTTCCCGCCTTTCATTGAATCCACTATATGTATAGTGTGAGTAGGTATGTGTTATCGGTATCTCTGCGCCGGTATCTATAGCGGCTCGGGGAGCGCGACGCTATCAGTAGCGGCCGACGTGTACTGTGCCATGGTCGGGACGCTGGTGCTGCTCGCGCTGCTCTCGGCGCCACCGGCCATGCCGGCACGGAGCGACACTCCCGCCGTCACCGTCGTGATGATACAGTAAGGTTACCTCCAACTCACACGTTAGCATACCTACTTATATTACATACTAGCTGCGCCCCGCGGTTTCACCCGCGTTAGTCCCGATCCCGTATCGTAGGAATTGACTCCAGAAAACGTTTGTATGGGAAATAGAAAAGGGCTGTTTTTGGGGTTTTCCCGGAAATTATTCGATTTTTTCTCGCCTTTTAAACCTTCCCTAGATCTCTACGAACATTTCAAGACTAAGATAAGATAAATCCGTTCAGCCGTTCTCGAGTTTTAGTGAGACTAACGAACAGCAATTGATTTTTATATATATAGATATCTACCTACATAGAAGTGGAACATGACGACTGTTTGTAGGCTGTAGATGTAGATAGGTGGTACCTACATAACGAAGATCGTGGTCACCACGTGTTATCACATATCGCTTACAACAAATATTGGAGAAGTAGTCATACATACCTATAGGTAACTGTACCATCAATAATATGACGCTCGTCTAAAAGTTGAATTTTTAAAAGGGCCTTTTATATCCTTTACTTTAAGAGATAGCGAAATTTTTTAAAGGGAGATGCGTGTTCGGTGTCGACGAATACTGTGCATCATTAAATTTTTGAAAAAGTCTTACCTGGCCCTGAAACCGAGCCAGTTAATTTTTATAAGAATAATTACTCTTTTTTGCATCAATCGATAGTGTTGCTAATAGAGATCAATATCTAGAAACAATGGTAAATTAAAGGAATAGCCAATTTTGTAATCTTCTGTTTTCATTTCAATACCTTTCATCTTTCCAGAAAAAATAGCAGGGAGGAGGTGTGGCCGATGACTAAATAAACTGCTACATGAACTGTTTATACAAATTGTATGTAAAATAGAGAATTTAGAACATTTTGAAAAATATTACTCTATTTAGATTCCTGGCCAGTTCATCCGTTTTGGAAGCTACGATGCGACAGACGACACACAGAGACGCGTTTTTGCGTGGGGGGTTAAAAATCTAATGATGCAGTTTTCATTTATGTCAAAGTCGGGCACGCAACTCCTTTGAGCATTTTTCGCTGTCTCTTATACTTACCTATATTTTTAAGATATAAGTAGACCTGAAGCCCCATATAAATATAGAAGGTCATCCTGTATAAGCTAAAACTGTGTTTGTCTACCAGTGGGGTTACGTGGAAACGTTATCTCCGGTAATCGACCGGCGACGTCCACGGGGCCTCCCTACTTCCATACGGCAACTAATATAATAAATACAAGCCATATGTGTGTGTGTGTGTGTGTGCGTGTGTCGCAGGAGTACACTGGGAGAGGAGCTGACGCTGCAGGTGGACCACACCGTCGAGTACATCGTACACTTCAGACAGGTACAGCTACAATGCAATACATTGGTGTGTGTGTCGCAGGAATATGTTTTTGGAAAATGTAACGATGCAGTTTTATTTCTTGTCAAAATCGGGCACGCAACTCCTTTTAGCATTTTTCGCTATCTCATATAGAAGGTAATTGGTTTCCAGTCCAAAACCGGGGGTAAATCTCGACATTAAAACGAATAACTTTCTTTCTACGACTTTTGTCAAAACCTAATACATATTATCCCAAAAAACATGTCCTGTCTGCCATTTTCTATGTCTATGCGGCAAAGAGCGAGCCTGCCGCGCAAAGACGACGCGCGACGCTCGGTCGACGTTCTTGTGAAAGCAGGTGTTCATCAATTTATTAGACGTTATCACGTCAAAAAATTGCAACGAATAGACAAAAGTCTAAGAACAATAGTTATTCATGTTGATGTGGAGAATGACCCCCTTCCCCTGCATGCTTCTGGATTAGAAACCAATTACCCTGTTTACTTTGTTTAAAGCCCCGTTTCATTGTTATTTGTTCTTTACAACAATTACTTATTTATTTACTTTTTTACCATCGTACATTTTGACCATGAAACCTATTAACACAAATACAATTAGACTTCTAGTACTCATTGAAGTAGACCAGGTATCGGTACGCTTTGCATCATATTTCTCTAGTAAGTACCGTAACGTAATGACATACATACATACCTACATGTTGTAAAGGTAGCTGTTCTACGAAATATGACAGTATAAGTCGTTTTGAGAATTACAATCTGCGATAATGATAATATTATGGAATCAATGGAATGAAATGTTTACCTATCTATGTGCTAGTTATGTACTCTGTAGGCTCGGTGTAGGTGTTATCTATAGATAGCTGTGTGGTGTGTGTGTGTGTTGCAGACAGAGCAGCTCGAGCGGCCGGAGGCGGTGCGCCTGTACGTGCAGAGCGCGGGGGGGGACGCCACCTCGCCTCTCCTGGTCACAGCGCGTCAACGGACAGGTATAGACACACACACACACTCGGCTACACTCACATGCGTGTGTAGGTGTGTGTGTGTGTACTAGGTAGGTATGTGTCGTGCAGGAGCGAGCACGTGGCAGGTGCCGTACCACTCGGGCGAGGAGACGCTGCTCTACGAGATGGAGCGCACGCTGTGCCCCTCGGGCGTGAGGCTCGCCGTCAACTCGACCGAGTGCGGCGAGGAGGCGGCCCTGGAGGACAACGAGTTCACGCTGCACCTCGGCTCCTCGTGTCGCACGGCGTTCCCGGTGCGCGTGCGAGCGTACCCCGCGCCGGACTGGCGGCTGACGGCGGCGGCGCCGGTCGCCACCGAGGTGACGCAGGCGGCGCCCAGGGTGCACTACTACCGCATACCGGAGGGACAGGACAGCGTGCGGCTCGTCGTGCGCTCCGAGGACGACGTGTGCGCTACCGTCGCCGTGCAGGAGTACACGGTACGTGCGTACCACCTCCCGCTAGCCCAGACCGGAACTGACACTGACCGTGTCCTCGTTGTTGTCGTTGCAGTGTCCTATAGCGGAGACGGTGGACGAGATCGCGCAGACGATGCTCCGCATGACGGTGCTGCGCTCCGGCGGCGTGCAGCTGTCTGTGAGTTGACTACCTACATACTTACTCGTACACTATTGTGTGAGCCCGGTGCAGGTGTCTCAACTTGTGGGTATAGGTCACCGTCAGGCTCTTTTATGTATGAGGTTACAATTGCTATTGGACATTTTTTTTAAATTGCTATTTGTACAAAAACAAAATTTTGTACAGTGATGAAAAACATAATCTATACATACCTACTTCAGACTCTTACAAGTCTGGTGTCTCTGGGCTCCGGAACACATTCATCTGAAAAATGAATATTTTTAGTGCAGAAAATAATCGATAATAAGCATTTTAGATTTCAACCTTATCTGTGCATGAAATAAGATTTTACGATTTAATTTTCGATAAAAATAGGTGCCTAAAAACATAAAAATCTTCGGAAAAAACCTGTTCTGAAGCGTTGCGTAGGATAGACTTCATCCCTATTTTTCATAATTTTTACAGTTATATTTGTGTCGGAATAATGAAACGTCCAGTAAATGTTGCCTCAGGTGCAGAGTGACCGGGATATAGAGCTGACTGTACCTTTGTTTTGTAAATGTTGCCTCAGGTGCAGAGTGACCGGGATATAGAGCTGACTGTACCTTTGTTTTGTAAATGTTGCCTCAGGTGCAGAGTGACCGGGATATAGAGCTGACTGTACCTTTGTTTTGTAAATGTTGCCTCAGGTGCAGAGTGACCGGGATATAGAGCTGACTGTACCTTTGTTTTGTATATGTTGCCTCAGGTGCAGAGTGACCGGGATATAGAGCTGACTGTACCTTTGTTTTGTAAATGTTGCCTCAGGTGCAGAGTGACCGGGATATAGAGCTGACTGTACCTTTGTTTTGTAAATGTTGCCTCAGGTGCAGAGTGACCGGGATATAGAGCTGACTGTACCTTTGTTTTGTAAATGTTGCCTCAGGTGCAGAGTGACCGGGATATAGAGCTGACTGTACCTTTGTTTTGTAAATGTTGCCTCAGGTGCAGAGTGACCGGGATATAGAGCTGACTGTACCTTTGTTTTGTAAATGTTGCCTCAGGTGCAGAGTGACCGGGATATAGAGCTGACTGTACCTTTGTTTTGTAAATGTTGCCTCAGGTGCAGAGTGACCGGGATATAGAGCTGACTGTACCTTTGTTTTGTAAATGTTGCCTCAGGTGCAGAGTGACCGGGATATAGAGCTGACTGTACCTTTGTTTTGTAAATGTTGCCTCAGGTGCAGAGTGACCGGGATATAGAGCTGACTGTACCTTTGTTTTGTAAATGTTGCCTCAGGTGCAGAGTGACCGGGATATAGAGCTGACTGTACCTTTGTTTTGTAAAGGTCGTCAGTTACATCTAAATGGTCAAAAGTTACTAACCTTTACCTTGTTTGCCCCGAACAATTTCAAAGGTGTGCTCACACATATTTACATTTTTTCTCGGACCTTTTCTATATACCTAATCGCCAAATAGTCATATCACCTTTGTTATAATATCACTAAGAAACTTATACAAGTTGCAGTAGTATACAATTATACATGTATGTCCTATGATGAGACAGACAACTTACTTATTGTGACTAAATGATAGTAGCTATAACTGTTTCATATTTACACTGTTCTATTTTATACTTAGATATTTAGATATAGTATTTTTTATTGTAGATATAAATATTATTTTTTTGGTTTTGAAAGTAGTTAATTTAATATACAAAATGTGTGATTTAGCTCTGTAGTCTGTACTATAATATTTTGTAAAAGATTTTATTCATTATATTATATTCTACTCCATTCTATTCAATTTATATATAGAATATATTCTTTCTTCGGGTTAGATCAAGTGTTTCTATTGAAGTACTGTGGGTGTCCGACCCAACGTGCTATGCAGCACCCACCCAGCAAGGTGGACTGGCACTGCACTGGCACTGGCACGACGCGAACTATACAGATTTCATTATATTTCTATCTGCAATGTGCCTTAGGTTTTTAAATACAGAGATCAGTTTACGTAACCTTGCTGTTAAAATTTTTATATGTTCCTGAAAGTTTAATTTTTCGTCTATCTGTATATCTAGATAATGTATAGTTTTAGATTGCTGTAAATTAGACGATCTAAGTGGGAGTTTGAGTTAGAGCATACATTTTGGGTTTGTCGACATGTATGTATGTATATAGGCTTTAGTAGTTAACGAACTGGGTGATTGTTCACAATTTATCATAGAAAAAGTCACAAAATTAATCTTATCAATATTTAATGTTAATATGTTTTTACTAAGCCAAAACCATACTGCGCATCAGATAGTTAATATCCGTTCCCAAGATTCAGCTGCAAAAGTAACAGCTGTGTCATCGGCGAAACTTAGAATCGTATCATTTAGTATTTGAAAATTGGTGAGCTCATTGATATAGATGAGGAATAAGGTTGGCCCCAGTATGTTACCTTGAGGGACACCGTCACTCGTCCATTGGTCCACCTTTACTACCTGATATCTATTTATAAGATAGTGAAAGGCCTCTAATGCCCCTTCTTATATCTGATTATGGGGACAGAGACCGTATCGAATGCCTATACTAGGTATAGAAAATTGCCAAAGTTTTCAGTTTTTTGTCTTGATCTCTAACAATAAAGTCTATCGACTCGTGTATTACATCTCCAATCGAGTAGCTTTCGTAGTTTACGGGCACGTGTGTCGTAACGTTACAGAGGGAGCGGTACCCGCGCGGGTTCTACGTCATCGTGGTGGTAGAGGACTCGGACGTAGCGTGCACCGGGGAGGAGGAGGAGCGGGGCGAGGCGGGGTTGGCGGCGGGCGACCCGCTCTGGCTGTGGGACGCGCTGTGGGAGGACCGGGTCCCGGAGGGGCCGGCGCCCGGCCGGGGGACCGAGCGCCGCGTCAAGCGGCTAGTGCTGCAGCTGCGGGAGTCGTTGACGCGCGGCCAGTACGCTGTCGGCGCCGTCGTCATCCTCGCCGTCTTCCTCGCCTTCTACGTGGCGTTCGGTGCGCTCGTGTTGGCGGAGCGGTGGCCCCCGTGGCGGCGGCTGGTGGCCCCGCGCGCCGTCCTCGCCGCCGGCGCCGAGCGCGGCCTCACCGAGGCCGAGGTGGCAGCGGACACGGTCTCGCGCGTCGCCCGCCGACGTCGCCGCGCCTCCGGTAACTACCTACCTATCTCCACTGACGTATGTATACGTGTTAGGTACATATCATGTAACGGTTACAGACGCGACGTTCGACAGCAGCGACAACAGCGACACGGACGAGTCGGACGCGGAGACGGCGACGACCCCCGCCTCCCCCGCCACCGCCTCACCCTCGCCGCCCCCGCCCCCGCCTCTACCGCCTATATCTATAAT
Organism: Idaea straminata; assembly: GCA_951213275.1. Lineage (NCBI taxonomy): Eukaryota > Metazoa > Arthropoda > Insecta > Lepidoptera > Geometridae > Idaea > Idaea straminata. The sequence goes on from OX577850.1 coordinate 15,173,890, forward strand.
CGGTATAGACAGCGGAGTAGGTGAGGTCGAGCGGGTTGCGACGACGACGACGACGACGGCGGAGACGACGCGTCCGTTCGGTCTGCCGGCGCGGCTGCACGTGGCTGCGCTGGCGCGGCGCCGCGGCCGCGTGCTGCGCGCGCGCTCCGACCGCTACCTGTACACGCTGTACACGGTCGCCGTCTTCTACTCGCTACCCGTCGTACAGTTCGTCGTCTCCTTCCAAGTGGTGAGTGTCACATACCTCCTCGTACCTACAGGAGCACGACACGCTTACATCGCCGTCCCTCTCCGCAGATCCTGAACCAGTCCGGCTCGCTGGACCTGTGCTACTACAACTTCCTGTGCGCGCACCCCCTGGGCGCGGTGAGCGACTTCAACCACATATACTCGAACGTGGGATACCTGCTGCTCGGCGCGCTGTTCATGCTGCAGCTGCGGCGCCGCCGCGGCCGCCGGCGCCGGTCCCCGCGCGACGAGGCCTACGGCATCCCGCCCCACTACGGGCTGCTCACCTCGCTCGGCGCCGGCATGATGGTGGTCGCGCTGCTCTCGGCCACGTACCACGTCTGCCCGAACCGGCTCAACTTCCAGTTCGACACCGCGTTCATGTACGTGCTCGCCGCGCTCTGCATGGTCAAGATCTACCAGTCCCGGCACCCGGACATCAACGCGCGCGCGCACGCCACCTTCGCCGTGCTCGCGGTGCTTATCGCGCTCGGTCAGTACCTACACTACACTACACTACACTACATTACCTACATACGAGCACTTACTGGTAGAGATCAATTCCTGGAAACAAACATAGCGGCAAACATGGCAAAAACATGAACGGGTTCGATACCTGGCTGGCTAGGGTAATGACTTTACTAAATATCATATAATGCAGTTTTAGATTTCGGCATATTTAGATGAAGTCCATCCATCTCATATAGGTACTTACTTACTTAACTTAGTTTAGGAAATAGCCATGATGGCAGTAGGTAGGTGTAGTGTGTGAACATGTATGTAATGTATGTATGTATGTAGTGGTGTGGGGCGTGCTCGGCGGCGGGCCGCTGTTCTGGAGCGTGTTCACCGTGCTGCACGTGTTCACCTTCCTGCTGCTCTCGCTGCGCATCTACTACGTGGGACAGTTCCGTCTAGGTGAGTGTGTATGTTGTGTTGTGTGTGTGTGTGTGTTGTGTAGGGTGTAGTGTAGTGTAGGTACTAGTGTAGGTAACGTACGCCCGCAGAGAAGGAGAGCATAGCGGAGACGGCGCGGTCGTTGCGCGAGTCGGGCCCGCGGCCGCTGTACGCGCCGCGGCTGATCGCGCTGCTGGTCGGGAACGCGGCCAACTGGGCGTTCGCGCTCTACGGGCTGATCGTGCAGTCGCCGGACCCCGCGAGCCACCTCCTCAACGTGCTGCTCTGCAACACGCTCCTCTACATGGTGTTCTACATGACGATGAAGCTGCTGCACGGCGAGAGGCCGCGCTGGTACGTCTGGGTGTACCTGGTCGGCGCCACGGCCGCCTGGGTGCCCGGCCTCTACTTCTTCATGGCGGGCAGCACGTCGTGGTCCGCGACGCCGGCACGCTCGCGCGCCCTCAACCACGAGTGCCGCCTGCTCTCCTTCTACGACGGACACGACCTCTGGCACGTCCTCTCCGCCATCGCCCTCTACTTCACCTTCAACACGATGCTCACTTGGGACGACGGACTCGCCGCCGTCAAACGTACAGACATCGCTGTATTTTGATCTATACATAATATACCTACACACTTCTTCCTCATTTTAATAGCTTTTGCCCGCGATTTTGTCCGCGTACAAGTCGAAAATGGACCGAGGAATCATGTTGTCCTATACGAACTTTGCCCCCGTTTTTCACCCCCTTAGGATTTCGAAAAATCCTTTCTTATCGGGTGCCTACGTCACATAAAGAACACACCCTCCAAGTTTTGGGTCTCTATGATCAGCGGTTTAAGCTGTGCGTTGATTTATAAAAATGTATAAGGTAGGTACCTACATATAATGTATTTTATCTTAAGTGCTATTAGGAACAGTAATAAAAATATACAATGTATTAATAAGACTTTCCTGTGACTAGGTACATAATAAATGTATAAAAATCCGGATAGACGAGTGGGCGTCGAGCGAGCGTAGAGTACCAAGGCGCTGCGCTCACACCACCCCCACACCACAACACCCTATCGCACTCTCACCGTTTCGTCCTCAACTCCAGTTACCTACCTACAGCTAAATGGTCGAAGATCGTGAGCAATCTACGACAGTTCCTGGTCCGGTTCCGTTAAACTTTTGAATCGGAACTTGAAGCATTCTAAATCTCTTGATGTAATAGGCACTTACTAGCGTTTTGAAAAAAATAACTACCTCTAGTAGCATGGTACAGGGCAGTTTATTGCCAGACTTTCTACACTAGCAGCCTTTGGACCAATTACACACAGAAAGCCTTCAATGCCCTGCGAATCCAATATAGGTAATAATGGATTCAGAATGTTGTTGGATTGCCCGACAGTGCGACACTGGACTGCAGTACACAAGCGGTCTAGAGTCGCACTATTTAATCATAAATATCGGCCCAATTAATTAAGTATCTTGTATGTATATTTTTACTAACTTCTAGTTTATAAGTCATACTAACAACACTATGGATGTTAAAAATCTGAAATAAATTAATTGAATTGAATTAATAGATATTATTATACTCGGCTCAGGATAGATCATAATAGTCATAAAATATGGTGGAAAAAAAAATAGAAAACTAAAAAATAAATGTAATAAAAAGTGCGTAAAACGAAAATTAAATAAAAACTGAAAAGAAAATAAACCTTGAGAAGTGTCAAGGGACACCCGGATGGAACGAAGTTTCTTTCGATTAATTAGTGAAGAAATCACAATATTTTTAAGCTTTTGTAGGGATTGGTTTTACTTAGTTGTACGAGAATAATAAAATTGTAAAAAAGTTCGATTGTCAATGTGATAGTAGGATTTATTTACACGCAACGGCAGCCCATCGGCCATGTTGATTTGATATCCGTTGCAATTTCGAAGCGATATTTATTGCCATTATGATAATAATTTGCCATTATGATAATAATAATAATAATAAAGCCCGCAGGGCACCTTGAGGCGAGGTGTCGGGGAGTAGCGACCCCGCGGTTCCCGAGTGCTCCAGGGGGAAGCAACCGTTCCTCATCTCCGGCTGGCCTTAGTTGGCTGATCGGAGTGAAAAATGACGAGGAAGCGGTCCCCCGCCTCTGGCTTGCCTTCACCGGCCGTCCAGAGTGGAGTCGCAAGAATACGTTCGAAAGATATATGCCGCACGTCAGTGGTGAGTGGGCCAGGTAGGCTGGACCCTCAGGGAGCCCGTGACCTGAGTTTAAAACCCAGTGCGGCATCACTATCTTTAAGCCACTCTCGTCCCTGTTGCCCCCTTGCTGTAATTTACTCAGCTGATTAGGGTGGCCCAGTTTGAGAGTTGGCGAGTCTCCACCTGCCACTTTTACATGTTTGTTGAACATTGTTACGGCAGGTGCCATAGTACCCATAGTTTCCCAGTATCCAGTCCACTACCATCCCATCACAATAACCCAAGAAGTAGTTTTCTCCTGTAGTTTATCAATAGTTCTATTCAAACCGGAGATTGTCCTTGGCTGCATTTTATAGTGCAGACAGGGATAATCGCCGGTTTGATGTCCACATCATACTTTGCCATTAAACTTGTTATTGTAAAGGGCCTCTACGTGTTGGCTTCGGCCCCACGCATGCCTTCCAAAGGTCCGGGACTCCATAGTCCCGTGATATAGGACATATAACAAACAAATAATAATAATAATAAGTTTTTTATTTCAGTAACTAAGAGGAATACATTTTATATAATTAGGTTGGAGACTTTCTTTTAAGTGAATAACGCTTGTGTCAGAAAGCCTCACTCTTCCAATATCATTATTATAATTTGATTAGTTACTTACATTTTCATATTAATAAAAAATAGAACTAAATAAAAATAATTAAAATCTTAATAAATAATTAATAAATTCAAATTGTTGAAACCCTACATTAACAATATTAATAAATACAAATAGAATAATAAAATAAATTAGAAATCAGTTGCAAATATTAAATAATGAGTCAATCAAAATCGTTAAAAATAAACCAAACTCAAGTTAAATTAAAATTAAATTGGAACAAATAATCGAAATGAAAATAACAAAATTAAACAAAATTAATCAAATTAAAATTAAACTAAAATGATTGTACTTTATGTATAAGTATGTCCGATAGGTGTGTACAACAAGGTTGGAATTTACACGAGTTCACCATCCTCTTAAGAGTTGGGATCGTGCAAAATCTGTGTTGTGTTTGTTTGTGAATGAGTGTATGTAAGGTTATTCTATGTACACTAGTATCCGTTCAATTTCATCATAATCTTGCGTAAGAAGCCATTCCATCAGAACCTTTTTGCACATGTGGTAATTCATAGAATAGAGGTTTAAAACTCTGTTTAGGGAGTTATAGATGTGGGCCGACTGTCTAATAAATTGCCTCCTGGTAAACACCTTTTTAATGATTGGTATAGCAATGATGTTGTCTCTTTCTCTTCTAAGTAGTGTTCTTGGGTTAAAAGTAGCTCTTTTATGCGTTTTTAGAGTTATGTGTAGCATATAAAGTTTTCTTACTGAGAGGACTTGGCTTAAAGCGTACAAAGCATCCGTAGAGAAGGTATAGCGTTTAAAGTACATTACTTTTAGCAAAGCTCTTTGAGCTCTTTCTACCTCTAAAAACCTAGTCTTAGCAGCACCTCCCCAGATACAAATGCAATAACCTTGTATGGATTGTGCAAGAGCAACATATATTTGGTTTAGTAATGCTCCTGTGGCTATAAATCTTAACGTCTTGAATATCCATATCAGTTTCCTTATTCTATTACTAACAGCTTCAATTTGCGGATACCATGTCATATTTTGATCTATCAGCAGCCCAAGATACTTTGTAGAACTAACTTTACCAATAGCTGCACAACTACAGTTCACGTCGTCGTGAAAGTCATCCGAATTATGCAGCCTTACCGTAAAATCTCTATCAGGTTGGGTTCTAGCATTGATGGTGAAACAAATATAATTAGTTTTTTGTGCGTTTATAGTAAGTAGATTAGCTCTAAGCCATCTCGCAATTTCAGTGAGACCCGTTTCAGCCCTATAGCGAACACGTTCCCAAGTTGTGTCAGAAAAAAATGATATATGATATGGGTAACATTTGTTCTATTAATGGCTGCGAAAGCCAGTCACGCAATTACGAAGTTTTTTTCTTTCAGTAAGTAACTTTACCTAAAAAAATACTTTTTTAGAAAGTAGGGTAACCATTAATAATGATAAAATTATGAGATCATAGAATGAAATGATATTATATATCTGATCTGAACTTACAAATTACTTAGTAGGTACAATTTAAAGTAGAAAGATCCTTGTTTGACCTCTAAATATTAAACATAGTTTTCCAATCCTGATACTAAGTTTAATTTATGGCATCAGTCCATTAGTTTCCGAGTCTCTGTATTACAAACATATTTATAAAACAAAATAAAATTAAAAACAAACATATTTTCTCTTGGCAGTGTACCTATTGTATACATAGTTATAGGTCATCTTTTAGTACTATTTTAATAAATATTATGTACTTATAAGAGGTGGATGAATGGATTTGGATATTTCTCTAAAAAACTACATAATTAGGTGATTCCCTGGAGTCGATTTTGTAGATATTAATTTACACTGTTGAAACCGCGCGGCATTTCAAAAACTATGTATAATATTTAGAGGCCAAAGGATCTTCCTAGTTAAATTGCAATAGGTGATTAGTAAATTTAGATCAGATAAATAATATCATTAGATTCTATGATATCATAATTTCATCATTATTTTATGGTTACCCTACTTTCAAAGAAAGTAAGTAAACTTTAGGTCTATTTACTTACTGAAAGAAAGAAACTCCGCAATTAAGGTATGTCTGGCTTTTGCTGCTGTTAATAGAACAATTTTACCCATATTAAATTAAATAATACTGTTTATTAGGAAAGAATATTGTAAATGAAAATGGCAAGTGTACAGTTTGGCAAAAACGAGTAGAAACGGAACTAATTTTTTTGTTTGGCAACATTTAAAAAATGATGACGTTTGAATTGCTTGAAGTAAACAAAGTTCGGAAGTTTATACAATTTATAATTTGTGCCATAAAAGCGTGATAAAACTAACTTAAAAATGAATAAAACCATCCGAAGTGCTGGCAGACAAATTATTTATAAGGTTTATAGGCGATGTTTGGTAGAAAAAGAAGCCAAAACCATTCTTACCGATCTCAACGATGTTTACCAAAGAACCGCTGATATGACAGGTATGTAACTGTTTGTATTGTTGTTTTTAGATGAATTAAGTGTAAATTGATGAATCCTATTCTGTTTTGAATAGCTTGCATACGAAATAAGTGGAATTTTGAACAATAATCATCGAGCACATAGGTTATATTTACATTTTGTCTAACATTACTTTGGTATAGTGCGACAGATCAGAGTTGATACTTGAGTGGCGTACTTTGCAATATGTACCTAAATTTAAATTCGATTTCTACAAAACTTTATTGTTGAATGAAAATCATTACAATTAGAAATTTACCAAAAATGTATTATTATTAATATTTTGTTTGTATATTTATTTATTCACTTCAGGTAAATCAGTAAGCACTGTAAGAAGAGTCGTGCTGGAAGGAGATCGAAACAAAGGCGTATTTTCTACACCCGGAAAAAATAGAAAAGGTCGTCCTAAAAAACAGTTGGATAACTTTGACTTATGTGCCATCAGACAAAAAGTTCAATTTTTTTACACTGTGAGAAAACAGGTACATTTATCATTATTATTATTGGTATTAAAATTTAACTGAATAAGCAGTGTTCATTCGTTTGACACGTCACTGCAACTTTCAAATTTAAAAATTTTACATAGTTATTTTATTTTCAGGTACCAACCTTACGAAACTTACTGCCAGTAGTAAGAGAAGATTTGGGATATGACGGAAGCCGTGAGCATTTACGGAAAATACTTATCGCCCTAGGATTCAAATATAAAAGATGTCAGTCAGAAAGAAGTGCATTAATTGAACGGCCGAATATAGCAGCGAAACGGGCAGCGTATTTAAATAAAATTATCAGCAATAGAAATTTGCCCGAAGAGCTTAGAAAGCCCATAGTTTACCTCGATGAAAGCTACGTTCACCAATCGTATAAATTAAAAAAGTGCTGGCAGTCGATTGATGTAAGTGGAGTAAAGCAGAATGTTTCAAAGGGTAAACGCTATATTATTGTTCATGCTGGCAGTGAAAAAGGGTTTATTCCTAATGCTTTGCTCATATTTACTGGAACAAATAAAAATGCCGACTACCATTCGGAAATGAATAAAACCAATTTTCAAAAATGGGTTGAAGATAGGTTGATTCCAAATTTACCACCTGCATCTATTGTGGTAATGGATAATGCGCCGTATCATTCCGTGGTATTGAACAAAGCACCTACCTCTGCTACCAAAGTAGCCGATATAAAGGAATGGTTATTCAAAAATGGAATTCCATTTGATGTGTCGTTGAAAAAGCCACAGCTGTTGATGCTGGTCAAACGGCACAAGCCCGAGCCGAAATTTGAAATAGACGAGCTGTTAGGAGAACATGGACATACAGTGGTAAGACTTCCACCTTACCACTGTGATCTGAATCCTATTGAGCTGATTTGGGGAATAGCGAAACATAAAATTGCAGCCCAAAATGTAGGCTCGATCGACATAAAGGTACAGTTTGGCTTATTAAAGTATGATATTGAGAGAGATTATATTGATGTTTTACTTTTAATGTTGATGAAGGTTTAATTAAAATGTTTCGTCTTTATAGGAAGCAGCTGAGCGCGCATTCCAATCAATTACGGAGGAAGATTGGAAGAATTCATGCCAGCATGTAATCAAAATAGAAAAAGATTATTACGAGCGGGAACTAACTATGTACGAAGACATGGAGCGAATTATAATAAACCTCGAAGACGATAGTAGTTCCTCTGAATCGGAGAACGATTTAGACGAATTTGCGGCTAACTCTAGCCAAGACTCGGATGAAATGGAGGGGGTGGAATATTTGGAGGAAAATATATTAGATTAATTACAATAACATTGTATCTGCGTCTTATTTTAATCCCAGAAAAAAATAGAGAGAATATTTTAAAAACACAGTATTACCTACTAGCATAATATATTTATTTTTAGGTAATAAATTATTGTTTAATTAAATGATACTTACTGATTTTAATAAATAAACTATATGTACAAAAAAAGTAACAAAAGTATCAAGACTATAGGTTGGTACGCGTACGCTATACGGTCACAGCGGGTTGCCATAAGAGCAGCACAGTGGCGGCCTCCGGATTTTCTACTCTTTTTTGCCAAGCTGTACCTGGATGTTTTTTTTTTTGAGAAATTCAAAAATCTCAAAAATATTGTGATTTCTACTAAAAAAGTGATATTTTGTTCGGCTATAGGCATATTAATTTTCTACCATTAATTTTTTTGCCCAACTGCCTGACGTTTTAGTGTTGCAATCATTAGGAAAAATATTGCACAATATTTTGGGCAAAAGTTGTTCAAACAAATGTAGACTCTAACATAATTAAATGTCTTCAGACTGGCAATACAGTTGGAAAGGGATACACTTACACTCTTATCTCCATCCCTCTCGGACCGAAATTCTCTAAAATAAACCATATTTTTTTTTTTTTTTTTTTTTTTTTATTATGGCTTCGCACGTGTGCATTTAGCCAGTGTCAAGTTATATTTTGCATCAAATTATGACCCGATTTTTCATAAATCGGGCCTAAAGTGTTTCAATACAGTCAAAGTCGTCATAGTCCGTCAAGTCAGGGGTTATAGTAAAGCGGTGGCAAGTTTACCATAACCTTAATAGGAGATTTGGAGGCAACGTGAAAACTGCATGTTTGACACTGATTTTTACTTTCACTACACTTGTGCACTTTCACAGAACTAAATTGAATAACATTCCACCAGAATTATACAATTCAACTCGGGTTACATCTAAGTTTCATGAAAATAAAACTGCAGCACGACATGTTGTTAACTCGTTCCCGCCAAAACCTCCATATTTTTTATTAATTTCTAAGTTCATTTGATGTAAAATGTCCATTGCGAATTCTACTTCTTTTTTTCTATTAATATTATGGCTTCGCACGGCTTGTGCATTTAGCCAGTGTCAAGTTATATTTTGCATCAAATTATGACCTGATTTTTCATAAATCGGGCCTAAAGTGTTTCAAAACAGTCAAAGTCGTCATAGTCCGTCAAGTCAGGGGCTATAGTAAAGCGGTGGCACTGCAGCACGACATGTTGTTAACTCGTTCCCGCCAAAACTCCGCATTCTACTTTTTTTTTTTTTTTTCTTTTATTATGGCTTCGCACGTGTGCATTTAGCCAGTGTCAAGTTATATTTTGCATGAAATTATGACCCGATTTTTCATAAATCGGGCCTAAAGTGTTTCAATACAGTCAAAGTCGTCATAGTCCGTCAAGTCAGGGGTTATAGTAAAGCGGTGGCAAGTTTACCATAACCTTAATAGGAGATTTGGAGGCAACGTGAAAACTGCATGTTTGACACTGATTTTTACTTTCACTACACTTGTTCACTTTCACATAACTAAATTGAATAACATTCCACCAGAATTATACAATTCAACTCGGGTTACATCTAAGTTTCATGAAAATAAAACTGCAGCACGACATGTTGTTAACTCGTTCTCGCCAAAAACTCCCGCATTCTACTTGTTAGGTACGCACGTCAAATTCCATGCTATAACCAGAGGACCATTGAGACTTGAGACGTTTCTAACGATACCTCATTTGTTGAATTATGCTTTGTAGTTTAGACGTTATGAGGGGACAGGGATTATTTAATTATTTACTAGGTAAAACTTAACTATATGGCTAAAAAGATAACGTTATTTGAATCTTTCTACCTCGTAAAACGACTTAAATAGAAATTCCGGTACCGTTTCCTTAGACTTTATCAAAATAATTGAGTTGGAAGTGCCACTTTGGAGAGTAGAACATACGATTTTTCATACATTGCAATATTTGGTGGTTTGTATTTTATTGATTTTTTTAGCGATTTTACGTGTATTTATAAATTATTTTAATATTTTCTGTTAAATAAAAAACTAATAATGATCTGAAACTTAAAGGACAATGGGCATAGTGTCCCACCTGTTGTATAGAATCGAGTTATATGTCATTTGAAAGGTCATGACAGTAGCTTTATTTTATTGTATAACACCAACCCTGTAACTCGCATAGGGACGGATCTAGGACGCTTTCAGTTTCTAAAAAAAAATTTTTTTTTAAGGTCGAGTTGTACGTCATTTGAAAGCTCTCGATAGCAATCAATAGCATTATTTTATTGTATGACACTGGTCCTGAAATAAGAACAGGGACGAATCTAGAACGTTTTTAATATTTAAAAACATTGAAAGTTGAGATCGAGATGTATATCATTTAAAAAATACTGTTAATAGCTTAATTATATTGTGACGCACTAACTCTGAAATCCAAACAGGGACGGATCTAGGATGTTTTTGATAAAAATATATTGAGGTCTAGATATATAATATAGTTTGAAAGGTCGTAACAGTAGCTTTATTGTGTGACTCATATCTGAAAATATGAACAGGGACGGATTAAGAACGTTTATAGTAAAAAAAAACGTGTTGATGTTGATATGTAAGTTATCTGAAAGGCTGAGGTGTATGTTATTTGACGCAGCAAGCCTTTCGGAGCTTTTTTGACGTAACCTTGATTTCTTTCTGGCGACTGGTCTTGGACGTTGTATACATTGGATTAACTCTGGATAGTAGAAATGGCGACAGGTCACATCAACCACCTGTGAACCACGGATGCCCCTTAAACTGAAGGATAAAATCTATAAAACCGTGATAAGACCTGTCGTCTTGTATGGATTGAAATATTGGGCCGTGAAAAAGAAGGATGAGAGAAGATTGCATGTAGCGGAGATGAGAATGTTAAGATGGATGTGTAGAGTAACGACGATGGATAAAATAAGGAATATGTATATTAGAGCAAGCCTAAAAGTAGCACCGGTTACTAATAAAGTAAAAGGGAAGCGTTTGAGTTGGTATGGACATGTGATGAGAAGAGAAGAGACGCATATGACTAGAAGAGTGATGAGTATGAATGTAGAGGGGTGGAGAGGAAGAGGACAACCTAAGAAAACATGGATGTACTGCGAAGGCAAGACATGATAAAGATAAATGTGAACGATGAGATGACGTAGAGATAATGGAAGTGTAATTAGAAGAAGAAGACATACTGCGCCGACCCCAAAGAAATTGGGATAAGGGCAGGAAGATGATGGCTTGGGCTTATGTTGCGAAGGTCGATGAGAAACAGAACAAGTCATGAAACGAACTGCTACAAAACGAAAGCTTCTACAAATATCAGAAATGTTACCTACTTGATCTGACCGATTATCGCTGGAGTTAAACTCGTATTAGAGATTTCTTATTGCCGATATGGTAGTGCCATCTTCGCGCTACTTGATCAATATACGTTGTTGGAGGTTTTAGCAGACAATAAAATCTTTGTGCTGATAAAAATAAGTGTTATCACCAAAGTCTTTGCTTTCATTAGGGAACTTGACTGGCAAAAAAAACCAAATTGGCATCAACACAGTTAAAAATGCTTATTTTGTCCTAGTAAATAGGAAACCTTCAATTTAGAACGTTCTCTGTTTGCTACCAGAATGGGGTTAGCATGGGTTTGGTAGGTGTTAGTAAATTGCCAAAGGATAGTAACCTTCATTTTCGAATCTATACTCCCAAGCATAAAACACTAAAGCTTTTGAGTGCGTAGAAGAAGGATTTATCAAACGCTTCCAGGATTTTACTAACAACACAGTGAACTAGCTAAATACTAATTCGACTAAAAACCAACTCTGAGCGTTTAACCAGAAATACCAGCAACTCTAAAATATTAGAGCGTTGTGGCAGACAAAAAAATGTTTAATTTAAGCACTGTCAGAACACTAAAATAATAAATCTGATTAGAAACAACGAACGGTATTCCGATTAGAGGATCAACCCACGCATGATGTATACCATAGGTCTGCTGCTGTATGCTATGCCTGCCTGAAAAAATCCTTGCATAGCCATTAAGTCGATGTCAACCTAAATAATGCAGCTGTCGTCATCACAAGTTCAAACAAAACAACGTATGAAGTCCAGAAAGTTATTTTTAACTAACATCTCTGATAATTGTTTCTACAAGAGGATTTAAACTCACTCCAATAATGGAAAAAATGAAGTTGCAAGATTCCACCCGAACATATATACATACATACACTGCAAGTTAAATAAAAGCTTTTAAAAAATGCTCTTTTAAGGAGGCTGATTTTGAGAAACCTGCGAGTCCTGCGACCCTATAAAAAACTTTTTAAAGTCTCATTTTCTTTCCATGGATTACATTTCTTATACTTCAAATATAACTGGGTTTAATATTGCATTCACTCATTTAGTGACTTGCTTTGGCGTCATAGTTATACTTACGGTGAGATCCGAATGGTTAATCAGTTAATAACTACAAGTTCTTAAGATTTTTGGGAAGAGAAGATAGTTGGTACATATGAGAAATCATAGAAAATAGTTAAATCTTGTTTCAATCACTATCAACTGAAATAGATAAAGATAGTTTTTTGACGTGATAACGTCTAATGAATTGATGAACACCTGCATTCACAAGAAGAGTGACGTCATGCATCATGGTTAAAATATGACCATGAAGCCGTTATGTTCCGGTAAACGTCAAACGTCTCGTGTTTGTTTTATATTGTTTAACTAGCTGTGCTCCGCGGTTTAACCCGCATAAGTCCCGATCCCGTGGTAATAACAAAATAAAAAGTAGCCTATAGCCTTCCTCGATAAATGGACTATCCAACACAAGAATATTTTTTCAATTCGAACCAGTAGTTCCTGAGATTAGCGCGTTCAAACAAACAAACTCTTCAGCTTTATAATATTAGTATGGATAATAATATCGCTCATCAGTATTAAAAATAAAAAAATAAAAAAAAAGGAAAAATAAATAACCTTAAAAGAAAAAAAATACAGCTAAGCAAAAACATCTCAATTTTTCATAGGTTTATTATGATGTTATCGCGTAAAATTATCGTCAGAAAACCATTTTTTTTTTACAAATTCATGATGCTCTGGATCCGTCAACGTTCGAATCTTTGGAACGGTGTCAAACAATAAAGCTACTGTCACAACCTTTTAAACTAAATACATCTGGACAGCGTTTTTACTAAAAATGTTCAAGATCCTTCCCTGTTCATATTTCATAAATGGTGTCATACAAAAAAGCTATTGAATAGAAATAGAATAGAAACATTTATTCGCAACAAAAACTCACAGTGAGCTTATAAACTATAGAAACAAAAAACTAAAGGCTATTGAAACTAGTATTATATAAAATAAAAAATAAAAATGTAATAATATTGTTGCGAAACGGTCCTCAACTCAGCATAATGTTAGCCTTTCGACTAACGCTGGTCTTCCGTTGAAGCCTTTTCGGTGACGTCACTCGGACGGTATACATCGATCCATTAATAATAGTTACAACAAAAAATGAAAATAAGTAGTAATAAGTATATAAAAATAATAATCATTCAATAGAATAAACCTGCAGTTACAAAGGTATATATCAGCAAATACTAATAAGTAGTAAAAATAAACTAAATAGCACTCGTTTCAAGCAAAAGGGTTTGCTGCGACACTTGGTGGCGAAATATATATTTTTTTAAGGCTTGTCTAAAACCATGAGCACTACGCAGGTTCCTCAGGGGCGGCGGAATGTTGTTCCAACATTTTGTCGCAGCGTAACGGAAACTACCCCTAAAAGCAGCTGTACCGTGGCGTGGAGCCATAAGTTGGTTCGCGCATTGCCGAGCTCCACAAGACCTTGCACTAGATATCCAACTCAATTTATTGACACTACCTTTCGAACTATACACACCTGGACAGCAATATTGTTTTAAACTAAAAACGTTGTTGTTCGAATTTCAAGGTTGCAGCTTAACAATAAAATAAAGATACTATCAGTATTTTTCGCATGAGAACGTACGTACATAAGTAAAACTCGATCTCAACTCTTTAATGTTTTTAAATATTAAAAACATTCTAGATTCGTCCCTGTTCTTATTTCAGGACCAGTGTCATACAATAAAATAATACTATTGTCAAGAGCTTTCAAATGATGTACAACTCGACCTAAAAAGAAAGTTTTTTTTTTTTTCAGAAACTGAACGCGTCCTAGATCCGTCCCTATCCGAGTTACAGGGTTGTTGTCATACAATAAAATAAAGCTACTGTCATGACCTTTCGAATGACATACAACTCGAGTCTATACAACAGGTGGGACACCGTCCATACGAAAATGCCCATTCACCTTTTTCATAAATTTATTCAATGAAGAAAAATTATTCATATTAATATTTTCAGACGTCACAAAAGTCTCTTGTGGCAAAAAAAGAGAAACGCTCAGGTAATCCTGTAACTCAAGCGAAAAAGATTAACTTAAAAAATGACACTGCACTGGCTTTTTGCAAATGCGTCGTGCGTGCGAAACCATTATCAGAAAGAAAAATATTATGGTCAATGTCATACTTAACGTTGACATAACAACAAATTGACATGTGTGGAATGGCCATGTGACGTCACGTCAGTCGGACTCGCGATCTCATTATTTTTGTTTCGCAATTTTGAGAGAAAAGATAGATTCCCATGTGTCGTTATCGTCTATAATACGGAATAATACCGAAATGGATAATCAATACTATTACAAGTTAATGGCGAGTTATCTTTCGAAGCGAAACTGTGACGAATCGTTGATGAGGTACTTGTTCGGTAAGAATTCAGTGAAGAAGAGTCCCGAGGAGTTGGAGCGTGCTGACGAGAGAAAGCGTAGACTGCAACGCGAGCGGTCGCGGAGATACCGCGCGCTGAAGAACGCTCGGCGGCAGCACGAGGGCAAGGAGCAAGAGCCGCGGCAACGCGAGCGTCACGCTAGTGAGACTCTCGACGACGAGGAGGTGAGCGACGGCGACGAGCCTCCTACGCTGTGCCACCTCGAGTCGGACGGCGGCGGCGGCGGCTCCGACGACAACTCCGCTCACTCGGTGGGCCTGGGCACAGGTGGCGGAGCGGGCGCCGAGCCGACAACGTTGCGCCCGCTCAGCCTCAAGGAATTCCTGAGCGCGCCGAACACCGAGCTCGACTACCCGACAGTGCACAGCCTCATGTTCCACTGGCTGCAGACGTAACACAACACCCCCACCCCACACACTACCCACAGCTACTGCCCTCTCAACAACATGGTTATTGGCTCACTGAACAGTTTTATATTGAGTAGTAGATGTTGGTAGGTCACATATCAATCAGCTTGTTATGTATGATAGATCTATGTATTACAACACGTTCACGGAACCGTCCTGCTCTAATGTTTAGGTATATGTAGATGTAGAAGTAGATAGTAGATATGTCATACAATTGCTCTATATCCAGGGACAGTTATGATGGAATAGTATCCAACCATTTACTGTAGATACCTATCTACAGTAAATGGTTGGATATTGTAGGTACATGAAAACATCAACATAACCACCAACTATTGTAAAACGGTATTGAGAATAAATAAAAGTATGAAAATGAGCGGGGATATACGCATGTAAAAGAAACAATGTAAAGGGACAAGGGTGCTATACTGCTGATGGTTGTATACACATGTTGTATTGTGACTTGCAGTAAGTGTAGTGGCTTCAGCATGGAGAGTAGGCAGGTGTACGCCACTACATACAATATTCCATTAGACAATAAGTTGTTATTAAGTTGCCATATCCATATTAAGATACTCAACATTTATATAATGTAATATATTATGTATGTTGTGCTATGTATGCATATAGATACGAGTATATAATACTTATAGTTTGTGATACTGATGAATTTACATTGTATGAAGCATACATACCTACATACATACACTTGTACTTGTATTTGTATTGTAAGGTAAGGTTATGGTCATTGATTAGTTTAGTTAGTATTATGTATGATGAACACATTCCTGTTTACTATTGTTTCGGTGGTAGGTGACTGCTGAATATTAACAGATAATTAAATTGTGATGAATGTTCTGTGGAACCTAATGTTGCCATATCGTAATATCTTCATATCAGTAGGTGTAGGTGTATCTCTCTGTATCATTACAGTATAAGTACAGCTACATGTTGTTGCAACACACATCTAGTAGTTTACGGTCTAGCTAGTATGACTGAATGTTGAAATGTACATATTTCAGAAAGAACAATAGTAGCGAGGTACCTATACTAACTACCTAGTATATAGGTACCTACCATACCATACAAGCTGGTACAACACAATGTAACTTACGTTACTCTAATGTTATATATTCAAGTCAAGCAATGTCATGTCAATAGTGGATGTATCATCGTTTAGGTTACACCATACACGGCGACCGTCCAGCAACAACAACACACAGTATACAAGTAGTTACAAGGTAGAGTTATAATTTGATATAGTTTATTGCTTGCATAGTTGTGATTGCATCCTTGATATAATATTTGATTGAGTGGTTATAATATGGTTATGTGGAGTAAAGGAAAGGAAGGGTCCGTTTATTGACGGGATTGTGCCTAAAGTCTGCCATTTTGATGTGTGATTGTAATGATATAATGTTTGTGTGTGTATACGTACTACACTACTACAACAGTGTAGGTGGGTGCGGCTGGCGGCTAGGCGGCTGTCCCCGCACGCGCGGGTGCATCTTGTAGATACCTATGCAGTACCTACCGCTATAACTATTGCAACTTGTGCCTATAAAGTGCTGGATCATCGAATGCAGTAAACTCTTCTATTATGTATAATCCTACTAATATTATAAATGTAAAAGTTTGTGTGTGTGTGTGTTTG
Organism: Idaea straminata; assembly: GCA_951213275.1. Lineage (NCBI taxonomy): Eukaryota > Metazoa > Arthropoda > Insecta > Lepidoptera > Geometridae > Idaea > Idaea straminata. Next base: position 15,190,983 of record OX577850.1, read on the forward strand.
TTACTCCTTCACGCTAAAACCACTGGACCGATTGCGGTGAAACTCGGTATGTAGATAGCTGGAGACCTGGATTAACATACAGGCTACTTTTTACCCCGATATTCCCACGGGATCGGGACTTACGCGGGCGAAACTGCGGGGCGCAGCTAGTATTATTATAATTTCTTACAAGAAGTTGGTTTGGTTGATAACAACAGTCATCGATGAGATATTGTAAAGTGATCCGTCATAGCATAGGTGTCTGCAGGAAGGAGGGAAGGTCTCGTCAGTGTACGAACTGGCCGCAGCAGGCGCAGACGCGCAGTAGACGTGACTGTACCGACCTATGCTTAGTTAGTTAGTTAGGCATAGGTATACCTGTGAAATATTTGTAAGTTAGTGCCATATTAAAGAGCTTCCTGTCTATTTTTAAAACTTCTTTCATTTATAATGTTCATGAAACCGACTTCCTATAATTGTATGTTCCAAGTACGTTAGGTGCCTACCTAGAGTAGTGTCCGTCTAGGTAGTGGTCCGCCCACCGCCCAACTAGTACTTTCTTTGTTATACTGATGAGGGCAAGACAGCTGGTGGCTGACGGACACCCTAACCTCCGAATACTGAAAGGGTACTTATCTACTATCTATTGTAAGTAGCGATTATATAGACATTTATATATGTAAGCTTCAAGAGGATATAGGAGCGTCTTAAATATTTAGGGGACCCCTAAATATTTGAGATTCGTTAGAGGAGCGAGCGGTCGGCAACGCGCGGCCCGTGAACGTCTTGCTTGCGGCCCGTGAATGTTTTGTTAATCCTAACTACTGGACCGATTGCGATGAAACTCGGTATCTAAATAGCTGGAGACCTGGATTAACACATAGGCTACTTATTATCCCGATATGCCCACGGGATCGGAACTTACGCGGGTGAAAGCTAGTATCAAAATAAATGCATAAACGAGCCGCGATCGACTGTATTATACTATGGACCCAGCCTTTTCTGTTTTGTGCAAAACAGGCAAATTAACTTAAAATGTGCAGTGCATTTCGAGACCCATGCCAATCAACAGAGGGTATTACAGCGAACAAATACTGACTCCCACGCGAAGGCTTCCGTACTAATCCGTACCATGTTGTACATGTGTATTTAGTATTTGTTGTTACTTATAGGGGCAACAAAACAGACCCTATAAATATGGGAAGGTCTGCTAAGGTTATCTCTCTGTTTCTGGAGAGCTGTCCTCTCTGCCTTTTGCTGCACTTTCCTGGCTCACTCAAATCAACCATAATATTACCATAGAGATAAATTAAATATGACACGTTATTTATTGTTTCACTGCATCAACATCATATAAATGGTGACAAAGTGTTTATAATAGACTACATCGGGGACCGACCTACCTATTGTCGCCGAATGTTGTAGGTACCTACTTGTCCTTGCATTACTATATATGTACCTACGAGTATGTCGTGTAGGTGGTAATATGTAGGTAGGTACCTCTCTCTACACCACACCACCTGCCTGCAGTAACGTGTCCACTTCACATACCTACTCACCTAAGTAGGTAGGTACCTAACCAATGTATACCCACTAGTGGCAGACTAAGTCCGAGGCGGTAAAGCAGAATGAGGCCCCCAAGCTTTAAAAAAATTGACTTTTACAAGCTTTTTATTCAGTTCACATTTATATCTATACATATAATAAATCTGTAGACATCAAAAAATCTGTAATCAAAAAATCTGTAATTGTAAGATATCCAGAAAAACATACACACTCGTAGCTATAGATAGATATATAACATTAACATATTAGTACCTGGATGACCGAGCTTTGCTCGGTATATTTTTTTTTTCTTAGTCTAGCCAACTTAACATTACTTAGCTTAACAACGCCATCTGCTGGAATAACTTTATTGCTCACAAAAAATAGTATTAGTAGTTCGACCAATAGATGTCAGGAAGAGTCATATTTTTCAGATAAAAAAAGTAAGTTTCGATAAAACACGAATGAAATGACATTTTCTAAAAATGATTCCTAGCTAGATCGATTTATCGCCCCCGAAACCCCTTATACACCAAATTTCATGAAAATCGTTGGAGCGGATTCCGAGATTCCAATTATATATACAAGAATTGCTCATTTAAAGATATAAGATTAGTGACGCGAAACCAACCAAAAAACAGAATTAAAAGTAAACAAGCGCCATCTCTTGACTAACGACAGGCATTTTTCTCCCATACATTGACAAAAATGTACTAGCTGTTAGGACCCTGACGTCTTACGCTTTTTCGATCAGGTCACGTGTCCTGACGCCTTACGCTTTTTCGTATCCTGACGCGAGTTTAAGATTTTATACCCATTACAGAAAAAGTGCTCAACGCCGCTAAAGAAGTTTTCACTTCAAAAATACACAGGTCGTCTTTAAATCGTTAGCTGAACACGATTTTTAGATTTTTTGTCTGTTTGTCTGTCTGTTTGTTTGTTTGAACCAGGTAATCTCATAAACTACAGAACAGATTTCGACAAGGTCCACACAAATATGTTCAGGAAATATCAGATTAACATTTAGGGTAGGTATGTTTCAATTTGAGTTTAATACAATAATTAAGATATTTGATAAAAAAACATTAAAAAAATGTGAAATCGAAACATTTTTCCGTGGTAAAACGTAATCGAACGTCAGAAGGGAACAGTACCCTTACCATGGTTTTTTTACGTATTCGATTAAACATAATTTATTGAGTATTTACTATGAAACTTCCTAAAAATCAACTTACTAGGTCCACCCGTCTCTGAGAATATCGGTAGTGACGCAAACCTATACTTATACAAGGGTACTGTAATACCTACAATACCTACTACATAATCTACTGCAAAATAAAAGAACATTTTTTTTTGCAAATTATTAAAATATTATGTGTACGGAACCCTCTCTCAGTTCACGAGTCCGCCTCGCACTTGACCGGTTTTTTGCTTGCCACGCGTCTATCTAAGTCATCAAAGGCAAATTCAGTCATATTAAATACCTATATTTTAAAACTTAAAAAACACAACGTTATGTACTGCCTAAATTATATTTAACATTACAAATATTACGACAACCGTTGATATTGATAATAGCCAAATTCCACTATTGAATCGATATTTCCAGTATTGAACAGGGGCCCTACCGCGATAAGTGCGTCGGTTTCAAGCCAACGCGTCGGCTTATGCCGACCCGCGCCCCACACTGGGCGGAATTTTAACCCGCCTTTCATAGGATTTTTGAAAAATGTTTTATTCATTTGTTTTAAGTATGCAGGATTGTCGGGGACATCAAAACATTCAAAAATAAGTAATTCTGGTTATGTTATTTTTTTAAAACACCACAAAATATGACTTTGTTATTTATTTTTAAATAACAACCAGAATCACTTATTTTTGAATGGTTTGATGTCTCCAAAAACCTGCATACATAAAACTAACGAAAAAAACAACCTTATTTTTCAAACTTTCTATGAGAGGCAGGCTCAAAATTCCGCCCAGTGTGAAGCGCGGATTGGGATATCGACGTCGTCGGCTTGAAGCCAACGCAATAAGCGCGGTTGGGCTCCAGAAAGTTACAGACAGTCACCTCTGCTGTTTATACTCTTTGATAAATGACGCGGAGCAAGTCACAACATGGCGGCTAAAAAATGGTGTTCGTGTTTAATTTTCAATCGATAATATCTAGTTATTTACCTGTGGTAGGTTATACCTTCTGCTCTAGAAATCTTTCTAGTATTATTTGTGCAGTATCTTAATACGCAGTGCGTCATTTTTTGTAATTTTTCCGTATATTTTTAATTAAAAATGCAAGAGCGCCGTAACCTCTAAGAAATAGCAAGCGACTAAGTCTTTTGGTTTGATAACATCTCAAATGGACGTATGGCATGCATGGATGAGGAAAATAGTACATTACGCTAAAAGTGTGGTAAATTGATCATGGCATAGAGGCGGTTTATGATGCGCGAGCGGCAGCGAGCGTGTTATAGAAGCCAAGATGCAAAGATCAATTCCACATGTATATCGTACGACGTTTTTTATCACAGTTGCGAATAAAAGAAAAGACTTGAAAAGAAAACAAAATAATAATTAACAAAATATTTGTGATAAGACTATGTTTACATTTTTTAAGGCAATATTTTTTTGTTAATTATGCTCCGGAAAGGCCAGGCTAAAGACTTAACCTATACAGCCTCGTCTGACATACAATGTTTGTTTTTGCGTCGGGGGTTAAGAACATAATACAATGGTACGGAAAAACAATATATTTAAGTAAAGAAAAAACAAAAAATAAACAACTCAATTTTTAATCGTTTTCTATGTCATTATCATGTAAAATTTTCGTTCGTAAACCGACTTTAGAGACAACCATTTTTGCTAGCTAAAAAACTCTTTGGTACCTACCTTTTTTATACATCAAAACAGTATGTAATTAGCAGTAAGATACGTATTTAACCTATCGGGATAACTTTACAGCACTAGGTTAGCAATGTAAAACGCACGCGTGCATAATATGTTGGATTATGAGCCTAAAAGCCGTTTAATAAGATCCACTTTATGAGCAACTGTGATAAAATAGTACATTACGATATAAGTGTGGTAAATTGATCTTTGCATAGAGGCGGTTTATGACACGCGAGCGGCAGCGAGCGTGTTATAGAAGCCAAGATGCAAATATCAATTCCACACGTATATCGTACGACGTTTTTTATCACAGTTGCGAATAAAAGAAAAGACTAGAAAAGAAAACAAAATAATAATTAACAAAATATTTGTGATAACTCTATGTTTACATTTTTTTAAGGCAATATTTTTTTGTTAATTATGCTCCGAAAAGGCCAGGCTAAAGACTTTTAACCTATACATCCTCGTGTGACATACTTTATTTTTTAGGGTTTTTCTATTTGTTTTTGCGTCGGGGGTTAAGAACAAAATACAATGGTACGGAAAAACAATATATTTAAGTAAAGAAAAAACAAAAAATAAACTACTCAAATTTAATCGTTTTCTAAGTCATTATCACGTAAAATTTTCGTTCGTAAACCGACTTTAGAGACAACCATTTTTGCTAGCTAAAAAACTCTTTGGTACCTACCTTTTCGGGATAACTTTACAGCACTAGTTAACAAATCTAAAACGCACGCGTGCATAATATGTTGGATTATGAGCCTAAAAGCCGTTGAATAAGATCCACTTTATGAGCAACTGTGATAAAAAATATAATACGAATCGATCGAAACAAAATTAAATCAAATAAGTATACATACTCCTAGTTTTCGTATATTTTGTTAAAGTAAACTTGACAATTTTGACTTTACACTTACTCACATTATTTGTTCAATTAGGTAAATTATAGTCTAAAATCTAAATAGGAATTTTCCTATAGAATTCGGAAAGGTTGACCTTTGCGTATGTTATGAATTAGTTAAACCAAAATTAGGTTATAAATGGTATTAAAGGGACCGCCATTTTTTTTTGCGACCTTGCCAGTTTATAGTATCGGGGGAGACAAGTCCTGCCAGCTGAGAAGGTACACACTTTTTGCGACCTTGCCAGTCTAGAGTATACGGGGAGTCTATGGGGGAGACAAGTCCTGCCAGCTGAGAAGGTACACACTTTTTGCGACCTTGCCAGTCTAGAGTATACGGGGAGTCTATGGGGGAGAAAGGTCCTGCCAGCTGAGAAGGTACACACTTTTTGCGACCTTGCCAGTCTAGAGTATACGGGGAGTCAATGGGGGAGACAGGTCCTGCCAGCTGAGAAGGTACACACTTTTTGCGACCTTGCCAGTCTAGAGTATACGGGGAGTCTATGGGGGAGACAAGTCCTGCCAGCTGAGAAGGTACACACTTTTTGCGACCTTGCCAGTCTAGAGTATACGGGGAGTCTATGGGGGAGACAAGTCCTGCCAGCTGAGAAGGTACACACTTTTTGCGACCTTGCCAGTCTAGAGTATAGGGGGAGTCTATGGGGGAGACAGGTCCTGCCAGCTGAGAAGGTACACACTTTTTGCGACCTTCCCAGTCTAGAGTATACGGGGAGTCTATGGGGGAGACAGGTCCTGCCAGCTGAGAAGGTACACACTTTTTGCGACCTTGCCAGTCTAGAGTATACGGGGAGTCTATGGGGGAGACAGGTGCTGCCAGCTGAGAAGGTACACACTTTTTGCGACCTTCCCAGTCTAGAGTATACGGGGAGTCTATGGGGGAGACAAGTCCTACCAGCTGAGAAAGTACACAGTTTTTGATGAAATTACTTTGAACTGTTAGGAACGCGTTTATTACTTTACAATTTGTAAAAAGGCTTATGCGTCCGCGAAAATATCAGAACACACACACACTAATAAACTATTAAATATCAACGTAATGAAATTTAATATATTTATTGAATGAGGCCAATGTTTATTATTCGACGTAAATAGATTGTATAAATACCGGCATTATAGTCGGAGATCCCTTTCAAGACGATCTTCATCGAGCTCTTTAATGGATGAAAAGTATTTTATCACAGTTGCTCATAAAGTTGATCTTATTCAACCGCTTTTAGGCTCATAATCCAACATATTACGCACGCGTGCGTTATGCATTATCTCGACGCCACTAGTGTGTAAAAAGTTATCCGGATAAGTTACATTGGTATCTTACTGCTAATTACATGTTAGGTAGATGAAACATCATCATCATCATCTTCCTGCCCTTATGCCAATTTATTTGGGATCTGGGTTATACTGTTTTGATGGATAAAAAAAAGTTTTTACTCCAGCAAAAAAGGTTGTCTATAAAGTCTGTTTACGAACGATAATTTTAATTGATAACGTCTTAAAAATGGTTAAAAATTTAGTTTGTTTTTTTTTAGTTTTTCTTTACTTAAATATAGTTTTTTCCGTACCATTATATTTTATTTTTAACCCCCGACAAATGGAAAAACTCTAAAAAATATTGTAGACGATGCTGTATAGCTTAAAAGTCCTTTGCTTGGCCTTTCGGGAGTATAATTAATAAAAAAATATTGCCTAAAAAAATTGTTAACATAAACTTATCACCAAATATTTTGTCATTTATTATTTTCTTTTCAAGTCTTTTATTCACAACTGTGATAAAAAAAGCGATACGTACGATACAAGTGTGATAATCATCGAGGCGGTTTACGACGCGCGAGCGGAACGCGAGTGCGTCTACAGAGCACCGAGATTAAATGAACAATCCACACGTGTATCGTACGACGTTTTTTTGAAATGATCAATTTACCACACGTGTATCGCAATTTACTATTATATCAAATAAAATAGGGCAATAAATATTTTACAAATAGGTTGTCTAAAAATTTCAGTTCAGAATATGATTAATTTTACTTACACAATAGAAAGTACGAAGCCTATAGAATATGCAAACGTTAGTTTGACTATTTTTTCCCGTCACAACTCATGGGTAGGCAGGTAAATCGATATTAGTTATATGCACTGGTCTGGTTAATTAATTAAAGTGAAGTTAAAATAAATATTATGTATTTCATTAGTACGGAATTTGTCTATTGATCAAACCAGTGAGAAGTCTAAAAACAAAAAAAAGATATATATTAATCACTCTGGACTGAAATATTTTTAGGCAACCTATTTGCAATATATTTATTGGCCTATTTATTATTTATATAAAATACTTTTTATCCATTAAACAGAATCCCTTTCACGACGACTTTCATCGATAGTCGTCCTGAAAGGGATCTCCGACTATAATGCCGGTATTTATACAATCTATTTACGTCGAATAATAAACATTAGCCTAAGTTTAATAATGTACTAAGTACTTCCTACTTATATAATAAATAACAGACAGTAATTGTCTACCTAATTTGTCTAAAATACCGATTGCGATGAAGGTTTATTAGCGGTATATATAGACCTGGATTGAGTCATCGGCTACTTTTCATCCCGACATATTCCGACGGGAACGAGACCAGTCAGGGGTTATTTACATGTATAAAAGTAGAATGGTGTATCTAGCTGAACTATATGTAGGTTCTAGTAGGCCCAGCCCCCTTAGACAAGATTGCTTTCTATTAGCGATATCGCCAATCGACAGACATTTATTTTTATATTTTTGGACGAAATTGACACAAGCCGAAAAAAGTCACGTAGTCTTGCGTTAGAGAAAAAAAATGGTGGTTTAGTTCCATCTTATGCTAATTTTGTACAACGTTTTATGGCAATTTCAGACAATTAAATCTAACGATTGGCGATATCGCTAATAGAAAGCAGTTTTTTCTAAGGGGCCTGGTCTAACTATATCACAGTCATTGACCATCACAACTACCCGTCTTTCTTCTTCTTGTCTATCTAAAGCAAACGTTGCCTTGATGGAAGAGATCGCTTTGAGCGATAACGCCGCCCTTTATGCCAGTTCAATTAAGGCTATAGGTAATATCTGCACCTAATACTAAGTTTTTTACGTACTATTAGTAAGCGACCCGCTCTACATAATCTGTGTAAATAGGTGATAGGTCCACGCTTCCAGAATTCACCATCACCAACGATCTGAGATGCGGGTAGAATTATTTAAAAAAAAAAAAATCCTTAAACAGTTCCGATATTCAGATCTCGGAACGATCTGGATTCGGGAATGTTGATGAATTGTAGAAATAAATGCTCCAATCGTTATAAAGACCCACCCAAAATGTTTTTCTGTGATCCTGATCACAACGTGTCGTGTCGTGGCTCTTGGTGTGTACAACGGGTTACATCCAAGGGACGCCCGCGCCCGCGCCGTTTCGTTCGACTAATCAATAACAGAACGCATTAGTACCTATTAGTACCCTGATGAGCATATAATAGATAGGTAGGTGAACAGCGGCGCGGCGGCGCGGGCGGCGAGCCTGCGATGTGTCGATGCGAAGATGCGTGACGTCTCGAGCGTGGAGCGGTGAATGCGCGCGCGCGAAGCGCTCAGTCGAGTGGAAACCCAGCTCATCGGCATTAACCTAACGTAACAGGTAAGTTTCTTAACTGTAAAAGTTAATTAAGTGGGGTAATGAATGCGGCACACGAGCATTCTATATGGATGAGTGCTAGCGGAGTGGCGAGGCCGCCCGCGCCCGCGCAGTGCGCAGTGCGCAATGCGCCCGTGGGCAGTGGCCGCCCGCGACTCTAGTCCTCGCACGCGCACCTCCGAAACATGACAACGTACACTATGTACAAAATCACATATGTCGCCAGGAAGAAAGAAAAGCAGGTACGTATGTCGACTGGGGCTAAGCTAGGCCGAGGGCGCGGCGCACAGACCGCGTGAGCGGGTACCGCCCCGTCCCACACCGGCCTGCGTCGTCGTCCGAGTTCAACGAGTAGAGCATGGTCCCGCGCAGGCCGGAGGTGGCCGCGTACGTCGCCTTCTCGGCCGCGCTGCGCACCGTCTCGTATGAGATCCACTCGACGTCGGCGAACAGGTACGGCGCCCGCGCGTGCTCGTCGAACACCTCAGTGACGCGACTCGCATTGCCCGCTACGAAGGTGCACACGTCGCCGTAGTCGGCGAAACCCAGTGCGCCGACTCGCCCGAATCCGGAAGCCGGGCTGCCGACGTTGCTGTTCTCTGGGTTTACCAGAGTGAAAGTGTGCCCATACATTGGGATACCTATGACTATTTTGTTGCGAGGGAGCCCTTTCTGTTCATACATGTGCACGGTGTAGTTAATGTTGAGCGTTGCAAGGTATAGCTCCTCACTGGGCCTCGCATACAGCGGTGAGTTGAATCCAGTGAACGGAGTGTATTTAGTATAATAGTGGAAATCATATGTCATCACGTTTGCATAGTCGGCATAGAGAGCAATCTGATCCACATCATACGAGACATCCACTATTGTCTGCGGAGCGGCCACTGCCACCGTCAGAAGGTACTTCCGCTTCTCCCTTTCATATTCCATTCTAATTTCACGCAGCAACTGGGAGAAATGTTGCCGTTCCCTACCGCTGAGCTGGGGCTCCGAGTAATGCATCGCGGGAAACTCCCAGTCGAGGTCGACGCCGTCAAGGTTGTACATTCTCAATATGCTCTTAATGGATCTTATGAATACTTTTCTGGAGGTGTGATTGACGACCATATCGGGAAAGCCGTCTGCCTCGCCGGCCCCGCCCACGGAGAGCAGCACCTTGAGCATAGGGTTGTACCGCTTGAGGGCGACGAGCGCTGGCAGCGCGGCGCTCAGCTCGGATGAGAGCCGCACCTGCCGCGACGACACCGTAGCGAACCCCACGTTGATGTGTGTGCAGAGCTGCGCGACCTCAGCGTCCACTATAGACGACCCGTTCGACGGTGGCGTGTAGTAGCACGACAACACTCGACTCACGTCCTCGGACTTCTCCGTCCTCGAGCCCGATACGGTACTCACATCCTTAGTTTCTATAAGTATTAACGAGGTGAGGACTATGAGGGACAATGTGGACGCACCGACTACAACCCGCCACGATATACACTTCTGTATCTTATTATCAACGATGTACGTTTCCTTTGTATCGATGTCGTTTGGTTTCATTGAATTGGCCTCGAGAAGTTTTTCTTGCATACTGATCACATTTTGATGTAGGAATTTCATTGTTCACAGATAACTTTACGCTTTGGTGATAGTTTCAGCACTTTGGTTTTCACTTTATTAGAACACAAGCTCCCATAATAAAATGTTTAATAATAAATATGTTGTATTGCGTGTCAACATCACAAAGCGCGAAGCCAGTGTTGCCAACTCGAATTTTGAAAAATGTGTAGACCCCATAAAAGTTCGTAGTTCTACAACGTACTTGTACGTACTTTTTTCAGAGTGAAATGAAGAGGAATATAATGATTGTTTTAACTCTGCATTAACCTGCGCGCAGAACGTACCTAGTTCTTTCTTATGTTTATTTCCTAAGTTGTGTTCAATTAAATCAAAATTTGATAGATATCAAAAGAACACAACAACAGTAACTCCGCCAAATTAAAATGTTTTTAGGTTAAGTGTTTCTGGTGAGACGAGACGTTTTCGTTTAACACAGTCACAGCTCCTCATACCTCCATGTCACAGCTCTATGGAATCCGAACTTTGTTTCACTTGTGTTTAAAAATAATGAAAGTAATATTGTGTTGACGAAGCGAGTGTGTATAAAATAATAAGTGTATAAAACGCAACGTTTACTAACTTTTTTTGGCGAATGAAAAGGAAATTATGCACATTTAGCTATGAGTTTCGTTATTTTACAAATTAATAGATTCTGGGACTGAAGTTGTAGGTTTGCAGGAGATGCCTATAGTACGTAGATCTACGAACAAAGACGTAGGGTTGGCAACAGTGCGCACAGCATAGAAATCGCATGTACCTAGCAAAATCCAAAGACTAAGCCACATCGAAACACATAAGGTGGGTCTCGAAATGGACCGCGGCCTTTGACACTGGCTATATGCACAAGCCAAGGAACTTAGAGGAAAATAACGATACGAACATAAAATTCTATGGCACAAGCACAACTCACTCCGGGAGTTTTGGCGGGAACGAGTTAACAACATGTCGTGCTGCAGTTTTATTTTCATGAAACTTAGTTGTAACCCGAGTTGAATTGTATAATTCTGATGGAATGTTATTCAATTTAGTTCTGTGAAAGTGCACAAGTGTAGTAAAAGTAAAAATCAGTGTCAAACATGAAGTTTTCTCGTTGCCACCAAATCTCTTATTAAGGTTATGGTACTTGCCACCGCTTTACTATAGCCCCAGACTTGTCGGACTATGACGACTTTGACTTTTTTGAAATACTTTAGGCCCGATTTATGAAAAATCGGGTTATAATTTGATGGAAAATATAACTTGACTCTGGCTAAATGCACAAGCCGTGCGAAGCCATAATTAATAGAAAAAAAAGCATAGAAATTGTCATTGTCACCAAATTGTCAATGTCACCAACTTATTAGCAATGAATGTCAATTGTCAGATTATAGAGAAAAACGGGAGCCAATAATGCACAACACCTATAAAACACAGCACTATAATGGTCGCTCCTATATGTACGACCTGATAATTGTGAGCACCGTGTCAATAACTATCGGGCCGTGCAATAAGGTGTCGGTAATTATCAGGGTGGACATTTTTTGTCCGGGGTGATAATTGCCGACACTATATTGTACACCCCGATAATTAGCAACACCTCGCTGAATGTCAAACTCATGCCTCGTTTAAATGGTTTAGTTACTAATTCGAACATCAGTCAAGTCATTTTGAGAAGTGAGTGTTTTTTTGTGTGAGTGAGTGTACCACCCCAAACTTAATTTCTAAGTTAAATGTTACAGAACCGACATGGATAGCTTAGGTTAGGTTAGAACTGCGACCACAACGCCAGATCCGAACTCTACTCATTTTTGAACTGTTACATTAATCTTAAGAGCAGTTTAAAGAAAAAAAAATATATCTCTAAAACTTGAACATCAAAAATAAATACTGCTACTTGCTTACTAAACTGCCCTAAAACAAAGCATCAAATGCATAGACAAAGACGGTGGAGGATAGGACAAACTGACCAATAAGAGCAGAGATATCGTTTAGCCAATAGAACGGTGATTAGAATTATCAGGTCGTACATTAGAGGGGTGTACAATATTTACACGTTATGATAATGCACAGGATGATATTGTACGACACCCTATTGTACAACATGATAATTTCTAGCACGGTACGCCAATTATATGCTGTACAATAAGGTGTTGGTAATTATTGGGTTGGACAATACAGTGTCGTACAATATAGTAACCCAGAAAAACAAAAAAGCTAAATAATTTTGTACCTATTTGTTTGTAATAGATTGTTCCAAATTGCTAATTCATATCTACTCTAGATAATATGGGTATAACTGAAGAAAAAAAAAACACTTTCGGTTCTGGATAAGGATAGAGTGACCTGCGAGTCTAGGTTGACCGTCATTCATAATGGAAGGTCAACCATCAGACAACTATGAAGAACGGCTGTACTCTGTTTTTAAATCGTTCGATGTCAACAACGAAGAGTCACTGGACAAGTCTGCCGTTCATAATCTATGTGACGCGTTACAGCTGGAGGAGCGCGGAGCTGCGCTCGTCGACACGCTGTTCGAGGCGCGTACAGGCCGCGTCACCTTCTCGCAGTTCCGTAGCGGGCTGCTGGCCGTGCTGGGTGACGGCCCGTCCACGGTCGACCCCGCCGGCACCGGCCCACCCAGCGACGACGACTCCTCGGGGCGCGAGGTCGCACCGCGGTTCGTTTTCGGCTCCAAGAAATACGGGAGAAGGTCGCGGCCGCAACCAGGCGCGCCCGTCGTCGTCACCCCCGAAACTCGCGCGTCGTCCGCCTCGCGGCTCACTGGCTCACCGCCGGCGCGGCCCCGCACTCGCCGCAGCGCTTCCGCGATGGAGGCACGCGAGGCCCCGCTCGAGCACGATGCGCGCGTCGATCGAGAACGCGCGCTCGCGCTCTGCCGAGACCTACGTATGGACGCTATCGACGCTAGGCTCGTCGATCGCGTGTTCGACGAGGCGCGCGCTCCTGACACGACCGTCGGCGAGTTCTTTGAACGGCTTAACGCGACACTTGCGACCAGCGTCGAGGAGGCTAAGACGAGCCCGCGCGTCGAGAGCGCCGCCCACCCATCCACCGGCAGCGCCTTCGACGACGACGAACACGACTATATATCGATTATTACCGCCGACGCCGTGATCGAGGCGTGGGAGACGGCTGGCATACGGCGCCCGCGGCGCCTGCTCGCCGAGCTAGGGTTCACGGGTGCGTCGGTCCCCGCCGGCGAGTTGGAACGGGCGCTCGATGAGGAGCAGCGCGCCGCGCCCGCCATCTCTCCGGTGGCCGTGACCGCGGCGCTGGCCCTGGCGCGCCTACGCGCCATCCGCGCCACCGAGCGCGCCGCCCGCCTCGTCGCCGAGCGCGACAAACTACGCGGAGACGTCGCCGCGGGGGAGCGCCGCGCCTTTCTACTTGCACAGGTATGGATCTCTCACCTCCCATTTACTTATGTTATATGTATAGGGTATAATTTTAATATTTGTACAGTTCACCATGACGACGTCATCTACATAATACCTCGATCACCCCCCCGGACGTGATTGTTTACGATTCTCGCGCAAGTTACATAATTATTTATTTGAAAAAGGGTCATTTCAGGTCATACCGGCCCTTAAGGTTAACACCAACAGTAAGCAACCTGCATATGTGTATATTAGTACTTTTCTTTAGCTAGTCTAAATCTTTTTATTTGGCTCATCATAATCGTTCCCACATGTACCTACATTAATTTTAAAATCGAGGTGTCAAGTACCTATTCAATCTATTGTTCTCTTCCCAATGGACAGGAAGTTGACGAAAGTCACGCGCGGCTCGAAGCCGAACTGCGAGCGACGTTGCGGCGCGCCGACACGCGTCACGCGGAGGAGGCGCGCCGCGCGGCGCGGGAGGCGGCCGCGGAGGTTGAGCGCGCCGCCGGCGAGCGGGCGCGGCTCGAAGCGGAGCTGAGTCGCCGCGACGAGGCGGAGGCGGGGCTGCGCGCCGAGCTCGCCGCGGCCGCTGCGCGTCTAGGGGTGGAGGAGACGCGCGCGCTCGCCGCAGAGGAGGCGCGGGCGGCGGCGGTGCGGGACCGGGCCGAGCTCGCGGCGGCGGTGCGCGAGGCGGAGGCGCAGGCGGCACGCGCCGCGGCCGACGCTGCCGCCGCTGCGACGCTCACCGCACGCCTCGAGGAAGCAGTGCGGGAGAACGTGCAGCTGCGCGAGCGCGTCGAGGAGCTCGCGGCGGAGCTGGCGGCGCCGCGAGTGACCGACGACCCCGCGCCCGTCCCGCCCGCCGCCGCCGCCGCCGCCGGCAGCCTGTGTCACGAACTGGAGGAGGCTCAGGTGATTATATCAAACCGGTTCTATCCCGGTGCTTCGTTAAATCGTTTGTTAGTTAGCGGCTTTCTACAGCGGCCTTCGTCAATGTTCCAGGCGGCGCCGACTGACGGCGCGAAAGCTCCGGCCGGCGTCGGGGGTGCTCCCTCGTCTCTCGAGGACGACGACGAAAAACGGAAGCTCATCGAGCTCGTGAGGTCTGTTAACAGTTCGATTCTATTCATCGTTCGATATGGAACAAATATAATGTTCATCAAATAGTACATTACGATATAAGTGTGGTAAATTGATCTTTGCATAGAGGCGGTTTATGACGCGCGAGCGGCAGCGAGCGTGTTATAGAAGCCAAGATGCAAAGATCAATTCCACACGTATATCGTACGACGTTTTTTATCACAGTTGCGAATAAAAGAAAAGACTTGAAAAGAAAA
Source organism: Idaea straminata (assembly GCA_951213275.1). Taxonomy (NCBI): domain Eukaryota; kingdom Metazoa; phylum Arthropoda; class Insecta; order Lepidoptera; family Geometridae; genus Idaea; species Idaea straminata. Next base: position 15,206,290 of record OX577850.1, read on the forward strand.
CAAAATAATAATTAACAAAATATTTGTGATAAGTCTATGTTTACATTTTTTTAATGCAATATTTTTTGTTAATTATGCTCCGAAAAGGCCAGGCTAAAGACTTTTAACCTATACAGCCTTGTCTGACATACAATATTTTTTAGGGTTTTTTCTATTTGTTTTTGCGTCGGGGGTTAAGAACATAATACAATGGTACGGAAAAACAATATATTTAAGTAAAGAAAAAACAAAAAATAAACAACTCAATTTTTAATCGTTTTCTAAGTCATTATCATGTAAAATTTTCGTTCGTAAACCGACTTTAGAGACAACCATTTTTGCTAGCTAAAAAACTCTTTGGTACCTACCTTTTTTATACATCAAAACAGTATGTAATTAGCAGTAAGATACGTATTTAACCTATCGGGATAACTTTATAGCACTAGGTTGGCAATGTAAAACGCACGCGTGCATAATATGATGGATTATGAGCCTAAAAGCCGTTGAATAAGATCCACTTTATGAGCAACTGTGATAAAAAATAAATTACACAATACTTCCGATAATATAATGTTTAGTTTTTGGGATATTTTGTATTCGTAATAAAGTGTGCGTGTGTCGTGTATATCGATCGCAGTGAGCTGGAGTCGAGCCTGGAGGCGATGCGGTCGGAGTACGAGTCGTGCGAGGAGTACTGGTCGGGCAAGTTGCGGGAGGAGAGGGCGGCGCACGACGCGGACGCGGCCGCGGCCGGCGCCCGCCTCGCCGACCTCACCGCCCGCGTCGCCGACTTCGAGCGCCGGCTGCGGCCCCCCCCGCCCTCGCTGCCCCCTATAGCCGAGCAGGCGGCGCTCGAGGCGCAGGTGACGGCGCTCGAGGCGGAGCTGGCGGCGGCGCGGCGCGCTCCGGCGGCCCCCCGCCGGGGCCCCGCGCCCGGGTGCGCCCGGTGCGGCCGGACCGCGGCCCGCGCCGACGCCGCCGTGCGCCGGCTGGCCGCGCGGCTCGCGGCCGCCGACCTGCTCGTCAAGGACCTCTACGTGGAGAACTGCGAGCTGGCGCTCCGCCGCGCCTCCGCCTCCGCCGCCGCCGTCTCGCCGCTCTAGTTACATTCCCCGGGTTTGCCCGTTGCCCGTTCACTGTTTACTATATTTGTAGGAAAGTGCCTACAAATGAGCATCTAACACATACATATTATATACATATAGGTACATTCCAATATACAGGGTGATTCTTTTACATGGGCCTTCAGGGCTATATCCTAAACTATAAGAGTTAGAGAAACATGCTGAAAGGAGTTGCGTGCCCGATTTTGCCAAAAATAAAAACTGCATCATTACATTTTTGGAAAACGCATTACCCTAGCCAAGAATCGAACCTGTTGACTTTGCAAAAAATTACCATCCTATATTTTTATACCAATGGATAATCTTGCTGATAGAGATCAATCCTTGGAAACAAACATAGTACATAGTGCAAATCAAAGGAAATAGCTAATTTTTGTTACTAATTTTTATACTACTGCCCGAAGGCACACAAAAAATTCACCCTGTACAGTTGCGTGAAGTGAAGACAATCACCGTGTATACACGGTGTTAGAGGGGGGTGGATCATCGGTTGCTGGGGGGTGGGGGACCTCAGTACCTATCGATTTAACCCCCCTGAATGTTCTGCAAATATTTAAAAAAATTTACTTGCTTAAAAAAATTTAATTTTTTTGTATGAAAATAATATCGATTATTTTCAATTTTGGACTATCAATTACATTTTTCAACATGATGCCCTAGCTCTAGCCGAATGAAACTGTCAGGGTTTATTCTTCATGAAAGCTAGTTTTTAAGATAGGTTGCAGAAAAAAATGATCTGTGAAATATTTTTTTAGAACCATACAAAGATAAAGTAAACATTAGAATATGAAAAAAAAGATTACTTCAATGGTTTTCTTTTGAGTTTTACAAATCTAAGACTCCGATTGGTGTAGGTGTACAAAAGGTCCACTATTGAACATAATTCACAAAAAAAGACAGAATCGCAGACCTGATAGTTTGGCTGTAATTGGGAAGTTCAGGGTGAAATCTGATTTTGACTAAAATTTCACTAAAGTCCAAATAACTTTTGAACCACTAATTATTGCTGAACATACAGGGGGGTTAAATCGATAGGTACTGAGGTCCCCCACCCCCCAGCAACCGATGATCGACCCCCCTTGTATATATAATATTATAGTAGTTGTACGTGTGAGTGTGAGGCGTTGGCTGTGATATGACGTCACACGCCTCTCTATCGGAGACGGGACGGTGCCCTCCTCGAGTACGAGAGTACGTAGATATAGATAACTATGATAATATCCATTCACCACACAAGTGCCTAATTATTCCTTTTATATTATACTAGCTGCGCCCCGCGGTTTCACCCGTTTAACTCCCGATCCCGTGGGAATATCCAAATAAAAAGTAGCCTATAGCCTTCCTCGATAAATGGACTATCCAACATAAAAATATTTTTTCAATGCGAACCGGTAGTTCCCGAGATTAGCGATTTCAAACAAACAAACAAACTCTTCAGCCTTATAATATTAGTACTTATAGATAGAAGACGGTGTGTGTAATGTAGAGTCGCGGTCACGAGTCCCTACCTACAGTATCTAGTCTCATATTGCCGCAGGTGGGGTGGTCGGCTGGACTTGTGGCCGTCGACTGTACAAATGTTATCGACATTTATTGATTGTTAAGTGATAAACCCAAGTGCAATCGGAGTCGCGTCGTGTCGCGTCCATTGCATTGCAAGTAATATAACATACGTTGACCAAACTATATGACATTTTATTGTTATAGTATAGTATAGTATACCTCCTGCCTACATATCCGCACCACACCACCACACCACCACACCACCACACCACCACATCACCATACACCGAAATATAGAACCGAGTTAGTTTGAGCAATCTCTTAATGAACATTAGTCGATGTTGACAAGTTGTAGTCGAGAGTCGAGACCTCACTCGGTGTCTGAGAGTCTCTACACGACGCCGTGTACCGTGTACCGTGTACCTACGCGCGCGGTAACGATCCACTGCTTGCTTACATGTCTCGTGTCTACCCGTCGGTCGGTACCACTACCACTACTAGGTGTTACTATGTGGGGGGACGGGGGGGGGGACGGAGGGGGGGGGGAGGGGGGACAAGTTGCAAATACAACAAACAAATACAAATATTATATATATTATTACACATTTTACATAATAAACTAAGCACTGAATATTAAAGAGAACCAAAATAACACATTTTATGGCTGAACTAGGGACCTAATATAGTTAGGTGGCTAGTTCAGTACATAGGTACTTATCTACTATAGGTACTTACCTATTGATATCTCGATATTTGATTCTGTCTGTTTGTACTTACTGTACTCTATATAGGTACCTAAAGTAGGTACCGCAATACATATATAGGTAGGTAGTGTACTGTACTGTACGAGGTACAATCTTGTACGTGGAGGTATATCCTAAACTATAAGAGATTACGAAAAATGCTGAAAGGAGTTGCGTGACCGATTTTGACAAAAACTCAAACTACATCATTATATTTTTGAAAAAGTCATTACCCTAGCCGGGAATCGAACCTGTTCATTTTGCAAAAAAATATCATCTACATTTTTGTGTCGCTGATAAGATAAGGTAGGTGGGTAGTTGTGGCAACACAAGGAAATACGTAACTGTTTGTAGTCTTCTGTTATTATTATACTACTTACTATCTCTAAATATATAATGAGAAGGTATAATAATGGTTTCATTTATATCAAAATCGAGTGTGGCGTTATCTCATATTGTATAGTAGTCGAAGGAGACTATGGTAGGTATGTCTCGATAGTGAAGTGACGGTACGTAGGTGGAGGTGGACGCTAGAGGTACATCCCGTTGACGAGGTAGTCCGCGTCGTGGGCGAAGGGCTTCCCGCGCCGGAGGCGGCGCCGCGCCGCGCGCCCTCGGCAGCACACCATACCCGCCATGCATGCGGTCATACAGACGCCGATGACGAGGAGCAGCACGGCGGCGGGGGGGCGCTCGCTCAGCCCGTCGTGCTCGTCATCGGCGCCCCCGAGGTGTCGCTCCATGCCGCCGCCGGGGGCCGCCCCCGGGGGCCGACCCTTGTCGTCGCGTGTCGGGACGCGCGCGGTCGGCTCCCCCCGAGTGGGGGGCGGGGGCTCCTCCTCGCGTCGGTCGGGCGGGGGCGGGCTAGGGCGCGCGGGGGGCGGCGGGGGCGCCACCTCGAGCCCCTTCTTGGCGCTGTCCCGCAACGTGTGCTGTTGGCTAGAGTAGTGCAGCACGGGCGGCATCACCTCGGGCACGCCGTCCTCGAGCCGGCCCTGCGGCACGGGCCACGCGCGCCTCGCCCCCCCCGTCTCACCCCACTCGAGCCGCGCCCCCGCCCCCGCCCCGGCCCCCCGACCGTACGCCCCCCATCCCCCCACGTTCTCCATACCTGAAACACGTTCGACAATAATGCGACATTTTTGAAAAAGACATCAATGTTAGCCAGGATTCTATATTATTGTATGAATGGATACTTGGATAGTGTTGCTGATAGAGAACAATAATACCTGGACAATCTTCTGTAATAATAATATAAGATTCTATGGAAACATTAATATTATGATAAATGGGATCCAACTTCAATATTTTAAAATCATTGAAATCTATACCTAAAGGTTGGCAAGTTCCGTGATAAACAATCCTAGTAGGGTAACTAACAAGAATCATGCAATATTCTAATTTCATGTTCCTTGGTAGGTAACAGACAATTATTTACTTACAAGATAAAATACAATAAATTAACTTTGGATAATATATTAAAGTGTAACAATCGACGTTGTCTACTAGTGTACTAGTGTTCTGTCCTCGTGGACATGGACCTACCGTTCTGTGTCCAGACGCGACGCGGCCAGGGCGCCCCCTGGGGCGGGGGCGGGGGCGGGGGCGCGGGCGGCTCGAAGGGGGGGTACTGCGGCGGCTCCGTCTCCTGCAGCAGCCCGCCCTTGTGGCTGAAGATGTGCGAGCTGGGAGCCAACAGTCGTTCTGTAAACGTAACGTAGGTAGGAGGCAGGTAACGTGCGCTGTGCTGTACAGTGTACGTGGTACGTGGCGTAGGTACGTACCGTTGTCGGTGTTGTACCGGTGTTGTACCGGCTGCGCCTGGGTGAGGCGGTGCGGCCACCGGTCGGCGACGGGGCCGGGCGGGGGCGGGGGCGAGGGCGCGGCGGGGGCGGGGGCGAGGGCCGGACAGCCCAGCTCGGGCGCCTCGTCGCTGCCGTCCTCGCACTGCGGCACCCCGTCGCACGCGTTGTACACCGCTATACACTCCCCGCCCCGGCGACACTCGAACTGGTACCGGCTACATCTACTGCCGCTCGCTGTCGATGTCGCTGCACACACACACATACACACACACATATACGTTACTACTAACTCTTACACATACGACGGATATAAAGGGGGGCGTCGGGGGGTCCGTTCGTATCGATCTTGCTTCTCCAACAGAAAAAAATGAAATGCATCGGTGAGAGAAATGAAGGCGCAATATTTCTGAGTGAATATGAGATATAGCACAATCAGTGGACATCTGTAGTACCTACATAGGTAAACCTGGCAACTATGATCGAGGCTATCGATAACTGCGATCATGTTTTCCCTTTCAATAAAAAAGCTTCTCATTATTTAAGCCACCCTCCCAGTGTCCACTGCAACCCCTGTGTGGTGACGATGATGATGTCACGAAACCCAAAATAAATGTAAATAAAAAACAATGGCAACATTGCATCGGAAGTGAGACAAGGAGGAAATACTTGTAAATATGTTTCCGTTTGTTTAAAAAAAACACCCCAAGTCCTTCCTAAATCCCGCTAATTCAGCTAAGTATACACAATAAGGTAATAGTTACAAATAAAATTAAATGGTGAATTGAAATGTAGAATAAAAAGTTAAAGGTTATGGGTTCGGTCAAAGTAACAGAAACAATGTAAATGCGTATGCCGTATTGCCGTATTGCCGTATTACCGTATTACCGTATGAGAGTCGGGATGAGATGAGATAAGGTTCAATAAAAGCTGGCGTATGCGGATACATTCTCCGAAACGGTAGAAGGTAGGTATATGTAAAGAAAGTCAAAGGCGTAAAATATATGAGATCCATGAGAGTAAGAAATGCAAATCCTACTAATATTATAAATGTGAAAGTTTGTGTGTGCGTGTGTGTGTGTGTGTGTGTGTGTGTGTTTGTTACTCCTTCACGCAAAAACTACTGGACCGATTGCGATGGAACTCGGTATCTAGATAGCTGGATTCCTGGATTAACACATAGGCTACTTTTTATCCCGATATTCCTTCGGGATCGGGACTTACGCGGGTGAAACCGCAAGGCGCAGCTAGTACAATATAAAAATAATGATGACAGTGGGTTTGAAGTACCTAAGTAAGAGAGTATGCGAGTTAATAAAGAAAAGAGAAGTGTCGTTAGGTTTGTCTGTAGGCACTAGGCAGGTAGATAGGTCAGTGGACGACCGGACGACACTGGACAGATGTTAACGAGACGATCTCATGTTGCCTATCAGGGAGGTAAGCTTTCCGGGACTTCAGTGAGGACTGACAAACGGCTTCTCGACATGTTCTGTTCCGCTCTGGGCTCTCTCTCCCGTATGGCGGCCGGCGGCCGGCGGCGGCGGGACTCACACTCGGGATTCCCGAACATTCACAATAATGTACACTCGATATTAGGTCCACCAAACTTATAAGTTGTCTGAGCGCGGTTGTCGCAGAGCTCGTAGCGGGGGCTCTACTCATCCCACAGCCACCCATCTTGGTAATGATCTGTCGGTCGGAGTCACAATTGCAGATTTCAATTACCTACGTACTGTTATTGGAATGTCTTCATTCAGAATGACTTAAACTCGAGCGAGACCTTAGAATCTTGCTCGAGTTGAAAACGTTCTAATAATAGCAGTTTTTGCATTTTTCGCTATCTCTTATAGTTTAGGATATAGCCCTGAAGACTCCTGTATATTAGGTAGGTAGGTATATATAGTATATGTAGACGAGACGTGATGCGGCATATACGTACGTGATTGTGGAGCCGGTGGTGGTGGGGGGGGTGGCTGTGGTGGCTGTGGCGGCTGTGGCGGCGGTGCCGGTGCCGGTGGAGGGGGCGTCGTGCTGCTCGAGGTGGTCGTCGAGACGGTCGTCGCGCTCCTGTCGATGTGTCGGTACATAGATACATAGATAGATAGAGACAGGTAGAGGTCAGGTTAGGGACGAGCTAGGTCACCTGAGAAGGGCGAGGTCGCGCTCGTGGTGCGCGAGCGCCTCCTGGTCCTGCAGCTCGGCGAGCCGGCGGCTGAGCGCCAGCACGCCGCTACTGAAGTTGGTGTGCGCGGTGAACTTGCACCGGAAGTCCTCCGGCGGGCCGCACTCGAACATGTAGCAGCTGCCGGGGCCCCTCTCCTCGTACACGAACACGTCGCACCCGTCCGTCTCGCAGCACAGCCGGAGACACTCCTGCCTCGCGCCGACGTCCAGCTCGGATATGTACCGCGCTCCCATCTCGCGGGACTCCTCCGTCCGTATGATCTTGTCCCGCTGTAGGTCGAACCGCGCGGCGCAAGCCCCGGGGTCCAGCTCGCGCGCGCCGCCCGCCACCGCCGCCCCGAGCACGCCCACCGCCAACCACCACGCGCATCTCTCCCTCTCTATCTCCATCATCTCTATACTCTACTGTTATTATGTACGATATTATGCTCCGTGCTCCGTGTCCGCGCTGCTCGCTGCCCGCTGCCGACCGACCGACCGACCGATCGATATGTCCGCGCATGCGCCCTACTCGCTCGGTTCGTTCACTCGACTGAGACCGCGGTACGAGCGATGGCTCTCAATATATGTACCTATATTACACATCCAATGTGATCTGTATACAAATGTAATAAGCATTCAAATGAATAAACATTTTTGACTTTGACTTTAAAGGTGTTTTCTAAATCAATAGATAGGTTCCTTAATAATAAATAAATATTACAGTAGGTAAGTAGGGTAGCCCCAAGTTAAGTAACTAGACTTGTGTTATGGGTGCTAGACAACGGATATACTACATAAATACTTTTCTTTTGTAAATATATAGTTATAATACATAGAAACAACCACCAACGGGAATCGAACCCGCAATCCTGTGTGTGGAAGTTCAGCGTGGTAACCATTGTACCGACTGGGTCGTCAAATTATATATAGGCACTAGGTACGTATTTAGTTTGGTACAAAGTAAGTATACCTACATACAAGGCCGACGCGACGCGACCGCAACGCCTAGGACTACCTATCGCATATCCACGTTGTTCTACCTACATAATAATATACAAAGTACCTATGGCATTATCTATGCATCTCGCCCGCCGCCCGCCCGCGCGCCCTGGGCGCCCCGTAGTGTCTACGGTGCCCGCACACACGGGCGCCAGGCATACGAACAAAGGCAATACCTAGGTTTTAAATATTATGTACTAATTTATTTGCAAGTTCGTGTTGTTGTTGTAACTTGTTACCGCGGGCCGCGGGGCGTAGTGCAGTGGACGGGTGCGCGCGCCGCGCCGCCCGGGGCGCGGGGCGGCGAGGGCGTGGGGCGAGGGTGCCGGCCGCGGCAGTGTGGAGCGACCGGCCGCCGCGCACCCGGGGCCCGCACTCATGTCGCTCTTCTTCAAGTTCAGAAGCGTGAGTACCTTCCTACTGTATATACACGGTCGTCTCTAGCATCATCTGTATACGCCCGCGCCGGTGACACCACACACTATATACACCTATGTACACAGTTGAAACATATGGAACACAGGGGTCGGCAAGGTGCGCGCCGTCGCCGTCGTCGCGCACCTTGCCGACCCTACACGCCCTCCGTCAAGGTGTCCGTGAAGGCGAGAGGCTGACACGGGACGCGGACGACGCGACGCACGCACGACCCTCATCTCTAACTAAATGGATACGTTATTAACTATTATCCCACAACAAATATAGTCCGATTCGATTTCCATGTAGGTACATTTCGTATTTGGGATGGGGATAGTTTGTTGCGATCTGCGGAGTAACTGATACTCTCACCAAGCGCGCGCCCGACGACGACTTGAACCCTAGTGAATTTGTAGTGAATCAGGGGCAAGGACAGCAATATTTTCGTGATTTAAAGTTCGCGTCGAGTTTTGGCGGGAACGACTTAACAACATGTCCTGCTTCAGTTTTATTTTCATGAAACTTAGTTGTAACCCGAGTTGAATTGTATAATTCAGGTGGAATGTTATTCAATTTAGTTCTGTGAAAGTGCACAAGTGTAGTGAAAGTAAAAATCAGTGTCAACCATGAAGTTTTCTCGTTGCCTCCAAATCTCCTATTACCTAAGGTTATGGTAAACTTGCCACCACTTTACTATAGCCCCTGACTTGACGGACTATGACGACTTTGACTTTTTTGAAATACTTTAGGCCCGATTTATGGTCATAATTTGATGCAAAATATAACTTGACACTGGCTAAATGCACAAGCCGTGCGAAACCATAATTAATAGAAAAAAAAAGTTCGCGTCAAAGCCAATTGACAGAAATCTGACAATGGATTCGCCACCGGATGGCAGTATTGACTTTGACAGCAACGAATGTTTGATGTCCAGAATATTCTAGCCAGTTGAGTTCTGCTTGTACCTACTAGGTTCTGCTTCACTTTTAAAAAAAAGTCACTTTCCGCAAGAAGGCGGGAAGTATTCGTTGATGATAGGCGCGAATTTTCTTAAAAAATTTAAAAAAATAGTTTTCTCTGGTAAATAGTGATCAGTGTTGGTGTTTTTGTATATATTTTTAATATTTTATTTATTCTGTATATATATATTTATATATATCGTCAATCTAGATGTGACACCTCGCAACTGCAATTTTTGGTCAATTTCACATTTTGATGCGAAATTGTTTATCACGCAATTTCCCATCTTTCTGGTGATACCTTGCACGTACATGAGTTTTACTTCACATAAAAACTTAATTTTAGTGACATCTCGTAACGAGACTTAGAAGCTTTTTGTAAGGTGGGACCTTGTAAGTTTGAGTATAGACATCTAGCAAAACTTATCGGAATTACTTTTCAAGGTGAGAACTCGTAAATGAATAATTGTGATTCCTTGTATCTGCGTGTGAGGTTGATGCATTATGTGACACCTCGTATGTGCATACAATTCTCAAAATGTCTGCAAGTAATCGGCGTATTTTGCAAGTAAGTCCTGTTTTTTATAAAATTCAATGGAAATTAGGATTATTTAGATTTATAAGAGTTATGTTTTTGTTTATTAGATAATATAGTGTATTATTTAGATTGGTTTTACTCTCGTATACAATTATTGTATACCCAAAAAATACTTATGAATGAGTTTTTATTTAGTTACGTGGTATCAATTCTTATGAAAGTGTTGGCTTTAAACTTAGCCGCAGGTAAGTGTTACAGACAGCGTCGAGCGGCTAAACCAAAATCAACTTTATTTACACAATAGTAAAGTTAAAATTTGTTTAATAAATAGTTGACTATTTGTTTTAATTAATAGTTTTGACACTTCTACGATTTTGTTAATAAAGTTTTTTATTTTTTATTTGCTAACCGAAACTGTCTTTTGAGGAGCATTAGAGTAGAGTGAAAGTGACCTCTTCTGTGAGTAGTTGTTTCCTATAAACCGCCATAGTTATTTTGGTGTTAATATAATATAAAAAATTAGAAAAAATATTCTGTCAAATTGGTCATGAGGCACAATCAAATTAGGTATACCTACAAATTGTTATCGCACGCCGGCGACCGTGTGCCGCTCAATGAATCGCACTCCATACAGCTACAGTGCTAAATTAAAAAGTACGTGTTATATTGGACTGATACACCTCTGAAACATAGCTAATTCTACTTCTTTTTTTTTACAGAATTCGCGTATTCGTCGTATGGTACAACTTGGGCAACAGGGTTTAGAAATAGACAACTCAAAAAACTACAAAGCTGAAACATTTAATAAAATTACGGAGAGCAATCAAAATAAGGAGCAACACCTGGTGTTAACTCAAAACGCTATACCTAAAACCAAAGAGTTTTTGCCAGTTAACAATGAAAATGCATTAGTAAATGTACAATACTCTGAAAATATTGATCAGGACACAACAATTATTAAGGTGACTGATGCAGAGCTTCTGAATGTAATTGAATCTTTTAATGAAAGTTCTATAAAAGAATCAACACAACATCAAACTAATGTTGGCATAAGAAAAGGTGTGCTTGAAAACCTCGAACCAAATATTACAGAGGTCAAAAAAACTTATTTGCATCAATCTTGTGAAGATTGTAAAATAGTTGTACATTTGCCGTCGACGTCTGATAGTACACAAAAAGAAGATACTGGATTAGCAGAATTCTTCCAAAGTTTCACAGGAGAAGACATTTTAGCTACAGAAGAGCAACACGAAAATGTACACACATTACTTACAAAATCCATACAAACTTCAAGCAATTGTCAAATGGTGTTACATGATAACACAACAGAAAAGGGGACAAGTTTAGTTTCATGTGAGAATTCTAACCATAGTATGTCAATATTTAACAACACGCAAGAACCTGAAAACTTTTCCACTTTTGATGACGGAGCAGATATTTTTAATGAAGCTTCAGAAATGAGTGATGATCCTGAATGGATACCTAGACCTCCGAGCAATGATAATGATGTCACAGACGCAGAGAGTGTCATATCAGATACCCAAAATATTCAGAATGTTAGTGAATCGATTAGTTTAGGTACAGTTAAGAAAACTAGGAAGCGAATAGCTGATCCGCAAGAATGGAATGACATTAAAAATAAAAAAAAAAGGGAATATGGAGAAGCTTATCAAGGGTGGACAAAACGAAAAGGAGAGACAGGAAAAAGAGGTGCAGAGAGGGAAGGAAGAACATTAGGACCATCATGTGTTTCAGATAATTGCAGAAAAAACCGAGACTGTCATAAATTTACTCAAGAAGAAAGAGAACATATTTTTAATTTTTTTTGGAAAAAAATGAGTTGGGATCAAAAAAAAGTCTATGTAACGTCTCTCATAATAAAATCGACCCCAAAACGACGAACTACAGAAGGTGCTACTTCTAGGCGAAAAACGAGCTTTGCTTATCGGTTGAAGTCAGTTAATGGAAATAACGTACTAAAAGTATGCAAGGGAATGTTTTTGTCAACATTAGGACTAAATGAGTGGATGGTAATGAATTGGGTTAAAGGATCTGATGCAGGAATGCCAGAAAGTACAGAAGAAAGAAATCTTGTGCGAAGACTAACACGTCTACCAATTGCTAATGCTAGCAAAGAATATTTGGTGCAGTTTTTAGATAAACTTCCAAGATTACCATCACATTACTGTAGAAAATCTACATCGAAAGTTTACCTGGAGCCAACATCTAACAATTGTATGAGTGATTTATACAAAGAATATAAAAAAGAATGTGAAACTTCCGATCCACCACAAAAGCCCCTAAGTCGTTTTACTTTCGATTTAGTGATCAAGGAGAAAAACATTGGGTTTCAACTCCCCAAGAAAGACAGATGTGATCTGTGTATCAGTTATGAAGTTGGCAACGCAGATGAAGAAGTATATCAAAACCATCTTAGAGCCAAAGAAAGAGCACGAGAAGAAAAGACCTTTGACAAAAATGAAGCAGAAAAAGGAAATTGTGTAGTTCTGACTATGGACCTGCAAGCTGTTAAGATCTGCCCAAGTTTGAATGCGTCTGCTTTGTACTATAAAACAAAACTTTGTGTTCACAATTTCACAATTTATAATATAAATACACACGATTGCCGATGCTACTGGTTTGATGAGACTGAAGCGGATTTGACTGCAAATACCTTTGCAAGTATGCTTATTGACTATTTAAATGATACTTTGATCAATACTCCGACACCTGTTTTGATAATTTGGAGTGATGGATGTACATATCAAAATAGAAACGCGACTCTTTCAAATGCACTTCTGTCATTCAGTGTTGATAAAGGTGTAATAATTTATCAGAAATATTTAACCAAAGGCCACACACAAATGGAGGTTGATTCTGTCCATGCAAATATTGAAAGGAAAATCAAAAATAAACCTATACATTTACCATCTGATTATATCCGATTGACTAGCGAGGCCAGACGCAGACCCAAACCATATGAAGTCAAAAACCTTGACTTTACTTTTTGTCGAAATTACGGAGATGACATGGTGTACCCGTCTATCAGACCTGGAAAACATGCAGGTGATCCGCAGGTTACAGATATTAAGGTAATCAAATACACTCCAGATGGTGTCATTACGGTTAAAACTAGCTTTAGTGATGAATTTCTTGACCTTCCCAAGAAAAGGGGTAAGAGGTCTGGTGTTAAATCCCTAGACGCCTTCCCGCAGTTGCATAAACAAAGACTCCCATCAAAAAACAGAAATGGTTGCATTTACAAGAGCTAAAAACAGTGATCTTGAAAGACTGTCATGCTTTTTATGATAATTTGCCGCATAACTAGTTTACAAACCAAATGTTAAAATAAATTTGAGACTGAGGTTTTTAAAGATTTACTCAAACATTTATTATTCTATAAGACTTTTTTTATTGTTGCTTTATTGTTAATGACTTTTGGACTTGCCATAATTCTGTGATTTTCTTGAAGAAATTAAGATTTTTTTTGTGAGACAAGGTTGTGAAGAGTGTTCAAACTTTACTCTATACAATATTGATTAAGTTAAAATAGCTAAAATTGTTAAGTGGGCCATAAAGACTTATAAATGTAGCTCTTATATTGTTGTTATAAAACTTGATGTTTGATTTGATTTGCTTTATTGAAATGTAACAAACCCTAAACGAATTACTCACAGATTTATGCGTTTAGGGTAGGTATGTTATTGTGTTGGCCAAATAGGAGCTTTTATTATAGTTTGTAGTAGGTTTCGTACCAAAAATATTACTAAGTTACTTACTAGTATGTGCCATGGCTACTGCAATAAAAAGGGAGTACTGATTAATATAGTTGACTTTTATTTTTTCTGATTAAGCTAGAACCTTTCACTTTCATATTAATGATTATAAATGCTTGAACACTACATTTATTTCATTTACTTTTTATCAAAAGAAAGCATCACATTGTCATATTTTTTTTTGATAAAAGGTAAGTGAGACCTCATAAGTTACACTAAATATTTACAGCAATGATAGTGATACCACGTAACTACAAATTAATAGACACCAAGCATGCCTAGGTGACTTTTTATGTACATATAAAAAAACATACAGCTTTTTATGTAATATTCAATAAAAAAACCAAAAGCATGCAAATACCTAATGATCAAATCAGTTTTTTGTCTCTCCTGGAAAATTGACAGGTTCGTATTTACGAGGTGTCACATCTAGATTGACGATATAGAACTTCAGTCTTCGAGTAGGTAAGTAGTAGGAGAGATGAAAGATCCACCCGGCCCTGAAGAGCGGTACCTGGGCCCGCCTCACCCGCGTAACTCCCGATCCCGTGGGAATATCAGGATAAAAACTAGCCTATAGCCTTCGTCGATAAATGGACTATCCAACACAAAAATAATTTTTCAATTCGAACCAGTACTTCCTGAGATTAGCGCGTTCAAACAAACAAACAAACTCTTCAGCTTTATAATATAAGTATAGATAAGTATAGATAATAACTAGACACTGCCACATCAAACGTAAGGAAGTGAATGATTTCATCGTAAACATCCCATTTATTTATTTATTATTTTTTATTATTTAATTTTTATCTCTGGTTTATTAGCTATCGTTTTTACTAGAAGAACTTGGACCATTTAGCTAACTTCCATGTAGAAGAATGAAAGAAATGAGACGACTGTTTTTGTCGAGCTAGATTGGGTTCCTGGCTCGTGTGCCGGCGAGAACCTTCTGCGTCACAGACGAAAGTTCTCCCACAGCGCGAGTCGAGCGTCGAGCGCCACGAAGGTCGTCAACAACTCATTAATTAGATAACAAACAGTTGGCAATCGGAATACCTAACAATACAATGGAGAAATTGAAAGTTGGAACATAGTTATGAATAAGTTTATACTTACCTCCTTATTAAATAAACAGTTGGCAATCGGAATACCTAACAATACAATGGAGAAATTGAAAGTTGGAACATAGTTATGAATAAGTTTATACTTACCTACTTATTAAATAAACAGTTGGCAATCGAAATAACTATCAAATTGAATGTCGGAAAATAGTAGAGTTTTTTGGCGGGAACGAGTTAACAACATGTCGTGCTGCAGTTTTATTTTCATGAAACTTAGATGTAACCCGAGTTGAATTGTATAATTCTGGTGGAATGTTATTCAATTTAGTTCTGTGAAAGTGCACAAGTGTAGTGAAAGTAAAAATCAGTGTCAAACATGCAGTTTTCTCGTTGCTTCCAAATCTCCTATTAAGGTTATGGTAAACTTGCCACCGCTTTACTATAACCCCTGACTTGACGGACTATGACGACTTTGACTGTATTGAAACACTTTAGGCCCGATTTATGAAAAATCGGGTCATAATTTGATGCAAAATATAACTTGACACTGGCTAAATGCACACGTGCGAAGCCATAATAAAAGAAAAAAAAAAATAGTAAAGTAGGTACATCGTACACCTACTCTGAATGAAAGTACCTAGGTACCTAACTAGTTACCTACGTCAAATATATTACAACAGTTGGGCTTTGTACGGACGGACGGACGAGACGACTGTTCGAGGAACTCACGCCCGAATACTGAAAGGCTACTTAATCTTAAGTGGCGTTTAAATTTAAGTTAAGTGTATGCTTGCTATTGAAGCCTACGCTTAAATATCAATTTAAACGCCGCTTAAGATTAAGTAGCCTTTCAGTATTCGGGCGTCAATCTATCAAGTATCATCATCACAAGATCTTTCCGATCAAAGGATGATTGTGATGGTGGTCGGTCGGCTTGCGACACCAGAGGATATATTCTACTGAAACTGAATGGAGGCTTCGTATGGCGTAGGTCGAGCGAGAGGTGCGTGTGAGGTGAGGGGCGAGGGGAGGGAGATGCGCGCGCAGCCGTGAGTCGCCGCGCAGTGCGAGCCAGCCGACCGGCCGGCAGGAGCGCGTCGACCGTCGCCGCGACCGCGCGTCTCTAGTACGCTCTCAGTCCAGTCGCGTCCGCAGCCGCAGTCTCTCGCGCTCTCTCTCCGTCCCGCGTGCGTGCAGTGTGGTGTACACAGGACCTACAGTGTCGGTCGGTGTGAGAGGCCCCGCCGCGCCGCCGGTCGGAGAGTGTGCAAGGCCCGCATCATCGGTCGAGGGCAGTGACCGCCCGCCATACACCATCTCCTCGGTACGGCTACAACACCGTGCTCACAGCTCGGTGTTTACTTCGTTTGAATACGACCGCGAGTCGCGAGTCGCGACCCTCGTATCGTCTATCATCGATCATGGTCGCACGCTACTCCACTCTAGCCTAGAGGCTAAACTACCTGTCATAGGTTTATTGGTACCTATATGAGTTGATAATGAATGATATAGGTAATGTACACCTACCTACGTAGATAGATAGAGGTAGGTAGGTATATAGATACAAAATGCTATTTTGGTATTTGTTTACACGGTCGTGTTGCGACTTGCGATGCGAGGTAGGTGGGTGTTGGTATATTACGTAGGTACTTACGTGAGGGGCCTCTGCTTCTATCTACTTAGATAGATTGTTTAGTAAGTGTTTGTTGCAGAGGGGCAGCGGAGCCGGTGGTGGGGCTGCAGGGGGCGGGGGCATGGAATGCGGCGTGGCGGTGCCCGGGGCGGCGGCGGCGCCCGGGGCGCAGCAGCAGCGGTCGCCCGCGCGCGCCGCCGGCCTCCACGTCAACTTCAGCGACAAGGGCGAGGTGAAGGAGCGCCGCGAGAAGTTCCTCACGGCCAAGTATGGCAGCCACCAGATGGCGCTCATACGCAAGCGGCTCGCCGTCGAGATGTGGCTCTACGACGAGCTCCAGAAGCTGTTCGAGTGTACCACCACCACCACCACCACCACGAGTACAGCTGCAACGACGACGACGCGGGAAGTCGAGGTGGACATCGACGAGCTGCTCGACATGGACAACGACGACCACCGCCGCGATCACCTCAGGGTAGGTACATACAACACGGTACACACACACACACGCATCACGTCGTCCGCCTCCTGAATTTATCCATTATTTATCTTTTTTCAGAAATTACTAGCGGATGCCAAAAAACCACAGAAAGATGTAAATGTAAGTAGCTACTATCTATTCTATTATGGTTTTATGAAACCCATGAGTTTGTTGTGCCTTCTAACTTACGTTTTAAAGACGTTTGATTTCGTGCAAGTTGTATCATTTCAAATGAATAAAGAACTTTGACTTTGATTTGAAATATAATATTCGCTAAGTTATGTTTGTATCTATCGCCAGTATCACTGCACTGGTAGGCTGATAGAGATAGGGGTCAATTCCTGGAAACATACTATGGTAAATAAATAGGAAAAACTAACCTTATGTTTGAAGTCTTCTGTAATTTCATACAAATATCCCTGAATATATGCAGTGAGGAGGTATGGTTATTGTACCTTGTTACTAATACTTTGATTTTGACTAAAATTTCACTAAAACGCTATAGACTAAGAAACTAAATATTGCAGAACATACAGGGGAAATAAATGAATAGATGATGACCCACCCCCCTTGTTACACCGTGTATATTTCAATGTACGGCCAAGACAGCATCATTTATAATTGTTTTATTGCTGCTAAGTGAGTACATACATTAAACACACAACTGTCCCTGTCCCTCCGCAATCGGCAACACTCCTTGCCCTTGAAAAGTGTCCAATTCTATAGATTTTCGAGTCTGTAGTCGCCATCTTTATGACGTCATAAACGCTACTAGCTCCCGGCTCTCGAAACTACAACAGGCATCTGGCGTCATGTACCTGGTGTAGGTACAGATCTCAAGGAATCCAACGATACCTGTTCTAGTTGTACTGTACATCGTGTCGTGTACACAGCTCGTGGCCACTAAACTCGATAAATAGGGGACTTTTGGTTGAATTGCCGCTAGACTATGTACAAGTGTTGTTATTTGGAAACAAAGGGATCCGGACATTTAGTATGGGAGCTTCGCATAGTGATTTTTAATGCGTTTCGAAACCCATGCCAATCGATAGAGGGCATTATGGCGAACAAATAATTCCTTTGCACTATGACAGTGAGAGAGTTCCTAGACAACGCGTTCCCCAACTCGTGGATTGGACGACTTGGCCCTATGGCCGGCACGGTTCCCTGATCTGACTCCTCTTCACTTTTTATGGAGACGTGCTAAAGAGCTAGTTTAGGAAAAAGAAATACAAACAAAGGAACAATAATTAATTGAAAGAATTGACGCTGCTTTTTAACCTCCGACGCAAAAACGACGGGGTGTTATAAGTTTGACGTGTCTGTGTGTGTGTGTGTGTGTGTCTGTCTGTGACATTGTAGCTCCCGAACGGATGAACCTATTTAAATTTAGTTTATTTGTTTGAAAGGTGAATTAGTCGGGAGTGTTCTTAGCTATGTTTGATCGAAATCGGTTCCGCCGTCTGAAAGTTATCTATACATATAAAATGCTTTGTCCTGAACTACTGACTGACGGACTGACGGATCAACGCACAGCCTAAACCGCTGATCGTAGAGACCTGAAACTTGGAGGGTGTGTTCTTTGTATGACGTAGGCACCAGATAAGAAAGGATTTTCCGAAATTCCACCCCTAAGGAGGTGAAAAAGGAGGGGCAAGTTTGTATGGGACAACGTGATTCCTTGGTCCAATCTACTTTAAAGGAGAATGGGAAAAAATGTACAGAGCTTGGGCCTGGAGGCCTCATGAAACGAGTCATATATCAAATGAAAGGTGGTTTCAAGAGGAACATTTTATTGTATGACCACTTTTTCAAATTAGTTGTGAGATCGGAGTTATAGGTCATTAATGATAGGTGGTCGATTCACTCTCCGTACACCACTAGGGAGTATTAACGCCTTAATAGAATCAAATGTAGCCATCGTATGGCAATGAGTCATATATCAAATGATAGGTTATTTCAAAAGAAATAATTTAATGTATGATGATTTTTAAAATTATTTTTATTTTTAGAGTTATAGGCCATTTATGCTAAGTAGTAGGTATAGGTGTCTGAGGTCTTCTCTTGTGCAATGCAAAAGCTTGATTAGAATCAGATGTTGGTCTCCTCATGAAACGAAGCATATATCAAATGAAAGGTGGTTTCAAGAAAAACATTTTATTTTAAGACCACTTTTTCAAAATAGTTGTGGGTTCGGAGATATAGGTCATTAATGGTAGGTGGTCGTTTCACTTGCGAGTTTTCTCCGTACACCGCTAGAGAGTATTAACGCCTGAATAGAACCAGATGTAGCCATCGTACAGTAATGAGTCATACACCAAATAATAGTTTATTTCAAGAGGAATAATTCAGTGTATCATGACTTTCAAAAAATATTTTTATTTTTTGAGTTATAGGCCGTTATACGCTAAGTAGTAGTAGGTATAGGTGATTGAGGTTTTCCCTTGAGCAATACAAACGCTTGGTTAGAACCAGATGTTGCACTCCTCATAAAACGAGGCATATAGCAAATGAAAGGTGGTTTCAAGAAAAACATTTTATTATATGACCACTTTTTCAAAATAGTTGTGGATTCGAAGTTTTAGGTTAATAATGGTAGGTGGTCGGTACACTTGCGAACTTTCTCCGTACACCACTAGGGAGTATTAACACCAGAATAGAATCAGATGTAGCCATCGTATAGTAATTAGTCATATTATATCAAATAATAGTTTATTTCAAGAGATATAATTTAGTGTATCATGACTTTTAAAAATTATTTCTATTTTAGGGGTTATTGGTCATTTCTGTTAATTAGTAGATATCGGTGACTAAGGTCTTTCTTTGTGCAATGCAGATGCTTGGCTATAAACAGAATATGTTGCCCTCCTCATGAAACAAGTCATATATCAAATGAAAGGTGGTTTCAAGAAAAACATTTTATTTTAAGACCCCTTTTTCAAAATAGTTGTGGATTCAGAGTTATAGGTCAATAATGGTAGGTGATCGGTACACTTGCGAATTGTCTCTGTACACCACTAGGGAGTATTAACACCAGAATAGAATCAGATGTAGCCATCGTATAGTAATGAGTCATATTATATCAAATAATAGTTTATTTCAAGAGAAATAATTTAGTGTATCCGGACTTTTAAAAATTGTTTCTATTTTAGGGGATATAGGTCATTTCTGTTAATTAGTAGATATCGGTGACTAAGGTCTTTCCTTATGCAATGCAGATGCTTGGCTATAAACAGAATATGTTGCCCTCCTCATGAAACAAGTCATATATCAAATGAAAGGTGGTTTTAAGGGAAACATTTTATTGTAAGACTACTTTTTCGAAATATTAGTGGTTTCGAAGTAAGATATCGTTAAATGTACTTAAGTAAGTATTCAGTAGTATCAGAAATTGTTGACAATGTCTGTCGTGATATAGACATCACTATTTAGCATTATTTAGTGACACAACAGGCTGATAAAAAGCATGATGCTTATCGTAACCGAGGTATAGGTACCATCACGAGTCGTGAGCTCAGATGTAGAGTCATACGCAAGCCATTTTGATGTTGATGGTTTGCTTTGTCGGAACCTATTGCAATCAATAAGTTCCGACAAAACAAAACCATCTTTTTTGGACTAGGTATCTTCAAAAAACAAAAGGTACTCTTCATTATTCATACTCCGAAGGTGCCTAACGAGCGTGTTGAAAGTAAAACTTTCAGCCATAGGGAAAATCGCTTTCATGTCAAATCATAGCTTCGCACGGCTTGTGTATATTGCCAGAATTTAGTACTTAGTAGGTTTTTTCTCAGTAATCGAATTCAAGTAGATATATATTTAGTTCAAGATATTATTAACTTATTTAACAAAATAAATGAAAAGACGAAAATGGCCAAAGCGTCGTATGACCATGCTGCGCCGCCGCCACCGCCCTGTCGTGATGTTGCTGATGTGGCTTTATACGACAGTACGGTCAGTGTAGTTCCTTTATTAAAAAAAAAATGTGTGGCACCCGGGACTGCCGCGGTAAAGCTATTGCATCGTGCGAGCTTCGTACCATACACATACACTTAAGCGAACGTTCGGCCGAGCTACATGGTGGGTGGAGTCGGGGGTGTTAGGTTTTATTCTTGATTCGGGAGCTGCGCTCAAAGCCCGCGATAAAAGCTATGCAATAGCTTATGCAGATGCAGCTTATGCAGCAAATGCATTTTTAATTATTTTAAACGTTTTAGTTAGTAATATCTTTTGTTATTTTATTATGTTTTTGTGTTAAGTTTAATGTGGTTTTTCATTTATTATTGCGTATTTTGTGTAAATAATATAAATATTAATAATAGAAATAATTTAAATCTTCAGACTCCGCGTCATGAATGTCCAACGGGACTGTGAACAGTCCCGTGGTCCAACTTTTTAAAAAGTTGAACCACGACCTATAGTTGGAGGCCCAAGTGTGCGGTGGTTCAACGCGGGTTGTGAATACAGAATTAATGAAATAGAGGATTATTCCTTTCGACTCCCGCTTAATGGGCCCCATGGTTGGACCACCACCCCGCACTTTTATTATTAAGTGGAGGTCGTAAGATTTTCCTTACGGCCCCTATAAGCGGGAGTCGAAAGGAATAACCCTTGGAAATTATTCCTTGATAACGAAGATTCATAGTTGCATCAGCGTTAGTCTCTATTCAGTGGGAATATCGAGAAAAATAATATTTTGTGTTAATCTAGGTCTCCAACAATTTCCATACCGAGTTTCATCACAATCGATTTAGTCGATTAGAAAAATACCTAGTCCCCAAACAGGAAAATCTGAATAGATATTATTGCAGTAACAAAAGAAACGCACGATAGGTACACGAGTACTTATCGTGCGTTTCTGCAAGAACACAAGAAAAGAATGCTACCACATACCTTTCTACGAAGAAAGGTATGTGGTATCATTATTATACCTATTGTACAAGACCCGTCACGAGACGTGAGCATTCTTTTCTTGTGTGGTTTGCAGGACATTGAACCTATTTATAATCCTACTTAGGTATCATAACCTATACCTCGGTTACGATAAGCATCATGCTTTTTATCAGCCTGCTATGCCACTAAATAGTATTAGGTAGTGATGACTAAATCACGACAACTATTTCTGATACAACTGAATACTTACTTAAGTACATTTATCGATCTCTAACTACGAAACCACTACTATTTCGAAAATATAGTCTTACAATAAAATGGTTCCCCTTAAAACCACCTTTCATTTTATAAATGACTCGTTTCAAGAGGAGAGCAACATCTGCTTTTAACCAAGCATCTGTATTGCACAAGTGAAGACCTTAGTCACCTATACCTACTACTTAGCATACAAAGTGTTTGTTTGTTTGTTTGATCGCTCTGGTCTCAGAAACTACTGGTTCGGATAGAAAAAAATATATTTTTGTGTTGCATAGTCCATTGTTGAATAAGGGTTTAGACTATTTTATATTTCGATATTACGCACGTAGTTACGCGGGTGAAACCGCGGAGCGCTGCTAGTTTGATGTATGACTCGTTGCTATATGATGGGTACATCCGGTTCTATTCAGGCGTTAATACTCCCTAGCGGTGTACGGAGAAAACTCGCAAGTGAAACGACCACCTACCATTAATGACCTTTATCTCCGAACCCACAACTATTTTGAAAAAGTGGTCTTAAAATAAAATGTTTTTCTTGAAACCACCTTTCATTTGATATATGCCTCGTTTCATGAGGAGACCACCATCTGGTTCTAATCAAACTTTTGCATTGCACAAGAGAAGACCTCAGTCACCTATACCTACTACTTAGCATAAATGGCCTATAACTCTAAAAATAAAAATAATTTTAAAAATCATCATACATTAAATTATTTCTTTTGAAATAACCTATCATTTGATATATGACTCATTGCCATACGATGGCTACATTTGATTCTATTAAGGCGTTAATACTCCCTAGTGGTGTACGGAGAGTGAATCGACCACCTATCATTAATGACCTATAACTCCGATCTCACAACTAATTTGAAAAAGTGGTCATACAATAAAATGTTCCTCTTGAAACCACCTTTCATTTGATATATGACTCGTTTCATGAGGCCTCCAGGCCCAGAAAGACCATTCTCCTTTTGCATAAACATTCTTTAACAGAATTGATGGAAGACATATGTCGTATTTTTTTTTAAATTCATCCCCTAACGGGGTTAAAAAGGGGTAAGAAGTTATTTTCCGGGTGATTTGCTTCGAAGTTGATATCAATACTCCTTTATTGTATTTTGACCCATGTTCGAAAACTCAATCCGATGTTATTCAAAAAAGGTTGCGGTGTTTTGGCGGGAACGAGTTAACAACATGTCGTGCTGCAGTTTTATTTTCATGAAACTTAGATGTAACCCGAGTTGAATTGTATAATTCTGGTGGAATGTTATTCAATTTAGTTCTGTGAAAGTGCACAAGTGTAGTGAAAGTAAAAAACAGTGTCAAACATGCAGTTTTCTCGTTGCCTCCAAATCTCCTATTAAGGTTATGGTAAACTTGCCACCGCTTTACTATAGCCCCTGACTTGACGGACTATGACGACTTTGACTGTATTGAAACACTTTAGGCCCGATTTATGAAAAATCGGGTCATAATTTGATGTAAAATATAACTTGACACTGGCTAAATGCACACGTGCGAAGCCATAATAAAAGAAAAAAAAAAGAAAAAAGGTTGCACTTTTAGGACACGACCTTATAGGGACGTAGAATTCGAAATTGGAAATGGTTAGGTAGAAGGAACAAAAACATTTTGGTTATAATATATACGATTTTTTTTTGAAATTTGCTTCCAAGTACAGACTTTTGCGCTCTCTAATATTATTATAAGTACAGAAAAAAACTGAATAAACACAAATATAAAAGAATATTTAATTAAACCAACCTACCGATTTTGGTAATATTAAAACCCACAGCAATATATTAGAGTTAAAACTAATTAAAACTCCCATTAGAACTATTTTCGACTTCTTCGCGGACGAAGTCGCGGGCAAAAGCTAGTGAGGAATTAAAGTTAAGATTAACAACCGAATGTTAGTAGATATGCCCGAGTGGGGTATCAAATTTGCACATTATTAAAAAGTCCCTCCCTACAAAAAGGATGAAATAAAAGAATTTAAAAACCCCCGACACAATATACCTAATAAAAATAGTATGAACGTAACAAGCAAAAAACTATGAAAAAAAACCCTACAAAGAAAAAAAATGACCCAGAAATTATGACCTAAGTAGCTAGGTACATCTGAATTTATTTGATTAAATATTGTCGCGTCGGGGGGCTTTTTTCATAGTTTTTTGCTTGTTACGTTCATACTATATTTATTAAATTGTGTCGGGGGTTTTTAAATTTTTAATTAATTTTTTTGTAAAGTTGAAAGACGAGATACGCTCCGTATTCATAGTCCGTACTTGAACCATTCCTTACTCATGTGCTTTAACATCTGACGTATCTAGGTGTCGCGCATGTATAACAAATAGGGGAGATGTTTTTGACCAAAATTGGATGGATCAAGGATACATTTAGGACCAAAATTAAATAAAAAGTAAAAGAAGACACGTACCGAAAAAAAATGTAGGGGTAAAGAGGTAAAAGGTCCGGATATTTAGTATGGGAGCTTGGCAGTGTTTTTTTTTGCGCGGTGCATTTCTAGACCCTTGCCAATGAGTCGCCATAATGCCCTATTTCGATTGGCGTAGAGGTCTCAAAATGTACTGCAGCATTTAAAATTAATATGCCAAAGTGTCCAAAGATTTTTTAGGAAAATATTAGAAAATTACAAAAAAGAGTCTTCCACTTCAATTTGTATTTTACAAATAGGTCCACCTACACGCCCACCAAGTTTGTCTAACCCTCCACCAAACACCCTGTACATTATACTTAATACAATATATTTACAAATCATATTATTTATATATTTTTTTTAATGTTTTCTCTGTATGAAATGTTTCATTTTTGCTAAGGGCAGATTTTTAGGCAACTTTGACCTACTATAACTAGGTTATTAATTAATAAATAAATAAGTACTAGACCATTTTAAGCTAGCTTGTATTGTTTCCTGGAAATTGAAAAAATCTATTGAATTGGGCACGTTTCAAGGGGAGGGCCAGCTGTGTGTTTATTCACCCCTCTGTACTGTCCACGGGCGGCGCGGGGCGGGGCGGCGTATTGTCTATTGTTTCACTAGATACAGAAAGGTACAAATTGCAGAAAAAAAATGAGCTAAGTATTTCCTTTGATTACCATACTATGGTATTTCCAGGAATTTATTTCTATTATCAACATCGTTGAGTACCTACAAAAATATGGGGTAGTATTTTTTTTTTGGAAAATTTACAGGTTTCGATTCCTGACTTTTCCCAAAAATCTAATTAAATATGATGTTACTTTAGTTTTTATCAAATCAAATGTCTAACTTCCTACTTTTGTATTTTTCAGAAATTCATCAACGAATTGTTAGAAAAGGCAAAAACGTTGTAATTTAAGATTCTGAAGAAAAGGAACGGCGATACCAATTCTCATGAAAGCTTCGGTCGGTCGCGTCGCCCGCCGCCCTCCGCCCGCCGCCCGCACCTGCGTCGGTGGATCACGTTTTATAGATAATAATATATTTGACATAGGTTTAATATACTTAGTAGAAGCTTAATCAGAGCTGTATGGTATGTGGTTAGTGTGGAATATCATGTGATGTATGTGTACGATGTGCGATACGCCCCGCGCCCGCGCTGCGCTCCGGGCAGGTCTACGCGCCCGCGCCGCCCCGGGCGAGGGCCGCTCCGGCGATCTCAGATGTTGTAGCCACCACTTTTGTATACTTAGGTAATTAATAAATAACATTTTTACCAACCCCGTTTTTGATTACGGGGACATTTCACGTGAAGCGGACAGGGAAAAAAAAGTGAGGTTCTGAAAATCGACCACATTCGGCCCATTTGTACCTCTAGTAGGTATGAATGTGTACGCAAAATATTTTTTTTGTATAGTGTATATTTACCAAGTCATACGTTTCAAAAGAATTGTCGTTGATTGGTACTACAATTTTTCGAAAGTAATTTTTCGAATATAACAAATCTACCATAAAATATTTTACATAGCGATACATATTAAAAATATACTGTTCTTTTTGACAGTAAAAAAAATTAAAAAATTGAAAATAAATTAATGGCCAAAACCGGAAGTAAACTTTTCAAACCAGAATTACAGTCACTTCGACCAATGTTTTTTTAATTTTTTTTCTTTCAAAATGTAGCTTAAATGATAATGAAAGTACACTAGAAAATTTAAAATGGGATCTCTATTAGTTTAGGAGATACGTTGAATAATATACACCCGCGTCGCAAGGGGCGTCATATGTAGCGTTTGCAAGGTTGAGCAGTTTGCGCGATATTGCAACTTTATTAATATTTTATATCGTTTTAGCGTATATTTAACCTCATTTAATGATATGAAATAAGTTTTATTAATATAATATAAATATAACTACATAATACAAATATAAGTTAATAATATATTATAAAAAAAAAACGTTTTTAGAGCAGTAGAAAAGTTTTATTATTTGCGAAACGTGACTAATAGCGCCATCTGTTAGTAACGTGTAGTACTTTATTGTCTCAGATAGAGTCAAACGGTCAAACCTATCTACAAGAAAGAGATAGAAATATGGCGCCTAGCGGTTTCGTAACTTAAACTTTAGTGTTGCTTTAACCGCTCAGCGACTTGTGCACGTTTTAATCTGTGACAGTTGTTATTATTAATGGCGCCGTACGGTGATCGATGTTTTAACCCATTTCACTTGGTACTTCATCGAAAATTTAAAAATTTAAGGAAAATATCTAAATGTTTAGCTCAAAAGTGGAGTTTTTCACAAGATCTTTACGTATGTGCCTCCTGCAGGAAACGACTTTTGACTGAATCTCCTCCAGTAGCTAATGAAGACATTGTGCAATGCAGTCAAACATCTAGTGAACCTTCGCAAAACATTGAAGATGAACCGTTTATTCCCGAAGATAAGTTTAAACATATTTCCACCCAAACCGACACATCCATAGAAAACGAACCCACGCGGTGGTCGTAAACTACCAGCCGAGACGGAGAACTTTCTTCGTTTTCATAACAACTTACAGATTAAAACGTGCACAAGTCGCTGAGCGGTTAAAGCAACACTAAAGTTTAAGTTACGAAACCGCTAGGCGCCATATTTCTATCTCTTTCTTGTAGATAGGTTTGACCGTTTGACTCTATCTGAGACAATAAAGTACTACACGTTACTAACAGATGGCGCTATTAGTCACGTTTCGCAAATAATAAAACTTTTCTACTGCTCCAAAAACGTTTTTTCTTTATAATATATTATTAACTTATATTTGTATTATGTAGTTATATTTATATTATATTAATAAAACTTATTTCATATCATTAAATGAGGTTAAATATACGCTAAAACGATATAAAATATTAATAAAGTTGCAATATCGCGCAAACTGCTCAACCTTGCAAACGCTACATATGACGCCCCTTGCGACGCGGGTGTATATTATTCAACGTATCTCCAAAACTAATAGAGATCCCATTTTTAATTTTCTAGTGTACTTTCATTATCATTTAAGCTACATTTTGAAAGAAAAAAAAAATAAAAAAAATTGGTCGAAGTGACTGTAATTCTGGTTTGAAAAGTTTACTTCCGGTTTTGGCCATTAATTTATTTTCAATTTTTTAATTTTTTTTACCGTCAAAAAGAACAGTATATTTTTAATATGTATCGCTATGTAAAATATTTTATAGTAGATTTGTTACATTCGAAAAATTGTAGTACCAATCAACGACAATTCTTTTGAAACCTATAACTTGGTAAATATACACTATACAAAAAAAATATTTTACGTACACATTCATACCTACTAGAAGTACAAATGGGCAGAATGTGGTCGATTTTCAGAACCTCACTTTTTTTCCCTGTCCGCTTCGCGTGAAATGTCCCTACGTTCACATTATCCTACTTATGTTTGTGCTACAAATGACACGCCTCAGCCAGGAGAGACGGATGATTGTACCAGCGTTCTCCGACAGTCGTTTAGCGTTTCATTTCTGAGAGATTCGCCGTCAGAACCATTGACCGACAGCATTATTCGTATGTGGCCTTCGACCATATGGCCGTTCGACGACAGGACTTGTCAACTATGGACTATTCAGCGATAGATCGTCGAATCCTAACCAAACTAAACACGAGTCCGAGTCAGCCAGGAGGCAAACTAAACGCCACGTAACGACGCGACGCGACGGCACCAACAATATGAGAGTTCATCGGACGGCCCTGTCGGACACTCGCCCTTCTCGTGCCAAGGCATACCCAGACGGACCTCATTTCTAAAGCCGATATCAGAAACATTTTAAATTTGACTGCAAAGAGACTTGATGGATCAATAGTTTTTGAGATATAGCCGTTTTGAGTTTGACAGCTGTCACCTGAAATAAAGATCTCGATGAGATCTATCACTTCTGTAAGGAGACCATTAATCTAGGATCAATAGTTTCTGAGATATAGTCGTTCTAAGTTTGACAGCTGTCACCTGAAATAAAGATCTCGATGAGATCTATCACTTCTGTAAAGAGACCATCAATCTAGGATCAATCGTTTCTGAGATATATCCTTTTTGAGTTTGACAGCTGTCACCTGAAGTAAAGATCTCGATGAGATCTATCACTTCTGCAAAGAGACTATCAATCTAGGATCAATAGTTTCTGAGATATAGCTGTTTTAAGTTTGAGAGCTGTCACCTGAAATAAAGATCTCTATGAGATCTATCACTTCTGTAAGGAGACCATTTATCTAGGATCAATGGTTTCTGAGATATAGCCATTTTATTCTGATAGAAATTAACATTTAAGTCGATATTTGACCGACTGCGCTACTCGAAAAGTAAGTAGATTTATTTCCGTCTGCCACTCCTGCCCGTGAGATGACACTAGTACTTCTAAAATAAACAATAATATCAAATTAACTTTTTATAGCTAATTTCATTGATATCCATTTAAATATTTTAATGACCACAGACGAAAATACAATCTCGGATTCTCATTTCCGTCGAGGTCTAGCTCCTCGGTGCTCGGTGGTTATGAAAACCACGACACTTTTTCTTTCCTTGATGGCCGCCGGTTGCGACACGATGAATCTTAAATTAAAAATTCGCGAGGCCGCCCGCGCCCTTGATATAATTTATTTCTTCGATATATTACAGCCCCTTTTCAGGTGAGTGTTTGACAATATAATTAATTACCTACCGATTTCTAAGTTGTTGCGTGGTTCCAGTTCGGTCTCCTTGCAAGGCTTAAGAATCCACTATTGTTCAAATGTTCATAGCTATTGTTGATGTAATTCCTCTTTCTTATAGCTAAACATGATCTTAACTTAGATAATATTTAAATATAGGGGAGGTAGGGGAGGGATGAGCACTTTTTCACAAAATAACGCGTAAAAAATCAATTTTTTTATATATTCAACATGTATAGCGAAGTTTTATTGTACCATACATTTAGCTAGATATTTTATAAAGAAATTTCTCAAAATTATAATCCATCTCAAAATTACGAGAGAATTTCTGAAATAAGTCAAAAGTGCCCAAAGCTCCCTATGGCAGGGAGGCTTGGGCACCCCTTGGGGGAGGTTTGGGCATGACGTATAAAACACAAAATTTATAGTACAGACTGAACATAAAAGTTTTAGTAGTTACATCAAATAAAAACATCTCAATTAGTAAATCAACAAAGAGTGCTTATTCAACATTTTTAGTTATCTAGATTCGGTATCACCCATAAAAGTTTGTCAAATATGTACTTAGATCTACCACGTTTTTTTTTGCATGTCTCTGGTCCTGGCAATTTAGTTTTGATGTCATCTAATAGGACACTATCTTCTATCTCAACTATTTCAGGAATTATTTTTTGCACTATTTGATACCTCTGCTATGGCATGTAATATAATAGATATCTTGTGGAATTACACATACAAACGTGAATTACAGTTTAATTTATACGTTAGAATATATACCATAGAAATATAATAAAAAACAGACATACCTTTCGCTGGTTTATCCTTTAATGTGATGCGAAACCAGATCAAAATATTCACTTTTACAAGCGCATAACGTCTAAAGGTGTCTGTGTTTGACAACTGATAGAAATGACAGGTGGTATATTGACAAAGTAGAAAAAAAATGTAACTGTATCGGAATAAAAGGGGAGTACCCATGTCTCCCGACTGCTAATTTTCTAATTTTGGGCTAATTTTCTTGCTATTAAATAATTAGGTTCCAGTAGAATTTAAGTAAACGATACTACGGGCTGTTGTAGAGACACATTTCTTCTTGTAATACTTAGTTTTTATTCTAGTATCTAAGCAACTAAATATAGTTCCTTTTCTATAAAACGGTTATTGTATAACCAACCTGCATATTTAAGCTATGTACACTGTCAACTGGGGTTTCGCACTTAGTTGTTAGGGAACCTAGTATTGAGCGGTTGATAGTCTACATAGCAGGGCATGGCCGGACCTTGCTGACGATACATACTGAACTATTTCAAGGAACTGACACCGGGTTTGAAAACCTTACTCCCGGCATCTATACAGTTAGAGAGAGAAGGCACCGCTACAGGTGACTGGTCTGAGGATGTGGCAGAGACGCCCATGGAGGTTCAGGACGTAACCACAGAGACCAGCCTCTGGAGACAATGCTGCATTGAGACTAGAGACTCGTAGAGGTAGAGAGAGAGAACCTTATTCGAACTTCGACAGCCAAATACCAGCACGGTTCGATCTCCCTTCTCGAATGCGACCTAAATCTTAGGGAACAGTCCCATGTAACTTTGTCCATCACCACCATCAAGTTACATTATACAAGTAAATTAATTTGTATCTTACCTATCCCTAAGAATACTAGATTTATCTCAAAACTTATTTACTTACTTGTATTAGCGTCCTTATTCTAAATAAATATTTATGTACCTATGCTGATCGGCCTGACCTTCATTAATATCCAACGTTCCCAACTTCCGGTTTAGTATAGCGACAAGCTGTCATCTGAAATGAAGATCTTGATGAGATCTATCACTTCTGTAAAGAGACCATCAATCTAGGATCAATAGTTTCTGAGATATAGCCGTTTTAAGTTTGACAGCTGTCACCTGAAATTAAGATCTCGTTGAGATCTATTGTCGGTAGGCACGAACGCGTATCTCTATAGATCTATCACTTCTGCAAAGAGACCATCAATCTAGGATCTAGTTTCTGAGATATAACCGTTTTAAGTTTGACAGCTGTCACCTGAAATGAAGATCTCGATGAGATCTATTGTTGTGAGGCACGAACTTGTATTTCTATAGATCTATCACTTCTGCAAAGCGACCATCAATATAGGATCTAGTTTCTGAGATATAGCCGTTTTGAGTTTGACAGCTGTCACCTGAAATGAAGATCTCGATGAGATCTATCACAAAGAGACTATCAATCTAGGATCAATAGTTTCTGAAATATAGCCGTTTTGAGATTGACTGCTGTTACCTGTCAATTTGACATCTGCTGTAATTTCTATTTCCGATCATAAATGTCCTTAACAGACTTGTATTGATAGTACGTATTTTTCCCGGGTATCAATAAAGATGATTCAAAAATCGGCGATTTTTTTTTTAATATTTTCGTAAATTTTTAAATTCTTCAAAACTTTCCAGTCCGATTTTAGAAATTCTATAACCACACGATGCTTTGGGCGCATGCGGTCTTATCCGACACCTCTCGCGACCTCGTATCTTTAAGATTTTATAAAATATTGCTGCACCTGTCACAATTTGGGCACCCTTATCCTTGATTCGAAAAACATTTTCAATGTTAAAAATCTAGAGCATTTAGGTCTGGAGACGGTGCTGGCCACAATATCGGCCGATCCATCTGTTGGCAGCATTTAGGTAATTTCTTACTTGCACAACATGTGCCAGACAACAGTCGTTCTGGAGCAACATTCTTTGGCGGATGGCTAGTGGGTCCTCTTCTCAGAAATTCCATATACCTACCTAATTGTTCCCATTCAGGTTGCCTGGCAATTCATAAGGGCCTATATCTTTTCCATTTTTTAATATATTTTAAATTGATACTAGGATCTCTATCTTCTCTCATGAAATGTTGATTTGTCAATTGCCAACTACACAAGTGTGTGTATGTAGATACCCATCCCTTTTGCATGTATTTTCTTTTCTTTCTTTTAAGTACTTATAGCATAAAGCACCTTTAACATAGAAAACAGCAAACCATATTTTCACAACTGTACATAACATATACATGTCTTGCTCGAATTCATCTAAATAAAACGAGCTGTAGTAAAGTTGAATTTTTAGGGTAATTTTGGAGTTCTTTTATTAGGGAACACGTTAAAAAAACGTGATCTAGGCCTAAAATGGATGTGGTGCCCAGAAATGTGAGAAAAAGTGGGATTTTCAAAATTTTACAAAAAATGGCGTAGACCGCGAACTGTTTGGGATAGAATTTTGTTTGGTGGGTGGGTTCCCACGTCGCCCCCTCCTCGCGGACGTGCAGGATTATCCACCAATTCTGGGAAACCCAGTATATGGGCAAGTTTACACTCCTGGTTGCCCCGTATCAAATTTAAGGTACCTATGAAAAATTCAATTACTGCAACAAAAATAATTTTGGAAAAGTTCTTGGGGGGCGGCGTTCCAGGAAGTCTCCATCAGACATCAGCTACATCTCAACAGTTGACTAGTCTGCTACCTACTACTAGGGACCTCGACACCTCACACCTCACTTTTATTATTTACAACTATGTACTCATTTACATAACATTTATTTGATACGATAAAACTAAACATTACATGATTAAATGCTTAATATATAACATAGAGATTATAGCGTATAACGATAGTGTCAGGATTGGTCCATGGCGCGGTCGTCGGGGGCGTGGGGCGGGGCGAGGGGGACGAGGGCGGCTCGCGCGGCCGCGAACTGTCGCTTGAAGTGGAGCCCGCAGCCGCGCCACCGGCGGAACTCGAGCAGGGTGGCACCGTCGCGGGAAAGCACCGGCGCCGCGCGCATAGCGCCCGCGCTCGCCTCCAGCAGGAGCGCGCCCGCGGCGGCCGTGACGCGCGGCGCGAGTCCGGCCGCCTCGAGCGCGCGCCGCGCCGCCGACAGCGCCCTCGGGCCCGGCGCCCCACGCACCCACAGCCGCGAGAGCCGCGCCCCGCCCGACGCCGCGAGCACGTCGTCCGGGTGCGCAGGTTGCGACCGCCACACTAGCGCGTCCATCTCGGCCGCCGTCAACTCCGCGCCCCCCGCCCCCGCCTCGTCCGAAGGCACCGCCCCCGCCGCAACGGGGGCGGCGGGGGCCGGCGCCGGCTGAGAGCTCCACGCGCGACCACCACCGGCATCTGCAAGTGTGACGTCGTATTCTACAGATGTACTACAATACAACCGCGCAATCATAAAAACACCAGGACCTCTTGTATAGGTACAGGTGAATGTTTTTACGTGGGTATTGATACAAAATTGAGCAATTTCCTTTGATTTGCCATATTGTTTGTTTGCAGGAATTGATGTCTATTTGCAACACTATCGAAAGGTACAAAAATATAGGATTATTTTTTGGAAAATGTTATCTAACACTTAATTAACAGGATATCTACGAAAACTTGCTATACGTTCACAAAAATCCTGATATTTTTCGTAAAAATAGCGATATTCATAATTTCAACTTAAGAAATAAGGATGAACTGACCGTGCCCGGTAGTAGGCTGCGGAAATAAACAGGTCGCTTAATAGTACATGTGTGCTCTATTATAATAAATTACCTAAAGATGTATATGACATGTCCATTAACAGGTTCAAAACTTTTATGAAGCATAAATTGTGCAGTAAGGCGTACTATGATACTTCGTCTTACCTTAATGATAACAACCCATGGACGTGACTTTAGTTGCTCCATTTCAAATAATACTTTCAAATATTTGTAACATTGACTTTTGTGAGCATGATCACATGAAAAAAAAAACCCCATGAGTTTCTTGTGCCTTCTTCTCATTTGTGGGCGCGTTAGTTTTTAAGACGTTTCTATGTGATCTTTGTACAACTGTATTATGCATCCAAAGGAATACATTTTTTTTTGACTTTGACTGTTCGATTCCCGGCTAGGGTAGTGACTGTTCGATTCCCGGCTAGGGTAGTGACTGTTCGATTCCCGGCTAGGGTAGTGACTGTTCGATTCCCGGCTAGGGTAGTGACTTCCAAAAATCTAATGATGCAGTTATAGGTGTTATCAAAATCGGGTACGCAACTCTTTTCAGTATTTTAGCTCTTATAGTTTACGATATAGCCTTGAAGGCCCACGTAAAACCATCACTCTGTATAAATAAAATATAAATATTGCAGGACATTCCACACATCGCCATCTAGCCCCAAGCTAAGTAACTAGACTTGTGTTATGGGTGCTAGACAACGGATATACTACCTATATACTTTTCTTTTGTAAATATATACTTATATATAATACATAGAAACAACCAGACCACAGGAATCGAACCCGCAACCCTGTGTTTGGCAGTCTGGCATGGTGACCATTGTGCCAACTGGGTCGTATAATATGTACTTACACTTATACCTAGTGAGCTAGTCGTGTTATACTGATATGTAATCGCACCTATACAATAATAATGACGCAAGTGCGTATAAAGTATACCATTCACTAGAGAAAAATGCATTTTAAACTTTTTTATTGGTCCTCTATCAATAACTTTTCGAAGAACAATATTTATTTGTAACACATACTAATTCTTGATTATGTTTACTTTAAGACTAACAAAGTATATTGTTTTGATGTTTTGTAGTTTTTGTGGTACGATCTTCCAAAATACATAGCGTTTACAGTTAGGACATTGCACCGTTAATAGTACATTGTTACCCTAGGTGTGAAAGTCACTCGAACTATTAGCGAACTCCAAACTCCGTCTCGGGACTCAATGAGTCTTTTACCCGAGGTAAACACTGTGCTTTTCATTACGAATAATACATAAAATTCTTCATAATAACGAGAGTGAATGAGAGACTCCATACTCCATACTACCTCTGGCAGTATGCATGAGCCGTGTGAAGCCATAATTGTTATTCTTTGGTATTACCTAAAGCAAGGAGGTTAGGTTGTTGAAATTCCTAATGCGTAATGATTCAGTATCAGACTGGCTACAAGCACATTGCACAAGCCGCGCGAGGCCATAATTTGACAGGACAGCTGTCAGTGAAAGCGATTTTCCCTAGGGCTGAAAGTTGTTCTTTCTACACGCTCTTCAGGCATCTTTAGACCTACTTTCGGAGTATGAGTAATGAAAAATATATTAAAAAATCAAGAAATGGAACAATGACATAAAGACCTAACACTAACTAAAATAATTAATTACTATGCACATTAAATGCTAAATAAATAATTTGTTATAATAAATAAGTACCATTAAGGTTGAAAACAGCAAAATAAGAGATCAATAATGTTGTATTTATACCGAAAAAACTATTCAATAGTGCTACTTATTAAAGTGGCCGAATACAACGCAAAACTTGAAATAATATATTTTAACTTAATTTGACATATAGAAACATTTTAAAAAGCTTATGTTTGTAATGAATTGAATATTTCGTCAATATTACTAAATATTTTACTAATTTAACCCCCAGCAACTCCATCAATTTCGACCTAAAATGTAATAAATATAATAAAATCAGAATATTAATTGTAATAAGCGTCGTCGTGTTTGTTGGTTCCTTAAGCGTTCGGATAAAAGTTTAATTAAAGTGACAAGTTACAGTTCAATGTCAATGTGTGAAGCAACTGATCCAACAGTATCCCACTATCCGGGAGCAACTCACCAATCCAATCACTTCTACTCAAATCGACATTGACACTACTTCTATCTAACGGAATTTACGAGAAGTATACAAGACTCGATGTAGCATTCGATAGTTTGTCACTTTTAAAGTGTTTAATAAAGCATTTTTACGATATTTGCATTTGCATCATTATAATTGTATAGGTGCGCTATACTATATTATCAGTAACATGGTACGCGCGAGACGCGAGACGCGGTTCAGGATCGTAGTTACATAATATTGCTATAAGTTGCGGTAAACTGTAATACCATACCATTAACTATTTTTTTTTTCTTACAAAATTTTGCTATTTCCTTTCATTTGCCATACTATTTTCCAGGAATTGATCTCTATCAGCAACTATTAAAGTATGAAGTTATTACTTTTTATCCTGTATATTATCTAATTATAGTAACAAATATATAGTAACATAGATTAAAAATTATTTAGAACTGTTTGTTTACTATAAAATATAGAACATGTGTGTACATACCCTAACCGTAGTGTGTAGCGATACTGTGAATACACGATGTAGATGCATGCAACCAGGAACATAATTTTCCATGGTCAATTTAGTCTAGGACTAATTACTTACCGAGACCGAGGTCCGGGCTTCTGCGAGCTGTAGTCTCGCGTCGCCGCGGTGCTTTGGTAATCTAGCTTTATGAGCAACTATCACGTCATCGAGCTAAATCGCCAAAGCGCCGAGACGCGCGCTTCT
This sequence comes from Idaea straminata, assembly GCA_951213275.1. Lineage (NCBI taxonomy): Eukaryota > Metazoa > Arthropoda > Insecta > Lepidoptera > Geometridae > Idaea > Idaea straminata. The sequence goes on from OX577850.1 coordinate 15,243,126, forward strand.
CGTACGAGCGGCGGTGAGGCTGTGTGGAGCGGCGGCGTGAGGCGGGGCGGCGTGCTGAGGCACCGGGCGGCTCCGAGACAAGCTCACTCAGAGTCACCTAGTACCTGACACTCCGACGCGGTGTGGCGTGATGGCCGACGCGGTGGGAGACGAGGGGCGGGCGGCGGCACTCACCTGGCGGCGCGGTCCACGGATGCGCTAGCAGCTGCTCTATGGTGGCACGTCGCGCGGGCACCGGGTGCAGCGCGCGCCGCAGCAGCGGTACCGCGTCACGCACGCGACGCCACGCCGCGCCGCGCACCTCGCCCGCCGCCCACGCTGCGTAACGAGCCTCCTCCGGTGCGGCGCGCTCCCACGGCAACTCTGCAACACGATGCTAGTTCGCACACCCATCTCTCTACCTTTCCCTACCATCAGAAAGGTGCATATAAACATTGTTCACACTCAATATACACCCAATACACGCTACTGTATTACTCGTTGTAATTGTCTAATAATCCTTTTTGACATTTACATTTAATTACCCTTTGTACATTTAATTTTAACTGTAAATTGCAATTTTCACCTATTCTACATCCACATCCATGTCCAGTATGTAAGCTGCTATCTTCAGTTGTATGCGTGCGCAGTCGGGTGTGCGGTGTGAGGCGACGCTCCCCGCTCGTAACTTCGGTACCGTAACTTTAGGGACTACAACCACTCCTACAGCTAGGATACCAAAGATACGAGCCTCGAGCGGTGTACGGGGGTCGGTCCGTGTTCGTGACGTGCCTGTAGGGTAGAGGTATAGTGTGATATGCTCACCTCCGGCCAGCATAGCGAGCAGCACGACGGCGGCGGCCCAGCAGTCGGCAGGAGGCGCGCGGTACGGACGCTCCTCGCCGGCGGTGAGCACTTCGGGCGCGGCGTACGGCAACGTGCCGCAGACGCGCGTCAACAGCCGCTCGCGAGTACCGTGCCGGTACAACGTCGCCAAACCGAAGTCAGATATCTTGACGCGGTCCTCGGCGTCGAGCAGCAAGTTCTCGGGCTTGAGGTCGCGGTGGGCCACGCCTCGCGAGTGCAGGTACCGCAGCCCGAGCAACGTGTCGCGCCAGTACCGGCGCGCCTCGCTAGCAGGCATGCCTGCGTCCGGCTCTATACGTTCGAACAGCTCTCCGCCCCGCGCGTACTCCAGGAACATGTAGTGATGGTCGGCGTGCGACCGCGCTCCGAGACACCGCAGCACGTGCCGGTGCCGCAGCGCGCGGTGGAGCGCCGCCTCGCGCGCCGCTGTAGCCGCACCCGCCCCGCGAGCCACCTTCAGCGCGACACACGCCCCGCTCCGAGCGTGCACCAAAAGACGCACTCTGCATCCACACATGGAACCACTTACACACAACAGGTAAGTATAACAACAATAGGTATATCCATGACAATGACGGTGACAGATACATACATACATACATGCAATGCAATCCACTCTCACTCCACTTGTTTAGGTATGTTGGCTGCTTGGAAGGAATTATTACCAGAACCTTTATTATTGTTTCACCTCAATATAAAGTTTAATAATTTAACAAGCTAATTATTGATAACAAAATGTTTGTATATTTATAACTGACAGATTGTGTACCTTAATGTGTATATAAGTTCTTCCTATGTTGATGTGCGTATACTCACTCGCCGTATGCTCCTTCACCGAGCAGCTGCGCGACGAGCCAGCCCTCGACGAACTCGCCGCCGCCGCCTCCGGCGCCGCCCGTCGTCGTCTCGGCCATTCTCCGCCTGTCGCACACAACACAACAACACTATCAGCCAGCTTGCCAGCACCACACCACCCGGCGTCCGCCGCCGCCGGCCACGCCACGCGCCGCGACACATACACATATAAAACTCTACATTTTACTGAAATATCGCGATCCTCTGACGATACCCTCTTACCGATGATCTTAAAACCGTTCAATTTATTGTACCAGCCCCAGATATTATTATATCACTGAATGAAATGGCGGAAGGCACGTGGAGATCGACGAACAAAGCGAGTGTCGAACTATCGTGTCGTTGGCTCGTTTCAGTCTGTCGGCCACATGCCGACGAATAGACCGATCGATTTGCTATTGAATACATTATTATTTCTAAACAAAGGTGTGCAATCTTTACAATATAGTGATAATAATAATTAATAAAATGAACACTAACCTTGCAAGAGATCAATGGATTACCCCATTTTGCCATCTTTCTTTTCCTTCCTCCTCCATTCTACCGCACTTTGATTTTTCATTTCATTCGGTCACTGAATTTTGTTCGTTCGTCGTCGTTCTTTTTCATGCGACCGATCGATTTATTTTGTTCGATGTTGCCATTGTTAAAATAGAGTTTTTCTCAAGATGTGGCCAAAATGGGCCAAAACAAAAATAGTAAACTATGGATAGAGCGGTTTCTTTTGTCTCATATAATGCCATTGTCAGATATCATAAAATTTTCACTTTCATAAAAGTTTTACAAAAGTAAAAACGTCATTGTCACAATTTCCGATTTTAGTGTCATCTGTCATTTCTAAAATCCCATTATTGTTTTGCGTGGCGAGGGAGTGACAAAGGAATAAACAATTCTAGGAAAATGGTAATTTCAGAGTTAGAAATACAATATGATATTGTATAGATACCACTTTCATAAATATCGCAAAGTATTAATTTATTATTAAATTGTTTTAGGCTGGATATTCGGAAGACCAGTTGGCAGGTGAGTCAACATGTCGTCATCGTTTTAGCGATAACCGTCAATATTATTAAACGGTAGGTGTTTGAATAAAGTCAACATAATTGAAGATAGCGGGTACTGTCTAGTATTGTACAGTAATCGAGAGTGGATTCGGTCGCACCGTCACCGGGTAAGTGTCGACCGTGAAATGCAGCGACAGAGCAACAGTGCAGGGCGACGAGCGGCGGCGGCGGTAGTGGAGTAGAGGTCGGTCGGAGGGAGGGAGTGAGTCACGACGTCAATCAACAACACGTTTACCGAAAGCGGCGGCGGTTACGAGCGCCCTAGTTACCTTATACGGGTAACGTTAAGGTGCGTACGATACGATGGTGACAGGCGGCACAGTGCGACGCCGCTCATCGACGCGATATGTTCATGTACGAGCCACCCTCCAAGCTGAAGCTCACCTCTGTCGAAGGTACTCACTCCCATCCCTCTGTCTACTCTTCTTATGTACAACTGTTTGCCTTTTGAAGAATTTCAGGAGGCGTTCCAGCTGTTCGACTCCCGCGGCGATGGCAAGATCCACGTGGCGCAAATCGGGGACGCTCTCCGAGCCCTCGGCCAGAACCCCACCGAATCTGACGTCAAGAAATGCACGCTCCACTTGAAACCCGATGAGAGAATATCCTTTGAAGTGTTCTTGCCCATCTACCAGGTAACCTCAGATTAGATAGAGTATGTCGCTCGTGGGATCATTTCATCATGATGAAGTTACCTAAATGAGTGCAACTACCATTGCAGGCTATATCCAAGGCTCGCAGCGGAGACACGGCCAATGATTTCATCGAGGGTCTCCGTCACTTTGACAAGGATGGCAATGGATTCATATCGTCTGCGGAGCTGAGACACCTGCTCTCCACCCTGGGAGAGAAGCTCAGCGATGATGAGGTAAATAGGTAGACTGTAGATCTACTGTTTACTCTACCTATGTACATAATATATACGTGTGACCTGCATGCAACAGGTGGAACAACTGCTGCAAGGTCAGGAGGACTCGGCTGGCAACATCAACTATGAAAACTTTGTGCATCTCATCATGCAGGGCTGACCTGCTCCCTATCTAAGTGACGTACGTCGAGGAGTCGAGGAGGGGGCATACAACATGTCCAATATATTGTAATTCCTATTCTATTTTATTATTCCATTATTATTTCCAAACTAAGTTTAATTATACATAGAGTAAAGTAACCGTGTAAGATATAATATACTTATATAATGATTGGTATGTATGATGTACTCTTAAGGTAAGGTGAGGTGTGGAGTATGGACAGACAGACAGAGGGAGGTCTATTTGTACTACATTTAATTATTATTTCATTTATAAATGTATAATAATGTTGTAAGTGTATTGTTTAATAATAATACATGTCTTTCAAACTTTGTGTTTGTGTTTGTATCTCATGGATTGCATCTCACATCATACACACGTCGCACACATAATATGTACTGTACAGGGTGTCCTGCAATCAATGGATAAACAGGCACTTACGGATAGAGGACACTGTGCCGGTTCAGAAATATCAAAGTTATGCTCTATAAAAGTCTCGCGGATTTTGGATAGTAGGTATTCCAGGATTAATGTACGATAGACTTTCATGGAGCATAATTTTTTTTTTCTGAACCGGCACAGTGTTCTCTATCCGTAGGTGCCCGCTTATCCATTCATTACGGGACACCTGTATAGGTATACTGGTTGCTAACAGACAAGCAAATACCACCTTTTTAACATATAAACAAATAATAATTGTGTGTTACCATATTTGCGAGACCTTACCTGCTATAGCAGCGTATAGTACAGGGGAATCCGTTCCTCATTTAAATGAATGTTAAACTGAACATATTATGTAGTGCTTGTGTTATGTTGGGTCGGAGTGCGTTAAGCCCGTAGCGTAATGTAGCGGTGCGATGCGCCCGCGCCCGCCTCGCCGGTCAGTGTAGTGCGAGACGAGGTCGCGTGTGGACGCGCTCGCGAGATGGTGCTCGCTGCGATGGTGACGGTGACGGTGACGGTGCTAGCGGTGCTCGGTGCGGCGGGACCGGCCGGCGGAGCGCTGCTGCCGCTCGACGCGGAGCGGCTGCACGCCTCGGTCGGAGGGTACGCCGTCATGAACTGCCATCTAGACTTCCCCTTCGGTAACGAGATACCCTACCATCTCCAATGGGACAAGGACGTGAGTATACCACGACACATGCCACACGACACTCCCACACACACCGCATACACTACCTACCTAGATCCCAGTAGGAGAATGGACGATTGTAACATTTATATAAATGTATCATAATCTAATAGGTAAGTACTTCTAGGTGTAGGTAGTAGGTAGGTAAGGTAATAGAGAGATTAATTAAATATGTAGATGGACATCGAGCGCCGAGCGTCGAGCAAGTGCCGTGATGAGATGTGAGTAAGGAGCATCCTAGTTAACTAACTAGGTAGGTATATACATTGTGTAATTCGTTTAGGAGTGTGTTAACTATCTAATTTGATTGATGTATGTCCCCCTCCCCTCGAGGCGCGAGGCGCGAGGCGCGACACGAGGCCCGAGTCGTTACCTACCGTCTAGCTAGGGGGAGAGATGCAGGTACTTGTACTAGTGTAGTGTAGTGTAGTGTAGTGACCTAGACATTATGGTCCTTCGAACAACGAACTGATCGTTTAGAATGTTACGATGGCGAATCTGTACAATTGATGATTACTTGTGTTATCGTTGTTGTTTACGTGTAATATACTAATACCTAGTATGTATGTATAGAGGCGGTGTGACGCCGGGCAGGGCAGGGCAGGGCAGGGCAGGGTGCGACACAGTAGGGTAATGCCACTCAGTGATGTAATGTAGAGAGCCGCGTCTCTCCTACCGCCTATCGCCCACCTACCTACCTACGTACGTATATTGTCTTAACGAGCCACTTCCTCATTTACTACAGCTCAGGGTTGCTCTCGTCTTGCACTAGCTCTCGGTCGCCGGTCGGTACTCCGCTCCTTGAACACATTCCTGCTACATACCTACATACACCTACATATCTAGTGTAGGTAGGTAGCTACTACAAGAGATAGTGACAGTTACTGAAAGGAGTCGCATTCCTCATTTCAACAAAGACAAAAGGTGCATCATGATATATTTTAATAGTCATTACCTAAGCCAGGAATCGGATCTGTTAATTTTCTTAAAAATTAAATAAAGAAGTACCACACCCTTCGACCATATAACTAGACCACACCCTATATACGGTGTAACAAGGGGAGTGGATCATCGGTTGCTAGGGGGTGGGGGACCTCTGTATGTTCTACAATAATAAGTGGTTCAAAAGTTATTTGGGTTTATATCGATTATTTTCACTTTTTGGACTATCAATTACATTTTTCAACATGATGCCCTAGCTCTAGTCAAATGAAACTTTCAGGGTTTATTCTTCATGAAAGCCAGTAGTTTTTAATATAGGTTGCATAAAAAAATAATCTGTGAAATATTTTTTTTAGAACCATACAAAGATAATGTAAACATTAGATTTAAAAAAACATTACTTTAATGGTTTTATTTTGAGTTTTATAAATCTAAGACTCTGATTGGTGTAGGAATACAAAAGGTCCACTAAAAAAGTTTTTTCACAAAAAAAGGCAGAATCGCAGGGTGAAATCTGATTTTGACTAAAATTTCAGTAAAACCCAAATAACTTTTGAACCACTTATTATTGCAGAACATACAGGGGGATTAAATCGATAGGTACTGAGGTCCCCCACCCCCCAGCAACCGATGATCCACCCCCCTTGTTACACCGTGTATTGATAGTGGTGCTAATAATGAGGCATAGAGACGAAGTATTATTTTTCTAAATGTTTTAGATTGTCTACTCTGTGGTAGTGGTGGTAGTGGTGGAATCAGCCCTACCAGGCGTTGGTATAGAGTAGGTACCTACAGTCCGCTGCATAATGAACAATGTTACTAGGTGTGCCAAATCTCTTTGTTACACTACCTAAAGCTTGTATGTATACAAATACATTCGTTTTTATTCTAGTCAAAAATACCTATTAGTTTTGATTTTACAGGCATTTATACTTACGATATATATCAGGCCCGCTAACAGTGACGTGACCGCGTGTGACGTCATCTTACAACCCTCGCCCAGTCCGCTCGCGCCGCGCTCTCGGCACGGTGTCGTCCGAAACCACTGAACCGATTTCAAAAATTCTTTCACCAATTGAAAGGTAAATTATTAGGTAATAACATAAACTATAACTCATCTTCAAAAAATTAAGGCTCCGTAAGATAATTGCAATATTGTAAGATAGAAAACAGGTTTTTTATCACAGTTGCTCATAAAGTGGATCTTATTCAACGGTTTTTAGGCTCATAATCCAACATATTATGCACGCGTGCGTTTTACATTGCCAACTAGTGCTATAAAGTTATCCCGATAAGTTAAATACGTATCTTACTGCTAATTACATGTTAGGTAGGTGAAACATTCTTAATTTATCTGGGTTATACTGTTATGATGTATAAAAAAGGTAGGTACCAAAGAGTTTTTTAGCTAGCAAAAATGGTTGTGTCGGTTTACGAACGAAAATTTTACGTGATAATGACTTAGAAAACGATAAAAAATTAAGTTATGTTTATTTTTTGTTTTTTCTTTACTTAATTATATTGTTTTTCCGTACCATTATATTTTGTTCTTAACCCCCGACGCAAAAACAAATGGAAAAAACCCTAAAAAATATTGTATGTCAGACGAGGCTGTATAGGTTAAAAGTCTTTAGCCTGGCCTTTCGTGAGCATAATTAACAAAAAAATATTGCCTAAAAAAATTGTAAACATAGAATTATCACAAACATTTTGTTATTCATTATTTTCTTTTTTTTCCAAGTCTTTTCTTTTATTCGCGACTGTGATAAAAACCGTCGTACGATACCCGTGTGGCTAATGATCATCGCATCTCGGCTTTGACGCACTCGCGTTTCACTCGCGCGTCACTAACCGCCTCTATGCAATGATCGATTTACCACACTTGTATCGCAATGTACCTACTATTAAACAAAATATCCGATTCGAATGAATTAAAAAGGAATTTACTGAGAAATAAATAGTCTTGATGCTAAAATATTTTTTTTTCGGAAGGATTAATACGATGACGCTAATGCAATTAAACTTAGTTCTTACCTGCATTGTAATTGAATTTTAAAACAAAAACCTGTTATTATAACTTTACTATAATAGATGGGTATATCGACTCGCGGACTTTTTTGTAGACAATAATAAACCCTACACCGCACCACAGAGCACAGCACATTCCGTCATACTCTATAGCGACCGTAGAAATACGTGTATTTATTATATTTTATGAATACCACGTGTATACGTGATAGTTTGTATAACAGATGCGCTACCTACTGTTACCCTTTCCTATCTAGATATCTGTGTAGTATAAATAAGCTGTCATAATTATGTTATACGGAGTCAGGTTATTACTAGGAGAATAAATCCTACCGTTAACATGGACGACTAGTTTCATTACTCTATCTGGGCACTCTACATAATACATTATTTTGTTTTATCACATAGAGATAAATATCGGTTGAGGGTTGTAAGATGACGTCACATCGTCACACGCATCGAGTACGAGTCCGCGTCGCACGTTTACTTCTATAAATCGGAAACTAATTGACGTATTGAAGTCATTCTTTCACTGGTATTTTTTATTTTTCACAGACAGTATGGAGAGCTATTATTCAAAATTCGTTAACATTCTTCATTGCAGCCCTCCCTCGGTAGAGTTCGAAAATAACTATTAAGGGAACGTTTTCATTCTAAAATTTTTTGCTTGATAAATAAATGAGTTAGAAGACTTTAAACATCAACCAAAGCAGGTGTCTAGAATCTTGCTCGTGTTGAAAACATTGTTATACCAGCCGTTTTAGAGCTCTACGGTGGGTCTGCAACTATGCAGCCGACCGTACCTTACGTAGGTACATGTTGATAAGTCATTGATGGAGCACTTGTATTGTATTGTATTGTATTGTATTGTAGGAGCTACCTGTATCCTCTCCCTACTCGTATTGTAGTGGAGCAGGGCGCGGTGTCATCAACTATGTTTGTTTCCAGGGAATCTATACATGCTTTGTTCTGAATGACTGACTGACTGACTGACGGATCAACGCACAGCCTAAACCGCTGATCGTAGAGACCTAAAACTTGGACGGTGTGTTCTTTGTATGACGTAGGCATTCGATAAGAAAAGATTTTCCAAAATCCCACCGAAAAATAGGGGAGGTGGGAGTTTGTATGGGACAACGTGATTCCTTGGTCCAATATACTGCAAATTTTGCATAAACATTCTTTTTTATCACAGTTGCTCATAAAGTGGATCTTATTCAACGGCTTTTAGGCTCAAAGTCAAAGTCAAGTCAAAGTCAAAAATCTTTATTCCTTTCAATGCTTAATACCTAGGTATAAGATCACATAGACACGTCTTAAAAACTAAGTTAGGATGTGTGCCTTCGGAACGCGCCCACCAATGAGAAGAAGGCACAAGAAACTCATGGGGTTTTTTTTTTTCATGTGATCACGCTCACAAAGGTCAATATTACAATTATTTAAAAGTATTATTTGAAATAGAGCAATTAAAGTCACGTCCAAGGGTTGTTATCATTAAGGTAAGACGAAGTATCATAGTACGCCTTACTGCACAATTTATGCTTTATAAAAGTTTTGAACCTGTTAATGGACATATCATATACATCTTTAGGTAATTTATTATAATAGAGCGCACATGTATTATTAAACGACCTGTTTATTTTCCGGAGCCTACTACCGGGCACGGTCAGTTCATCCTTATTTCTTAAGTTGAAATTATGAATATCGCTATTTTTACGAAAAATATCAGGATTTTTGTGAACGTATAGCAAGTTTTCGTAAATATATTGAGAATAGAGCGTTAATATATTGATCTCTTTAAATTTATCCCTAAGTGATTCCCTGGGGCCCATCCTGTAGATAGCTCGGACAGCTCTCTTTTGCAAAATGAAAATAGCATCAATATCCGCAGCACACCCCCACAGTAGGATGCCGTACGACATGACACTGTGGAAGTAGCTGAAATAGACTAGGCGAGCAGTCTCAATATCCGTATATTCGCGAATTTTCTTAACAGCGTAAGCGGCAGAACTAAGTCTATTGGACAATGCTTCCACATGCGGGCCCCACTGAAGCTTAGGATCTAAAGTTATACCTAGAAAGACAGCCTTACTGACTAATTCAACTTCCTCGTCATTAATTTTTACAACAGTTTTGACTTGTTTTACATTTGGAAGTGTGAACCGAATTAATTTAGTTTTGGATCCATTCAGTAATAAATTATTGGAATTGAACCAATCAACTATTCTAGAGAGAGCATTGTTCACATCGTCAACGTTCGACTGACGCCTTTTAACCTTGAACACCAAGGAGGTGTCATCTGCGAACAACACTATCCCATGGTTGTCCCTTACAAGGTAAGGTAAGTCATTTATATAAACTAAGAACAGGAAAGGTCCTAATATGGATCCTTGAGGAACCCCCATTGCTATCGCAGATCCGGGGGATCGTTTTCCGTTAACATCAACACTCTGGACTCTACCGCTCAGATAAGAAGAGATAAGATCCAGGGCGCTGTCCCTAATACCGTAGTGGTGTAGCTTCATGATCAATGTATTATGTTGAACGCAATCAAATGCTTTGGATAAGTCACAGAATATGCCATACGCATCATGCGACTCCTCCCAAGCCTCAAATATGTTTTTAATTAACGCTATACCCGCATCAGTGGTCGAGCGCCCCTTACTAAAGCCGAACTGTTTATTATGTAAGATATTATTATCATGAAAATGTTTAAGTAGTTGCTTTAATAGTACATTACGATATAAGTGTGGTAAATTGATCTTTGCATAGAGGCGGTTTATGACGCGCGAGCGGCAGCGAGCGTGTTAATGAAGCCAAGATGCAAATATCAATTCCACACGTATATCGTACGACGTTTTTTATCACAGTTGCGAATAAAAGAAAAGACTTGAAAAGAAAACAAAATAATAATTAACAAAATATTTGTGTTATCTCTATGTTTACATTTTTTTAAGGCAAGACTTTCAACCTATACATCCTCGTGTGACATACATTATTTTTTAGGGATTTTTCTATTTGTTTTTGCGTCGGGGGTTAAGAACAAAATACAATGGTACGGAAAAACAATATATTTAATAAAAGAAAAAACAAAAAATAAACAACTCAATTTTTAATCGTTTTCTAAGTGATTATCACGTAAAATTTTCGTTCGTAAACCGACTTTAGAGACAACCATTTTTGCTAGTTATAAACTCTTTGGTACCTACCTTTTCGGGATAACTTTACAGCACTAGTTAACAAATATAAAACGCACGCGTGCATAATATGATGGATTATGAGCCTAAAAGCCGTTGAATAAGATCCACTTTATGAGCAACTGTGATAAAAAATAAGTTTTTCAAAAATTTTACTAAGCGTAGGTAGTACTGATATTGGTCTAAAATTGGAGGGGTCTGAGGTACTACCGGATTTAAACAGTGGAATTACTTTACTCAATTTCATTAAATCAGGAAACACACCACAATCTATACATCTATTAAATACAATGACAAGTTCCGGTATAAGCAGTTCGATAACTGATTTAACAATCGGAACGGAGATCCCCCATAGATCTTTAGTTTTTTTAAGATTTATTTGCTTAAGCACTACAATAATGTCATGATTTTTAACATATTGGAATTGAAATATTTTATTACAATTCGGTACATTGGTTTTTAATAAACCTTCTGCAATGGGGGTAGAAGAGTTTAAAGCCTTCGTCAAAGTAATAGCTACATTGCTGAAAAAATTCTCAAATTCATTAGCGGTATCTTGATCATTATTAGTTATATTTCCATTAATACTTAATTTAAACTCGGTGTTTTTGGCTGCGACTCTCCCTGTTTCAGCATTAATTACTTTCCATGTAGCTTTAATTTTATCAACACTAGTTTTTATCACAGATTTAATGGAGAGTGATTTTGCCAATATACATACTCTTTTAAATATCTTTGAATAGTTTTTAACGTAAGCTCCAAACTCCTCTGATGTATTAACCTGTCTTTCCGCGTATAACTCATATAGTTTATGTCTACTTCGATGAATGCCAACCGATGCCCAGCCACTAAATTCGCGTTTGTCGGAGACCATTTTAGATCTGGACGTAAAAATAGATTGAAAATGGTTATTAAGAACCGAAAAAAAGTTATTATATAATACATTTGGATCCGTATCACAAGGCAGAAACGGTAAAACTTTAGCTAAATTCAATCTAAGTTCCTCCAGACGAGCAGCAGTCACCGGTACGTACTTTATTTTCCTTTTTGGTATTGATTTTGTGACGATAGTAAAGCTGACAAACTGACCACTATGGTCCGATTCTAATTTGTTAATGATAGATTTGCTAATCGTGGTTATATTATCAGTTATATAAATATTATCAATACATGTTGCTGTAGTGTCAGTGGTTCTAGTAGGCTCCAGAAACACGTTAGACAAATTGTGTGATTTATACAAATTTAGAAGTTTCGTGGAAGAGGTACTTGCTTTCAGTAAATCTACATTAAAGTCACCACATACAAGCAATAATAATTGCTTTTTTGATTTTGTTAATTTTGTTAACATTTCATCCAAAATTTCAATAGTCTTTAAAATTATCAGAAACAGGTCGTCTATACACACATACTACTATTAATTGCTCCAGTTCTACACAGGATATTTCCGTTACACATTCCACAGACATAGACACGACATCTTTTCTTTCTTTATATTTTAATTTCTTGTTCAATATTATAAGAGACCCCCCCTTTGTCGTATTTACTCTACAGAATGCGCTGCCAACCCGGTGGTCGCTGAAATTGAACATGAGCTGGTGAGCCCGACGATGGTGTTCTGTTATGCATACTATGTCAATGTCCTCAGCGTTCATGTACAATTCCAGTGTTAGTATTTTGCCCTCCGTTAAATTATATATATTTTGATGCACAAGGTTAATATTTTTTACAAAAAATTTCTGTACTTTATTTATTTTGGGGCGTTTATTCCAGCAATCGTTATTATTTGACTCGTTTGATAATGAGATTAATAATTGGCTAATATTGTTGTCTAAACTTATTTTCTTATTATTATTACTTTGTAAAGCGCTAGAGGATATCTCTATTGTCTCAAAACTACTGCAAGAGCAAAACTACTGGATACCATCCAACTTCCCCAAAGCCGCCTGACTACAAGGCTCCAACAAGAAAGTTCCGTAGTCCAGAACACTTCTAATTAGAGCATTATAGATCAGCTTTAAGGAATATGGATGAGCACCCCACCAAACACCCGAAAGACATCTCAGTAAGTTGATAGTACGCTCACATTTGCCACTGATATATTCAATATGAGGGATCCCAGTTAGTTTTTGATCTAAAATGACACCTAGAAACTTGGCTTGTGCATCTACCGGTAATGGCATACTATTGTATTTAACGGTTATCGGAGGTGGTAGCCTTTTTCTAGTAAAAAGGACCACGGTACACTTAGGTACCGAAAGTTCTAATCCATTGGAATCCATCCAGACCTTTAGATGACATAATGCATTAGTCAAATCTTCACATGCATCATTTATATGTTTGTTAGATGTGTACAAAACTATATCATCAGCATATTGTAAAATATTAGCAGTACCCTGGAGAGACGCCTCTAAATCACTCGTATAAATGTTATACAGTAAAGGACTTAATACTGAGCCTTGTGGTAAACCCTTCCATAAAACTCGAGATGATGATCCTATTTTAATTAATCTTCCCGATAAGATGTTAATGATAAAATTGACAAGTAAAATAGGAACCTGTAAGGCCATTAATTTATTTTTTAAGATGGGTAAAATAACGTTATCGTAGGCTGATTTGATATCTAAAAATGAAGCAGTTAACGAATTATTCCGTGCCATCGCAATTCGTATATCAGTGATGAGTACCCCGATGTTATCAATAGTGCCTTTACCCTTGCGAAACCCATACTGAGAGTTAGAAAGAAGCTTATTATGTTCAATATACCATTCTAATCGATTTTTTACTAAGTGTTCCGCTATTTTTGCTATTACAGAGGACAATGCAATAGGACGGTAAGATGTAATGTCCGAGGGGTCTTTATTCGGTTTCAAAATTGGCAACACTAATTGAGATTTCCACGACTTTGGAACGTTACCTGTCAACATGACATTATTAACCAATTGTAAATAATATTTTAGGCTATTGTCGCTAAGTTTGGAAAAGAAAATGTATGGAATGTTATCCTCTCCAGGAGCTGAATCCCGAAGATTAGACAATACTCCTTTAAGTTCTTCAAAGGAGAACGGGGCATTGAGACCGGATACGTTTGTGTCAGGTGGTAAATTACGTGGGTGTATAAGTTCCTCTTCAGGGACAAAAGGTGGTGCCAAACGGTCAAGAAATTCTGGACTACGGGATGGTGGAATCGTGGAGAAACTGGAGTCTGACATAGCACATCTGTATCTCTTAAGATTATTCCATACTACACTGGATGGTGTATTAGGAGAAATACTTGAGCAAAAACTTCGCCAGCCTAAGACACGTTTTTCTTTATATAATTTTTTTGTGCTATTCATGACTTCCATTAAATGTTCAAAGTTATTATTAGTCATTTCCTGGTTATATTTCTTCTCTGCCTCTTTCCTAGCCTTAGCTGCCTGGGTACATTCAGAATCCCACCAGGGGGGTGACCGAATGCCTCGAGAATGATTTTTCACTGGAAAAACTGAGTCTGCTGAATCTATTATTAGTTTAACTAAGGAATTAGAACAGGTTTCCTCATTTGAACCATCAATAGATGGTAGATTATTTAAGTTTTTGTCAACATTCTCAGTGAACATGTTCCAATTACTAGTGTCTGAATATTTATACTTTCTAGTGCTTTTAAATGTATTGTTTAATGATTCCTGACTGATTGTAGGTAAACTGATGATAATTGGGTAGTGATCACTGCCATGAGTTGAAGATAGTCTGTGCCAGGATAATTTGGATGCTAAGTTTGGAGTGGAAATAGCCAAATCTATAACACTTTTGCCTTCAGTAGGACTTGTCCGTCGAGTGGCTACACCAGTGTTAAGTATGCAAAGATTTTGCTCGTCCAAAATATCTAAGAGTAGCCTACCATATGAATAAGTTCGGGAACTACCCCAAGCAACATGCTGTGCATTGAAGTCACCAACAATAAGAAACGGTTTAGAAATCACTAATAGAACATTATGTAGTTCTTGAAAAATAGAAGCAGAAGGATCAGGTATATAAATGGATAGTATACATATATTATTTACAATAATAGCTATCAAAGAAAAAGTATCACTGTGGGAAGGAAGAGGAAATGGAGTGTAAGAGATAGAATTGTGAATGAGTAGGGCGTTTCCAGCATACCTATCTTGTCTGTCGACACGGAGACAAGAGTACCCATTCACTTTGAATGTGGAACCTGGTTCAAGCCAGGTCTCACATAAAGCAATAAGTGCTGGATTATGTTTATTTATTAAATAAGTTAGCTCATTTCTTTTATTGCGTACACTGTGACAGTTCCACTGTAGAATGCTGTTCATTGGATTTTGATCCATGATTAGCAAAGGAGTTACTTATAGATTCAATTATTGTGGCAGCGTGGTCCGGTTTTATAAGATTGGATTGACAGAGAGAGTTGATAAGATTAGTTATAATTTGAATAACATTAAGAGGATCACTTTCATTGTTGCTTGATGACTTCAAAGCACAGCCATTAGCGGGTGCAGGCATATCATAATCCCTAATTAGTGCCTGGTGTGCAGCATGATTATATTGATGAGTATAAGAGGGTTTGTAAGAAGATCTGGGTTTTAATGTTACTGTTTTTTTATAGGAAGTAGAAGGACTAAGAACTGTACGGTTAGCATTGGAAATAATATTGTGTTCATATCTAGGGACTGCCTTAGCGTTGAGAACATCTACATAAGACCTATGGACAGGTGGATGTAATTTAGTGGCCTCTAAATACGATATACAGCTATTTGCCATTGTTTGTTTAATAGCTTTTTGTCTAGACAATTCTGGACAAGATTTGCTTGTTGCGAAATGCAGACCAGAGCAAAGGCAACAAGATGCACTTTCCTCTTCAGTTCTGCAATTTAGCCCATCATGATCTTGGCCACATTTATAACAGCGAGGCTTAGACCTGCACTGTGTTTTAGTATGGCCGAACCGGCAGCAGCTGTAACATTGTATTGTTGGGAAGGTGTACAGTTCAACAGGTATAGCATTGTAGCAAATGTAAATTCTCTTTGGTAAAGCTTGTCCATCAAATGTCAACACAACAGACTGAGAAGGCTTCCATGTAGGAGTATTATCAACAATAACTTTGTAATTTAACCGTCTAGCTTTCAGTATCTTACCACAACCTATAGGCAAATTGACATTTTCCAAAATTTCATCTATTGACCAATCCGATGGTATACCTTTCACTATTCCTATACGAGTAACATTAAAAGATGGTATGAAGGCTTTGAATTTATGTTCGGTTAAGAAAGGGTGTTTTAAAAAGTTATTAGCATCACTATGAGTCGAGAAAGAGAGGGACATTCGGTTGCGTCCAACTCTTTTTATGCTACCATTAATAATATTATTAAAATTGTATTTTTTAACAAACCTCCCAAATGCCATGGGATGCAATGTATAGCCATCATTATTATCTACAACTTTTTGAACATGGACTATATAAGGACTGCTGTCTGATGGTTCATACTCTGTGCGGCCAACAAAAATAGGGTGTGGTTGAGGCTGATCGACTGTCATAGGGGCAGATGTGGATGTGGTTGCGACCGGGGAGACAACAACGCCTGCTTGAGCAGGAGCTGCTATCATTGACTGTTCATGATTGTTAGCATTCTTACTTGATTTTTCTTGAATAGTATCACTATCAGAGTTGCAATTGCAAATAAATTCATGCTTAGCTTCCAAATCTTTGGCTTTACAGAATTTTCGTTTGCGTTTGTTACAAGTTTTGCAATTTTTTTTATGCGGTTTAGCGCGTTTAAGCGATTTGGTGGTGGATTCTGAGACAGCCAACATGCCCCGCCTGAAGTACGATGATCCATCAGATTCCATCCCGGATTCATTCGTGGATGAAACCGTGACATTATATGCTACTGCGGGAGGACTATGGCCAGAGCCAGGGTCCTCCACTTTGCCGCCGCCGCCGGGGTCCGGCGGCCTCATCGTATTTACAACTATATACTTAAAAAAAACTTACCTACTCGTCGATATATACAAACTACACTAAAAATATATACAAATAAACCTTCCTGACCACTTTTAACTCAATTAATTAATTTTAAAAATTTTAGCTTTGAAGATCCCGCCTTTTCGCTCCGAATGCTTCCCGCCTTTTTTCTGTTTTTTCTTTACTTAAATATATTGTTTTCCGTACCATTGTATTTTGTTCTTAACCCCCGACGCAAAAACAAATAGAAAAACCCTAAAAAATAATGTCACACGAGGATGTATAGGTTAAAAGTCTTTAGCCTGGCCTTTCCGGAGCATAATGAACAAAAAAATATTGCCTTAAAAAAATGTAAACATAGACTTATCACAAATATTTTGTTAATTATTATTTAGTTTTCTTTTCAAGTCTTTTCTTTTATTCGCAACTGTGATAAAAAACGTCGTACGATATACGTGTGGAATTGATCTTTATCTTGGCGTCTTTAACACGCTCGCTGCCGCTCGCGCGTCATAAACCGCCTCTATGCAAAGATCAATTTACCACACTTATATCGTAATGTACTATAACAGAATTGATGGAACACGTGTTTCGTATTTTATTGAAATTCATCCCTCAATTGGGTCAAAAAGGGGTAGCAAGTTATTTTCGGGGTGATTTGCTTCGAAGTTGAAATTAATACTCCTTTTAACTTACCTCAATCCGATTTTATTCAAAAAAGGTTGCACTTTTAGGACAAGGCCTCATAGAAGCCTCATAGAAGCCTCATAGGGACGTAGAATTCGAAATTTGAAATGGTAAGGACTAGAAGGAACTAGAACATTTTGGTTTTAAATATACGGATTATTTAACGCGGTTTGACCAGCATAAGTCGTGATCCCGTGGAAATATCGGGATAAAAAGTATGCTATACTATTATGTAATCTGCTGGTCTGGGACGCGTTCGTGTCGTCACGGGCGGGCGGCGCGGCGCCGGGGTTTCTGGAACGGTTGTAGTTTTTCGTTGATTACTCAGGTTGTATTAATTAAACGATGTAAATTGTAATATATGACACGACCTTCCTCGAAAAAAGAGCTATCTAATAGTGAAATCCAGATTTCAATTGGTTTAGGTGTTTTTAATTGTATAACAGAGAATCTGACAGACAGACATGAAATTTAAAAACTAAGCATTATTTTTGTTCTTTTTGTTCTACTACTTTTCGTAAGTCCCCTTGACCCATTTTTAAATTTGCTTCCGAGTACAGACTTTTTGTCCTCTCTAACTTTATTATAAGTTTAGAAAAAAAATGGAATAAACACAAATATAAAAGAATATTTCGATACCTTCGACGCAAATAGTCGTACAGGTAACAGGGAATTTAAAACGAAATTGAAATAATAATGTTTTTGTTTTGATGTGAATAAGCTGATTCAGGCAATATTGACGTTTAGAAATGCTCTTCTGTTTACCTGTGCGACTATATGCGTCGGAGGTATCGATTTAAATAAACCAACCTACCGATTTTGGTAATATTAAAACCCACAGAAATATATTAGAGTTAAAACCAATTAAAACTTCCATTAGAACTATTTTCGACTTCTTCGCGGACGAAGTCGCGGGCAAAAGCTATTCTATACATATAAAATGCTTTGTCCTGAATGATAGACTGACTGATCAACGCACAGCCAAAACCGCTGATCGTAAAGACCTGAAACTTGGTGGGTGTGTTCTTTGTATGACGTAGGCATCCGTACCGAATCCGAATGGTACCAAGCCATAGCGCCATAGTGAGGTGTGTTCGTGGTGTGTCCCAGGGCGAGAGCATATACTCGTGGTACAGCGGCGCGGGGGGCGGAGCGCCCGCCGTCGGGGACCGGTGGGGCGGCCGCGTGCGCCGCCTCGACGACGGCCGGCTCGGCCTCGGCCGGGGCTCCATCAACGTGAGCGCGGTGCGGGAGACGGACTCCGGCCTCTACCGCTGCCGCGTCCTCTTCCCGAACCGGACTCCGCCCGCGAGGAACGAGGGCACCTTCTACCGCCTCGAGGTGGACGGCGGGACTCTCATCCTGACGCCGCCCGTCAACGTGACCGTGCTGGAGGGCGAGAGGGCGGAGCTCGTGTGTCTGCCCAAGGAGCGCGACTCGCAGGTCGAGTGGTACCGCGAGGGGGAGCCTCTCGCTGCCCTCCCCGAGCTGGCGGCGCGCCTCGCCCTGCCCGCCAACGGGAGCCTGGTCATAGGGCGCGCCTCCAGCCTCGACCCGGGGGAGTACTCGTGCCGCGTGCGGGACCGGGCCGGCCTCGTGCAGAGCGCCGCCGCCTACCTGGACGTGCAGTACCCGGCCAAGGTGGTGTACGCCCCGGGCGAGCGGTATCTGCCGCTCGGCAGGCCCGCCTCCCTCGACTGCCACTTCAGCGCCAACCCGCCGCTCACCAACCTCCGCTGGGAGAAGGACGGCTTCCTCTTCGACCCGTACAACGTGCCCGGCGTCTTCTACAGCAGGAACGGTAGTCTACTCTTCAACCAGGTGAGTAGTACTAGCCTCATGTCCCATGTTGTATGTATGTATACGTATGTATATATGTATATAGGTGGACGAGTCGCACGAGGGTCAGTACTCGTGCACGCCGTACAACGCGCTCGGCACGAGCGGGCCGTCACCGCGCGTGCGGGTCCGCGTGCTGCGGCCCCCCTCGCTCGCGGTGCGCCCCCTGCCCCTGTACGTGGCGCGGCTCGGGAGCTCGCTCACGTTGCCGTGCGCGCTCGCCCCCGCCCCCGCCGAGCCTCGAGGAGGGGGCGAGGAGGGGGCGCCGCGCGCCACCCTCCGGTGGACGCGCGAGGACGGCGCGCCGCTGCCCGCCGGCCGGCACTCCGTCGCCGGCGGGAACCTCACGCTGATGGAGGTGGCGGGGGAGGACGCCGGCGGGTACGAGTGTCGCGCCGAGGGCGACGAGGTGACGGACGTCGCCGCCCGCACCGACCTGCTCGTAGAGAACGCCCCCCCGCGGGCGCCGGACGCGCTCCGAGCCTCGCCCTCCGCCACCGACCTACATCTCGTCTGGCGCCCCGGTACAGGTACCTACCTACATACGAGATAACGTTGAGTCCATATATTGTACGGCCACGTATTGTACGACCTGATAATTGGAAGCCAAAATGACTTCCAAATATCTGGCTGTACAATCCGTGGTTGCGAATTACTGGTTGCGAAATACATGGCTGTACTTTATCTGTACAAGGTGATAATTCAGAGACAGTTATTTGACGAACTTATATTGTACGACCAGATAATTCGCGACCACGTTTTTCGAGACCGGCTTCGAATTAACTGGCTGTGCAGTATCGGTACGGTCACGTATTTCGTGTACACGGCTTCGCTGGTATTGGTCGAATTATCTAACTCCCATTGGTCGACTGTTTTGGAGCCTCGTTTACTTCTTCCTCCGGACTATAGACATTGGACCAACTTCATACTCCATTTTTTTTAACGATGTGTACATGTGGCCAGTGTTGACTATTTCTTGGCCAAGTCTTGCAAATTTGACATGACATTGACGTTTAGCGTTTGTTTGACATTGACCTTGGAGAAGGACATGGGCTTCTTTTTATCATGAAAAATTATAAAAATTGTGATTTTGGAGAAGAGTATCGGCCATGAGGTTTTTGAGAGTGCTGTTTTCGAATCCAGGGTTCATATTTAAATCCACTTTGAAATAATTCGCTCGCTTAATAATAGACTGACCGAAATCAAAAAAGGTGTTTCTTGGGAAATTAGAAAAAACATTTTGACAATCCTGTCTTATCGCACAAAATTATAGTTAACAAAAAGTAATATCATGCCAAGAAGAGTTCGTGAAGTATGTAACAAGACTTAATTGCATATTTGCAGAAATTATGTTAATAAAATAGAGTTATATAGGTTTAAAAAAAACATCGAAATAGGTCTGTATACTATGAAAAATTATAATATATTGTTCTAGCACTGGTGACAAAATGTTGAAATGAGTCTGGGTTTTATTAAATGTAAAACTGTAGAATATTACATTTTTAGGTAATAGTCTATATTGGATAAAATTAAAAATTTATTTTAGTATTTATATCTTTTTATTGGTAAAATTAAATAGAAAAATATCAAAACCAATGCAAAACTTTTAATTTTAGTACAAATTACTGAAATTCAGCTTAGTATAAGTTATAGCAAGTAGCAACAGTGATTGAAGCTTATCTCTATCTAACTAATTTTCAATGAATTTATGTTCGAGATTTTACTTTTCACTTCTCAAAGTACATTTTATAAGTTACTCGTCTATTACTAACTTACTATAAAAGCCTACTTAGCCGTGACATTTTTATTTAAATTCGATACATATTTTATACTATATTAAAAAACAACCGACGAACCAGGCTGGAAGAAGCCATTTAGCTAGTGTAGGGTCTTGCCTATAGGGAGCTATTTCGGTTGACTATTTTTGAAGTGAAAACTTCTTTAGCGGCGTTGAGCACTTTTTCTGTAATGGGTATAAAATCTTAAACTCGCGTCAGGACACGTGACCTGATCGAAAAAGCGTAAGACGGATGGAGAGTAGACAGCTATAGTTGTTGTGTTAAATTTTTAATGTAATATAAATTGTCATGTTTGTGTACGATAGCGCAATAAATGAATATTGTATTCTACCACATAAATGATAGTACTTTTATACTGATAAAGCAATTGGTGCAAAATTATTCCCTAACCATTCCAAAATATCAAACATGCTCAACGTTAATAATCAAGTTTTCACTTCTGCCGGCACTCCCGGAGTGCAACCCGTCTTTTTTTTATCTTGATGATTTTTGGCATTACAGTTTTGGCATGAGTAATAAATTATGATAAGCATAGTGTTATAAACGCATGATGGTTTATTTGGCATAAATATAACTTACTATAATTTTCTTTTATCATATTGTAATCAGCATAAATGTAAAAGACGTTACTTTTATACTTATAAATATATTTTATCATAAAAACGAAACGCATAATGGAGTATCCATAACTGTGGGATAGGATGTAGCAATTTATGATTTTTTTGAACTTAGAGTTTTTTTTCGGCGAGTGTCAGAACCGAATTTTGGACTGTCACAAAACTGACATGGATTCGATAGGTTAGTTTAGAACTGCGACACGACGAAAAAAAATCATTTTATTTTTTCATAATAAGCTACGGCCAACATTTTAATATTTTTATTTCATAACCCCACACATTGATTCATAGTTACGTTTGTTAACTACAACAATCATATTTAATTATATTTTAAACTAGCTGCGCCCCGCGGTTTCACCCGCGTAAGTCCCGATGCCATGAGAATATCGGGATAAAAAGCCTATGTGTTAATCTAGGTCTCCAGCTATCTAGATACCGAGTTTTATCGCAATCGGTCCAGTGGTTCTCGAGTTATAAGTGTTGTAACAAACACGACTTTCTTTTATATATATATATGTATAAGATAAGATATAAGATGTGTTAATAACTTTATCTTGATTTTTATTTATTTATTTTATATTTGTAAACACTGTGATATTCTATATGTATGACTTGTAATCTTTATGCTATAGGATGAATGCCAATAAATGTTATGATTAATAATCGTTTTTCTAAAAAAAAATTAGCATGAACATTTTATGCTGATATATCATAAAAGAAGTTATTGCGGGAAAATGTATGCTTAATTATTTGTGCTTAATGAACATTATATAAAAAGAATAGTATGCCGAAAAACGTTATGCAAATTTAATTTAAGTATGCCTTTTTAATGTTATTGTATGCTACCCTTTAAGGACTCCCCCCTGTACCAGCTAAATGGTTGCTTCCAGCTTGACTTGAACAAAAAAATCACTCTAAATAAAGCTTAATATTTTGGAAACAGATCCCAGGATCAAAAAAAGGGTTTTCCCATACCCATAATATTTAAAATTCAATAAAAGACCTTCCTGAAAGTACTTATATTGAGAAGTTAGTCTGCTTTATTCAGTTTCCTTTTCGTAAAATTTTCGACACAATACAAAATTTTTGAAATGCAATTTTATTTCATTTCATTTCATTTATTTGCATTCATATGGTAGGTACAATAGATGTTACAATAGGCATACAAGTTCACATATGAGCCCTGCCGGTGCTTTTAAACAATACACAGTGCTTTATAGAACCCAAAAATATGTCATCCTCGTTTTTGGACACAAACAGACGGTAACTTGTGTTTAAAATACAAGCCCGTTTATCCTGAGTTCCAATTTAGATAGTTTCGGAGAAAACAATTTTCAAAGTTCAGACTTTTTTCCGACCGAAAATCGGAAAAAATAATTTAGCTCAAAACGTATTTGAGGATAAAACATTTTTAAAGTGGCTAAAACAGCGCATTTAATGCAATCATTTTTAAACCTCTAGCTATTATGAAAACTAGTTAGTATTATTGATATTAGTATTTATTGATGTTTTTCTGAATTTCATGTTTTATTTTTTCTTCGGAATGCCAAAATATTAGCATCTAATTATTACATCAAATTTAAGTTCTCTCTATACACTATTGACACAAAATAACCGTATATGATGGGGTTTCGAAGTTTTAAATATTTAAGTGTTTTTATAAGTTTCGGCCTTTAGGGTTGTCACACATTATTTTGTCCGAAATGTTTTTTTAAAATTCGGTCATCTTTGTCCAAAATGTTTTTTTAATTCGGTATTTTGGAAAATTTGTCGTTCACACCTTAAAACTAGGGATGTTACGAAGATCGTTTTATCGGAACCGAAGTTGGAGTCAAAGTCTTTAAATTTGTTTTGTCTGTGTTGGAAATATGAGTCGGAGATGTGTCAAGGGTAGGCCTATTATAAAAAAAAACAGGATAACATAGTCTAATAGTTTCACGTCATTTCAGTACAACATTTGAATTGATATAGTTTTTCGCGATTTGCGGAGTTTCTGAGAGATATGTTTCTTTTTCAAAACTACATCAATATAATATGAAAAAATATTTTTTGAAAAATGCCACTTTTATCAGTAACAAAATTAGAAATAAATGCAGATGTTAATCATTCCAAAATAAAGGAATGTCTCCTAAGAACATTTTCCCATAACCACAGCGATTTTAGTACCTGTTCTTACTGACCCAGTGAAATTGAACACCCTGTTAATAAAATGCAAAGGTGACTGACTATTCTGTAAACGACAGCTTAAATCAATGGACGGATCAAACTAAAATTTAGCATATTTTTCTTCTTCAACCCCTACGCGGATGAAGTCGCGGGAAAAGCATATACATCTGTAGTATGCTTGTTACTCTAACTACGAAACCGATTGTCCGATTGTGAAAAAGAGCGAGCCCCCGACGCGAAAATATTTAATCAAAAAAAATTGATGTACCTACTTACGTAGGGTCATAATTTCGGGGTTATTTTCTTTTTGCTTTTTGTAGGGTTTTTTTCATAGTTTTTCTTTGCTTGTTTTAGGCTTTTTACTTTAATTCTATTTAAAATTTTGTGTCGGGGGTTTTTCAAATTTTTTATTTAATTTTTTATTTCATCCTTTTGAATGGAAGGACTTTTTAATAAGCTATTTGTCATGTGCAAATGATGCCCTTTCATTTGATACCCCACTCGAGTATATCTACTTACATTGGGTTTTTAATCCTAACTTTTATCCCTCATAACTTTCAGACAACTAAACCGATTTCGATCAAACATAGCTAAGAACACTTCCGAATAATTTACCTTTCAAGCAAAAAAAAATTAATGTCGGTCATCCGTTCGGGAGCTACGATGCCACAGACAGACACACACACACACACACACACATACAGACACGTCAAATTTATAATACCCCATCGTTTTTGCGTCGGGGGTTAAAAATTGAATTTCTATTAATAACAAACCTTACGGGAAAACGTCACAATTATTTTGTAAAAAAAACAAGCTTAATACCAAATTTGTCACAAAAATGTTTACATCATTTTATAGAAAATAAATCTTAAAATTTACACGAATAATTTAAAACTTTTTATATTAAACAGCCCTATTTCACAGCATTTTTTAAATAACTTACCGTCACAATCCTTAATCGATCACTATTTAATAAAATACGATAAATTTACTATGCCAGTGGCGGGCGCTTAATGAGATCTGCCGTTGTCGGATAATAACCCTAGTAAAAGTCGACGAGAATGAAACAGACAAAATTAGCTGACATTTTAAATGTCAGCTAATTTTGGAATAAGATGTTGTTTAATACGTTTTTGGGGGTGCTGATTCTGAATCCAGGGTCCATTTTAGATCAGAGTTGACATCTGTCAAATGTCACTCTTGGACAATACGTTTAATACATTTTATGGTTTAAGACATTAATTTTCCCAAAAAAGAATTTACAATTCACTTACATTGAGAAATAATCTAATTAAAGTTAATATAAATATTATCTAGTTTATACATTAGTATGTCTGATGATACTTAAAAAAATGCAAAAAAATCTTCAAAGGGTAATTTTATAAAAGTGACATAATTAATAAAGATTTGTGGAAATACTTAAACTATGTCCCTATAGTTTAAGTATTTCCACAAAATGAAAAAAGGCTTTGCAGTCCAAGTCTCTCTCTCTTTTGCGAACATATCAAATCTGCAAGATATTCATTATGCAATAATAAAAGAAAACTACGAAAAACACAAGTTTGGACAATTCATAAAAACTATGATTTTATTGTTAATCGATTTCGATTTTATAAGTTGTGAGCTTCACAAAGAAGACATGACTAACTACTTTCACATCTGCAGCACTTTAATCAAGCAAAACGTTATTATTCCCAAGGGAGATAATGTTGTATAAAACTCCCAAGGGATTAAAGTGATTTGAAGGTCTCAGCAAATAAGTTTCATTTATATTTTTAGTCATTTGATTGATCTACAAAAATCTAGCAGACTACGTATTTTTTTAAATTTTGATTGTTACGATAAGTCTACGCAAATAGGTTTTGCATGAAATACCTACCAAATATCTAAAATCTTGCTGCCGCCTCATTGCAATTGACCCAAAAAAAAATTAAAGTGTTTTTTTTTTCAATAACAGCCAATTTCAGCCAGTCCACCACAGCCAATTTTTTTTTTGGCGGAATTCAAAACAGTGTTATCATCAAATATGGCACTCTCTAAGGTCGATCCGCACAGAACAATGCCGGAATAGAAGAATAGAATAGAAATCATTTATTGTTTAACTGTGTATATGAGCCGATAATAATGCTATAAGTAGTAGACACAACAGCTCAACACACTGGGCATACAGTATTTTGTGAAATGTAAACTTGTACTTATACTTTACTTTTACTACTAAAATTACATCATAATTCGTTTCAACGATAGCCTAATTAATTTTCTTTAGATACTTAATAATTTTTACATATCATACATATCTTTAAATTTATTAAATTACATTTGTTGGTCAATTTATCATGCAATGTCAAAATGGTAAAAATAAATAATTAAGAATAAAATAATTAAAATATACAAAATAGTCAAAGAATTTGGTAATCTATAAATAAAATATTCATTAAGACTATAAAACGTTTACCAATCAACCATGTCTTCAATTTTGGCATAAATTTTGGTCCATATAGCATTTTTATGTCACTGGGTGGGTGACTAAATACACGTACTGCAGTGACAAAAGAACTTTTATAAAACATCGTATTATTAACTTTTAGGAAAATGATATCCTGTCCACACCTATTACGTATATTATTTTGTCGTCTATTAGATCTGAGATCAAAATACTCCGTGTTTTTCTTAACAAATACGCAGATGATGTAAATATCAGTCAATGTTAAGAAATATTTATCCTTGAATACTGTTCTCAAAGATTCAGTGCTATGCATTCTGTAGATTGTACGGAGGTATTTTTTTGCAATATGAACGTTGACTCGAATTCAACTTAATTACCCTAAAAAATTATGCCCGTAAGTAAGTATTGAATACATGTAACCAAAATAAGCACTACGTGTATTACTATCCGAGGTAACCCCGACAAGTATGGAGAGTAAATAGCAATAACTTGATATCTTATTGTATATTTTCTCAATATGGGCTTTCCAATTAAAATGTTCGTCAATATTAACGATAAATTTATTGATGAGTTTTATTTTAGTTTTATTTATTGAAAAGATTTATTGATGAGTTTCATAATTTCTCAAATGCATCAATTTTGTTTAGAAGCATTGACTTTTAAGTTTATCAACCAATCCAGACGACAAGAATTGTTTTCTATCTGACAAATAACTTTTAAATAATTTTAAAGTAACATCCCTAACACCTGCACTTTCTTATTGGGTTAACAAAATTTCGTGGATGACTTAGATCAAATGCCTTAGACATGTCCAAGAATAAAGCCACGGAGGGCACCTTCTTGTCAATACTCTCCCAGACATCCCTAAGTAATTTAAATATAGCTGAAGTTGTGGATTTGATTTTTTATGTATAACATTATGTTAATTAAGGGATTTTAGCAACCTATTGTAAATTACCATCTCGATAATTACATTACACAGTGCCAACACGTGCCGTACTGTAATGTATTCATAC
Organism: Idaea straminata; assembly: GCA_951213275.1. NCBI lineage: Eukaryota > Metazoa > Arthropoda > Insecta > Lepidoptera > Geometridae > Idaea > Idaea straminata. The sequence continues at coordinate 15,270,756 of OX577850.1, forward strand.
GATACGTTTCTGAACTGGATACGGCACTGTGCTGTCACTGTTGTGTGCGGATCAGCCATAAAGGTCTATCCGTACACAACAGTACCGGCACGTCACCGTCAGTTCCGTACCGTACTGTTCCGTAACGTGCTATTCATACATCTCAGTGTCAGTACCGACACGCATGCAGTGATTTTTAGTACTCTATCGCTAGGGTTACCATAACTTTCGGGCGCGAGTCCAAATCGCACTTGGCGGGTTTTTTATTATTTATGTAAAAAAACGAGAGCGAGCAAAGATAACGACTCCAAAATTTCCGATATTTTGACTGCGGTTATAAGAAAAAGGAATGCACCTAGGGGTCGATCGTCAAAAAACGTGATAAATACGGGCAATATACGGACCACTTTCGTATCTATAAAGTGTAAATTCATTTCGATAGAAGTAAATCCATTATTGTCACAAAAACAATATGGCGCAAAAAAACTTCCACACACTCATTTAGACAGCACAGTTTATAGAGAACTTTGATACACTCTGTGGTTTGATAGGTCTATGACAAGCAAGTTGCAAGCAAGTACAACTAAAGGAAGCACACTGGCACGTGATTGGTCATAATCGTTCAAGGTCATGTGTACACGAAATACGCGGTTGTACAATATCTGTACAATGAGATATTGCACGGCCTGTTGATTCGCGACCCGATATTGTACGACCCTTATTTCTATGCCAAGCTGCGTAATACGTGGTCGCGGAATATAGGGTCGTACAATATTTGCACGGATCGTTAATTCGGGACCTGTACACGAAATATCAGGCCGTACATTACGGGGTCGCCAAATATCAGGTTGTGCATTATCATGGTCGCGTATTATTGGCTCCCGATAACGTTCTAACAACCTGACCTTTACTTCATTTTTAAGACCAGGTGCTAATAAAGCTACCAAAATCGACCTTTGTTTTAAGCAACTCTAAGTAATCAAATACTCTTTTTAACCCCCGACGCAAAAACGACGGGGTGTTATAAGTTTGACGTGTCTGTGTGTGTGTGTGTGTGTCTGCTGTGGCATCGTAGCTCCCGAACGGATGAACCGATTTTAATTTAGTTTTTTTTGTTTGAAAGGTACATTAGGCGAGTGTTCTTAGCTTTGTTTGATCGAAATCGGTTCAGCCGTTTGAAAGTTATGAGGGATAATTTGTTATTTGGATATAAATGGATATTGTAGTTTAAGAGAATTATTAGATCGTTTATCGGGTTTTATTTAAAAATAGTTAACGTTTGTTTCTAAAAATGAATCAAATGATAGGTTTTGACCTCTAGGAACTATATTTGTGGATAATAATGCTAAAATGTTTTGCATATCGATCAAATATAACAGTTAGCACGCAGCACGCTACGTCTTTGAGAGCGGGGGCTAAGGTAATATGAATACCTACACACGGTACTGGAAGAGCGCCTTAACCCCCGACGCAAAAACGACGGGGTGTCATAAGTTTGACGTGTCTGTGTGTGTGTGTCTGTCTGTGGCATCGTAGCTCCCGAACGGGTCAACCGATTTTAATTTAGTTTTTTTTGTTTGAAAGGTGAATTAGTCGAGAGTGTTCTTAGCTATGTTTGATCGAAATCGGTTCGGCCGTTTGAAAGTTATGAGGGATAAAAGTCAGGATTAAAAACCGAATGTAAGTAGATATGCCCGAGTGGGGTATCAAATGAAAGGGCATGATTTGCACATTACAAATAGCTAATTAAAAAGTCCCTCCCTACAAAAAGGGTTAAATAAAAAAAAAAATTTAAAGTCGAGGGTTTTTTAAATTTTAAATAAAAAAATTTATTTCATCCTTTTTGTATACTTCTATCCTTAGGTACATATAAAATGCTTTGTCCTGACTGACTGACTGACTGACTGACGGATCGACGCACAGCCTAAACAGCTGATCGTAGAAGTGTATGCCTGCTGTTCCCATTATATGGGGACAGCGGAACTCAATAAAAATAAATACAATTTATGCCCCATTGGCGGTGTACCCGTAATAGACCTGAAACTTGGAGGATGTGTTCTTTGTATGACGTAGGCATACCTACGAGGGCGGCACTGAAAATTTCGGGAATCAAGGAAGTGACACAACATTACTATTTAAAAATGTATTTATTGCTTTTCGAAGTATTCTCCGCGAAATTTGACACATTTTTCCATACGATGATGGAACCAATCATTAAAGCAACCATTCCATTAGGAAGTTGGGGTCTCCAAAATGGCCGTTTTGTAGGCGTCCACAGCTTCTTCAGGTAATGAAAATCTCTGACCACGCAATTTATTTTTTATTATAGCACGGTATAGAAATCATTAGGGCTTAGGTCGGGGCTGTACGGCGGATGGTCTAATAATTCTATGTTTTCTTGCTCTAAAAACTCTTTTGTTCTGTTCGCGGTGTGAGAACTCGCATTGTCGTAATGGAGGATGATGCGGCGGCTGCAGTTCTCTTTACGGAGTTCAGAAACGACCTGTGGCAAACAAATGCTAGCATACCATTCTGCATTAACCGTTCTTTGTCCCTCAAGAGAAATAGTCACAACATGGCCGGTTTTGGAGACAAACGTGGCCACCATTGTTTTTGCAACACTCCGTGAACGAACAATTTTTGTTGGCTTTATCGAACACCCAAACTCGTGACTGGTTTATTGTTTCGGGTTCGTACGCGTATATCCAGGATTCGTCACCTGATACGATGTTGTATACAGCATTTGAGGATCCTGCGTGGAATCTTTAGAGAGTTCTGACGCACCAAGTAACGCGAGCCACTTTTTGCTCTTCACAGAGCGAATGCGGTATCCATCGGGAAAACAACTTTTTTACACCTAATTGTTCATGCAAGATTATTTGTATTTGACTCATGCCAATGTCTAAAGTTGCCTGAATTTCGCGGTATGTTACATGTCGATCTTCCTCAATCAGCTTACGCACAGCATCAACGTTTTCTTGGGTGAGTGCAGTTTTTGGACGACCTTGACGGGGATCATCACTGAGCTTGACACGTCCACGTTGAAATTCAGCAAACCAGCGATAAATTGTGGTTTTGGATGGGGCTTCATCACCAAATGCAGAAATCATCCGGTCAACACACTGTTTTTGTGATAAACCACTTCGAAAGTCATAATAAATCATCGCTCTTGAATTTTCTCGCGTCAATTCCATTTTCTCAACGACTAAACAAGTTTGACAAAACCTTGTGACAAGACCGAGATTCTTTTTTTAAATAAATAAATGGTATTCGATTTTTAAAACCAAGGAGTTTTCAATTAAAAAGATTTAAATATGACAGGAACAGTGGAAATATTCCATTCCCGATACTTTTAGTGCAGCCTATGTACATATGTGATATGTACACGTGTACAGGTGACGGAGTACACGGCTCCGTGGAGTACACGGTGTGGTACCGCGAGCGGTCGGCGAGCGAGTGGCGCACCATGAAGATACTGTCGCGCGGCGTCACCGAGGCCACGGTTGGGGGGCTCCGCCCGGGGACCGAGTACGAGCTGCGCGTGCTGGCGCAGGACCTCATCGGGGACGGACTCTTCAGCAAGCCGCTCTTCGTGCGCACCCTCGGTCGGTATAGTAGATATAGGTACCTACACCTCCGTCTGTAACTAGCTCCGAGCTAACGCCGCGTCCCTTCGCAGAGACCGAGGCGGAGCCGCCGCCCGAGGAGGGCGCTCTCGGCGCGACCGACTCGCCGACCGAGGGGACCGACGAGCTCGAGGTGACGGTGCGCCTGCTCGAGGAGGGCGCGCTCGTGCGGTGGGAGCGCGGCGCAGGCGACGAACACGCGGGACCCGCGTGCACCGTGCGGTGGTACGAGGGGGATCGGCTCGCGGCCACGGCGAGCACGCGCCACGACTACCTGCTCGTGCGCGAGGTGGTGGAGGGCGGGCGGTACGCGGCGCGCGTGGCGTGCGGCGCGAGGCTGTCTGGGCGCGCCGCGCTCGCCGTGCCCGAGTACTCGCGGCTGCGCGCGGCCGCCGCCGCCGTCGCCGCGGTCGCGCTCCTCCTCGCCGCCGTCGCCGCCGCGCTCTACCTCGCCCGGCGCCGCCTCTTCCCGCGCCGCGCGACCAAGCGTGTGCGTTGATCGCGCTCCTCTCTATCATAGACTCTAGTGATTTATTAATTTATTGAATTACGTTAGGTACTTAGATTTAATTAATTTGCAATTATTTTTTTAAGTATTTATATACCTAAAACGTTATAGAAATGGGTATTTTACATTTGATGTGAAATAAAAAAAAAATATCAACACCGAGTCAATTTTCTTATATCAAACCTCAGTGACTGTTTTCTCGAATGAAATGAACGGCTTTCGATTTCAACTTGATCCAATCACTGAAATAACTAGCAACAGACAAAGCAGATTGAGTCACTAAGACTACTAGCAAATAATAGCAGATTGAGTCACTAAGACTACTAGCAAATAATAGCAGATTGAATCGCTAAGACTACTAGCAAACAAAGCAGATTGAGTCACTAAGACTACTAGCAACATATCGCAGAAAACATAATCAGAAAGGTAAAAATATTGACGAATTTATATAAAAATGCATAAATTATTTAAAATTAGACATAATTTTGTTGTAAGCTTTAAAAAATAATTAATATTGCATTACTATTTCCGATTATTATTAAAAATCTATTTCGTGAATTCGAACGAAATGTCATATTATGTCATGTCATCAAACCAGTTATAGTACGAGGCGTTAGCTTACCGAATCTACCATTGTGGTCCCATCTGGCGGAAAGCTAGAAACTTAGCATGCAGGAAGCTTTCACATACGATAATAAGATGTCAAAGTGGAAACAAATCGTATTTGAAAATTGAACAAGCGCATGTAATTTGTTTTATAATATTATGTTATAAGACCCTCTGAGAGTAGTTTATACCTGAGTTTGTATCCTTCAAAACCCTGGGCTACTCCCAAGGTGCTACGAAATTATGGGTGGAATCATCTTCCAAGGCATGTAACGGCAGAAGTAATGGTCCTAGAGGAAAAGTCATAGAACATGAGGGTAGCTGGTTAGTCTACAGTGTGCGGGTTGGCGTAATAATAAGTCCGTGTTTTATTCACACTATAGTTTAATCTACCTCTCTTGAATGAAGGAGCACAGGGATCCAATAAACCGAATTAATAGTTATAAATAGATACAAATATTGCATACGAAAATATTTGCTACAAGCGGCCGGGTACTACGTAGTAGGTTGCGTACGCGACTGGAGTCTAAGGAGCGCGAGCCGCTTGGCTTGCGGTCGGTCGACCGGTTCGCCGAGCCGCGCCGCCGGCCGAACGTCTCCGAGCGCTCCCGAGAGCTGTCGACGTCGACCGCGTGACGTAGCAGTCCACTGTGCGCGATGCGCGGGCCCGTTGTTCAACAGCCGACCGATAGGTACTCCGATGAATGAAATCGTACTCGTGTTAATATTATAATATGTATTTCTTAGTATTTGAATATTTATATTATTTATGTATGTAGATAGATAAATAAATAATATGAAGTTAATAATATAAACATATATGAATATTGTATATAAGTAAATATGATAATGTAATATATAATATACTATATTTACGTATACATAAAGGTGTAAGTGTGTTGTGTACCTACGTATTTAATGTAGTAGGTTGCCCACATCACTCCCCTCCAGAGACCGGGTTACGGGGGATATTAATCCGGGAATTTTACGCGACGCCCGGAACGGGTTGTTGTCACTAACTTGTCGTTAGACGATGGAAGTTGTGATGATGGAGTTGATGAGGATGTTGATGGCGATGGGGGTAATGAAAGAGGTTGTGGGGGTACGCAAGGTTCAAAATGGGTTTCGTTAGGTGCGTGTGACAATATGTAGGCCGGTTTTAATCGGTCCACGGATACTGTCACCGTTTTGCCCTTGACTATTATTTTAAAAACCTTGTCTCCTCTTTTTACTACCTCGTGGGGACCAGTGTACGCTGGTTGTAGTGCACGTCTCAGAGCGTCCTCGCGGAGAAAAACGTGTGTACATTCTTTGAGGTCTTTGTACACAAAAACTTTATACTTGGCGTGGTGCGAGGTTGGTACCGGTTGCAAGTTGTTGGCGAATGTCCTGATACGTGCTGAGTATTCAGTATAGTCACGCATACACTCGTCAACGCTTTTGTCGAAGAAATTGCCTGAGAGACGCAGGGGTTCCCGTAGACGAGCTCAGCGGGGGATGACCGAAGGTCGTTCTTGAATGAGCTTCGAATGCCGAGTAAAACAAAAGGAAGTGCCTCCGACCAACTACATTCGGGGTGGCACATGATAGCCGCTTTGAGCTGTCGATGGAATCGCTCTATGAGACCGTTGCGCTGCGGATGGTAAGCCGTAGTTTTACGGTGCCTGAATCCTAAGGTGTTCGATAGTTGCGCGAATAATGCTGACTCGAATTGCCTACCGCGATCGGTGACCACATCAGTAGGGCAACCGAATCGAGCAACCCATCCGAGCAGAAAAGCCTTGGCCATAGATTCCGCTGTGATATCGGTAATAGGGACAGCTTCCGTCCATCGCGTAAAGCGATCGACGACTGTCAAGCAATACCGATATCCACAAGATGGAGGTAATGGCCCGATAAGGTCTAAATGTACATGTTTGAATCGCGCTAAAGGTAAATCGAGGGTGCATAACGGCGTTAATACGTGTCGGTTTACCTTTGTGCGCTGGCAGCTCAAACATGACCTAGACCACTCGCGACAATTTTTCCTCATCTGTGGCCAGACGTAACGTTCTGCTACAAGCTTTGCGGTCGTATTCGCGCCTGGATGGCTTAGCGAATGCAAACTATCGAAAACTGTCTTGCGCATCGATTTGGGGACATATGGTCTGGGAGCCGTTGTACTGACATCGCAGTACAGCTCAGAGCGGCTACCAGGTATGTGTACCCGTTTTATGTGCAAGGAGGTTTCGGTTTCGTTAAGTAAGTGTTCCAATTCGGTATCTAACTTTTGGGCTTCAGCTAACACTTTGAGGTCCACCGGTGCATGTACTTCATCTACCCGTGAAAGCGTGTCAGCAACGACATCCCGCCAAGCGATGTAGTCTAAGTGACGATACTGCCGCGGTGAACACTTACTCTTGCGTTCATGGAACGCGTAGCATAGAGGTTTGTGGTCGGTGTATATTGTAAAGGTGGTTGCCTCTAGCCAATGTCGGAAATACCTAATACTCTCGTAAATGGCAAGAAGCTCCCTATCGTATGGGGAGTACTTTTGCTGTGTGGGGCTCAACTTACGTGAGAAGAAGGCTAGAGGTTGCCAGTGACCGTCGTGTAACTGCTGAAGGACGCTACAAATTGCAATATCAGACGCATCTGTGACCAAGCCTAGCTTCGCGTTTGAATCAGGATGTGCCAACATGGCCGCGGTACACAGGCTCTGCTTACATTCCTCGAAGGCTCGTAATGAATTTCCACTTATGACAACCGGGTGAGATGCTTTGATGGAACCGGTCAGTAGGGCGTTCAAAGGAATTTGTAGCTGTGCTGCGTTTGGGATGAATCTGCGGTAGAAATTTATCATACCCAAAAATCTGCGGAGTGATCTGGCAGTTTTTGGTATTGGGAACTCTTTTATAGCCTCTATTTTAGCTTCCAAAGGTTTGGTGCCGTGACGATTGATACGGTAGCCCAGAAACGATACCTCTGACACTCCGAAAATGCATTTGGCTGTATTAATGAGAATGCCGTAATCTTTTAAACGAGTAAAAATTTGACGGAGATGGTGTTCGTTTTCGGCTTCTGATGCTGAAAATATTAAAAAGTCATCTAGGTAACAGTAACAGAATTCCAGGCCACGTGTCATTTCATCAACAAACCTTTGGAAGGTCTTACCGGCATTTCGAAGGCCAAATGTCATATATGGAAATTCGAAGAGTCCGAAGGGGGTAGTTATCGCGGTTTTGGGCACATCCTGGTCAAAAACGGGGATCTGGTTGTAAGCCTTAACCAGGTCTATTGTGGAGAAGACTGCAGGCAATCCAGCCTGTAGTGAAGCGAAGTGGTCCCCGGAGGGCGCTCCGCCTGTCCCTCTGAATAGCAGAGGGCAGAGTGGACGTGCGAGTGATGGTGAGGTTGGGGCGACGGACCAGGGGTTATGAACCCCCCCGTTCGGCCCAACCGATGGTGGATTAAGGGAGGGGCGACGGACTAGGGGTTATGAACCCCCCCGTTCGGCCTACCCAAGGTGGTAGTTGTGGGCCAGGGCGACGGACAAGGGGTTGTCAACCCCCCCGATCGGCTTGGCCCGTGGTGGTAGCTTTGGGAAAGGGCGACGGATTGCGGTTACAAACCCTTCCGCTCGGCCTGACCCATGTAAGGGGCGACGGATCAGGGGTTATAAACCCCCCCGATTGCCCCCCCGCCTCCACGGAGAGGAACGGGGGTCCCAAGGGACCGCGTGGAGTAAACCACTTTAAAAAATCCGTAAATCCCAAGCTCTGGTGCCTGGCGAGGGGATGTATGGCCGGCGCGGAGGTCGGCCCCAAGGGCATCAACGTAGGGTCCCAGACGTTAACTGGACAAAAAACAAAATGAAAAAACAGCAGTGCGAAAATGATCCCCGGGCGGGTCCCAGCAACATAGCTGGGGAATCCCGTGCCGCCCTTTCCAGGGCGGCTGGCCCCACGTATACGGGGGGGGGCCAACACTGCCTCGCGGCCTCGGTCGCGTACCGGAGACGACAAGGAGGAGACGGTGGATGTTCCGACCCCACAAACATTTTGTGCGGTCGATGATCCCACCACCACCCATTGCCTGGCCAGTCTGCTGGAGTAGAGGTACAGCCCGTCGCAGTCACGGAGACAAACATCGTGGAAGAGCTCAAACGGTCCCTAATGATAGAGATAGGGACCATGATGAACGCCCGCCTCCAGGTGTTGGAGGAAAGACTCCCTCCGGCTCCAATCGTCCGCCCTCCTTTGGCGGCCAGAGCTAAGAGTCTGTCCCCACCTCAGCTTGAGGTCTCAGAGTCGGTGCCGTTGGCTGGACCTGCCACAAGGCCAAATGGACCTGAGGGTAAGAGGAAGGCAAAGAAAGGAAAGAAGGCCAAATCGGCCAAAGATGGTCCTGCACAGCCAGTTACTGCTGTCCCTGGCCCTTCGGCCAAACCGACGACTGGGTCTTCTGGAGCCTGGGTAACGGTCGGTAAAAATGGCAAGCAGACGCCTAAAAAGAAGAAGGAGAGCTCCCAAACGAGTCAAAAGGCTAAGAAGCCAAGGCTTCGGGTTCATAAAACGACGGCGACGGCCGGGGTGGCCCACGTGGTGGACAAAATCCGGCGATTGGGACTTGAGGTGGCTTTGGGGAAAACGGAGGCCATGTGCTTTCATGACCCCCGTACTCGCCTGCCACCCGACTACCACTTGATCGTCGGAGGAGTTAGAATTCCAATTGGGCCTACCCTCAAATATTTAGGCTTAATCGTTAAGGTTGAGGAGCCTGCAGCGGCTAATGGCCATGCGGATCGTGCGAGGCTACCGAACGATTTCGTTTGAGGCGGCGACGGTTCTGGCCCGTTCCCCCCCTTTCCAAATCCTGGCCAAGATGGACGCCGCCGTCTATGACGCGCGGCGAGGCATCGACCAGGGTGGAGGAGACGGGGGGTACGCGCTAGAACCCGCGCAAGGAATGCTCCGGCGGGACGCGCACCGACAGGCCTTGAGGGACTGGCGCGCGCAGCTGGAACGACAGGGCTGTGCGCGCCAACGCGCTGTCGGTGCCGTCCTGCCCAACTTCGAGGCATGGATCGGCAGAAAAGGCGAGGTCACCTACAGATTGACTCAGATACTCACCGGACACGGTTGCTTCGGTGAGTATCTGAACCGAATCGGGAGGGAGGAAACGACACAGTGCCACCATTGCGCTTCCGACCGGGACTCCGCCCAGCACACGCTGGAAGACTGCCCCGCGTGGGAGTCTGAGCGTCGAGTCCTGGTCGACGTCATCGGGCGAGATCTGTCCCCTCCAGCATTGGTCGCGGCCATGCTGGAGAGTGAGGAGGGTTGGGAGGCAGCGCTCTCCTTCTGCGAGGCAGTAATGCTCCAGAAGGAGAGCGCCGAGCGGGATCGGGAGAGAGCCGATCCCGCTCGCAGGAGGCGGCGGCGGGCCACATAGCTTGGCTAGCCGCCGCGCCGGGCTTGCGTGCGGGTACATCGTTGGGGTTGATGTGCCCGTGGTAGCGGCCCGGGATGACACCGCCGGTGCGGCGGGTGGTGTCGTCGAGGGGGCCCCGTCTCGCTCCACGCCATCTTTACACGGCGTGGATCGAAACGGCGTTCCCCTGCGGGGTTGAGCCTTTGCCAGGCTCCCCCGGGAGAGGGCCCCCCCTAAGTAATTGGGGGGGCGAAGGCGGGAGGGTTCCGGTGCGCTTAAGCGATCCCGGGACCCCCCCCCAGACGCCTGAGGAAGGCCGCCGTGAGGTTTTTAGTGGGTAGGCCGGCCGCTTCACGGCCGGAGAGCCCCACATACCCCACCGCTCCGCCCCCAGGACGGTGGGGATGCAGTTCAATGCATTTTCCTCACGAACAAAAAAAAAAAAAAAAAAAAAAAAAAGGTTAGGTTAGGTTAGGTTAGGTTAGGTTAGGTTAGCTGCAGGCAATCCAGCCTGTAGTGAAGCGAAGTGGTCCCCGGAGGGCGCTCCGCCTGTCCCTCTGAATAGCAGAGGGCAGAGTGGACGTGCAAGTGATGGTGAGTTGGGGCGACGGACCAGGGGTTATGAACCCCCCCGTTCGGCCCAACCGATGGTGGAGTAAGGGAGGGGCGACGGACTAGGGGTTATGAACCCCCCCGTTCGGCCTACCCTAGGTGGTAGTTGTGGGCCAGGGCGACGGACAAGGGGTTGTCAACCCCCCCGATCGGCTTGGCTCGTGGTGGTAGCTTTGGGAAGGGGCGACGGATTGCGGTTACAAACCCTTCCACTCGGCCTGACCCATGTAAGGGGCGACGGATCAGGGGTTGTAAACCCCCCCGATCGGCCTAACCCGTAACCCTCAACGGAGAGGAACGGGGGTCCCAAGGGACCGCGTGGAGTAAACCACTTTAAAAAATCCGTAAATCCCAAGCTCTGGTGCCTGGCGAGGGGATGTATGGTCGGCGCGGAGGTCGACCCCAAGGGCACTAACGTCGGGTCCCAGACGATAACTGGACAAAAACAAACATGAAAAAGAAGCAGTGCGAAACTAATCCCCGGGCGGGTCCCAGCAACATCGCTGGGGAATCCCGTGCCGCCCTTTCCAGGGCGGCTGGCCCCACGTATACGGGGGGGGCCAACACTGCCTCGCGGCCTCGGTCGCGCACAGGTGAGGACACGGAGGAGACGGTGGACGTTCCGACCACACAAACTTTTTGTGCGGTCGATGATCCCACCACTGGATTGGACACGAGGAGATCGGGGGCGAGTTTCGTTCGCTCCCGGTCTCATTCTAGAACAACCTCAGAGGAGAGCCTGGTCTTGCGATTTGCTAGACCAGGCACTCCTTGCCCGAGGCCAAGGGCTGGGACGGGGGATAATGGGGACAGCGACGCCATGTCTGCCGTCTCTATCTCATCCTCCATCGGCGGAACTCTGCGGGCGCGAAAGCGCAAACCGCAGCGTCCAGCCGATGATGACGGGAGGCCCATGGTCGTGAGGCGAAGAGTAGAGGACGATGCCAGCGTGGAGCGGGAATCGACCCAACCGGCCGCCGAAGGAATCGACGGACGAGCGTCCGCAGACATCGGCTCGGAGCTCTTCTCCTGCCTATCGGCCGTAGAGAAGACGGTCGATAAGCCGAAGAGCTCCAAGGCGGAAGTGGTGAAGTCGGTTCGGTCCGCTTTCACCACCTTGAAGGCCTGCGCAGCCGAACTGTGCGTGAGGGCGGAGACTCGGGATCGGGAGAACGAGAGGACCCGTTCCCTTATCGACCAGCTCTACGCCCGCATCGAGGTGCTGGCCAGCGAGCTGGCCGAGCTTCGGAGGGGAGGGAGTGCCTCACATCCCCCGGCTGCGGCGCCATCTCATGTGGCGCCCGGAAGAGCTCGGGTGCCGCGGCCGCACCGGGAAGATTTGCCTGCCCCGGCAGCGCCGACACCGGCCGGAACAAAAAAGGGACGAGACGGTCCACAAAGGGGGGCTCCCGCGCCGACACCTCGGCTGACGGCGTCAGCCCCCCAACCAAGCTCGGACTGGAGCCAGCTCTCGGCCATTATGGACCGAGAGTACGCTCGTTTTCAGTCCGAGCTTATGGGCCGTCTCTTCCCCGAGATGGGAAAAAGACCTCCCCTGGGACATGGTCAGCGTCGAGAGGGGGAAATTCCCCAGGCGACGCTGACCAAGAGAAAAAAGAAAAGGCGGGCGCAGAGGGGAACGGCGTCGTCACAGGCTCCGCCAGTTCCAGCTTTGGCGGGGCCATCAACTGAGCGGGTGGGGGCACAGAGCGGCACCTGGGCAACGGTGGTCGGCCGAAAGGCGGCCGCCCGTGCCAAACAGGCTGCTGCTCCACGGACCCAGGCCGTCCCCACTCCTCAGAAGAAGAAGGGGCAGCCCAAACCCCCCACATGTGCGGCGGTTGTGGTCACGGTGCCTGAAGGCGCTGAGACCACGATCGCTGCGGTTATGACCGCCGCCAAGGCCCGCATCAAACTAGCGGACCTTGGCATCGTGGGGGGCGTAAGGCAGAGGAAGGCGGCCACCGGGGCTCTCCTATTGGAGGTCCCCGGTCCCGAGAGCTCCGCCAAGGCCGACGCCCTGGCGGAAAAGATGAGGGAGGCCCTCGCCGACACGGGCGCGCTCATCTCGCGCCCGTGTAAAATGGGGGATCTGCGGGTGATGGACCTAGACGAGTCCATCACCCCCGGGGACGTCACGGCAGCGATCGCCGAGGCGGGCGGATGCTCCCCGACCGATATCAAGATCGGGGAGATCCGCACCGCCCCATCACGCTTGGGGACCGCATGGGTCCGCTGCCCGGTCGGGGCCGTCAGGAAGGTGGCCGCCCAAGGACGAGTTCAGATAGGGTGGACCTCGGCGAGAGTAGAGGCACTGGCAGCACGGCCGTTGCAATGTTACCAGTGCCTCGAGGTGGGGCACGTCAGAGTAAAGTGCCCCAACAATGTGGACAGGAGCGGACGCTGTTACAGGTGCGGTGAGACGGGGCACATTGCCCGTCATTGCACAGCGTCCGCCCCCCATTGCCCGGTCTGCGCGGACCTAGGGCGGGCCGCCGACCACCGGCTGGGGACCAAAAAGTGTTCCCCACCGAAGAATAAAAAGAAGAAGGGGCCAGTCCAGCCCCCTTCCCCGGCCCAGGGGAGTGAGGAAGTAATGGAGACCTAATGGCTCCCCACGTCCGTGTGCTGCAGGTCAACCTGAACCACCGCCGAGCGGCGCAGGATCTCCTGCTCCAAACGCTCGCGGAGTGGTCGGTTGGCCTGGCGGTAGTCGCCGAGCCCTACTCCGTCCCGGACAACCCTAGGTGGTTCGGGGACGACTTGGGCTTGGTCAGCATTTATTGGGCGGGGGGTGACCATCTCCATTGCTCCCTCATCGCAAAAGGGCCGGGTTACGTGGCCGTGGAGTGGGGGTCCACGGCCATGGTGGGCTGCTATATCTCCCCTAACAGCGGCCTCGCTGTTTTCGAGGCATACCTGGAGGAGCTGGCGAGCTGCATTCGCGGCTGCGCCCCCCGCCAGGTATTTGTCCTGGGTGATTTTAACTCCCGCTCGAGAGAGTGGGGGGACACCCTGGACAACGTTAGGGGAGAGACGCTTCTGGAGTGGGCGGCAGGGCTGGACCTCCGGTTGCTAAACCGAGGTTCGGCCCGTACCTGTAGGCGATGGCAGGGGGAGTCGATCGTGGACCTGTCATGGGCGACTCCCTCAGCCTCGCACACAGTTACAGGATGGAGGGTGGCGGAGGAGGCGGTCACGCTATCGGACCACCTATACATCGTATTCGATGTATCCCTCCGCCACCCTATCCGCCCACGCCAGGACCGCAGCCCTCCGCGACGTTGGTCTCTCAAGCGGCTCGACCGAGACATGGCCGTAGCCGCCGCCAACGTCGCGGACTGGACGGAGGAACAGATCTCGCCCGATCCGGAGGCGCAAGCCGCCTGGTTCCGGGACACAATGACGTCCATCTGTGACGTCTCGATGCCCCGAGCCAGGCCGCCCCAGCGGGGCTCTGTGTACTGGTGGAGCGAGGAGATCGCGCGGCTTCGACGATCGGTCGTGGCTGCGCGACGCCAGTACCAAAGAGCCCGAAGGAGAAGGCAAGCCTCACTAGAGGAGACCCTAAGAGCCAGGCGGGAATACGGGACCGCGGCCCATGCCCTCAGCATCGCAATCGCTGAGGCCAAGGAGCGGTCCTGGAACGAGCTCGTGGAGGGACTGGATAGGGATCCATGGGGGCGCCCGTACAAGATGGTACTGGGCAAGCTCAGACCGTGGGTCCCTCCGTTGACGGAAACCCTGGACCCCAACTTCGTGGGGAGAGTCGTAGCAACACTCTTCCCAAGGGTCCAGGACAGTCCCTCCAGTCACCCTCCCTTGTCGCCGGATCGAGATTTTTGGTCCGACGATCTGGGGGTGACAGGGGCCGAGCTCGAGCTGGCCGTTAGGCGGCTGGCATCCCGCTCCACCGCACCCGGCCCGGATGGTGTTCCGGGCAGGGTGCTTGTGCTGGCTCTGAAGGTCTTAGGGAACCGGCTGAGGCAGCTCTTCAACGACTGCCTCCGCCTATCCGTGTTCCCCCTCGAGTGGAAGTCAGCGAGACTGGTGCTCCTGAGGAAGGAGGGAAGGACCGCCGAGTCTCCGTCGTCGTTTCGACCGATATGCCTGCTGAACGAGACGGGGAAGCTCTTCGAAAGAGTCATCTCCGATCGTATCAGCGGGCACCTGTCGCGAGTAGGCCCAGATCTATCGGACTGCCAGTTCGGATTCCGGCCGGGGCGGTCGACCGTGGACGCTGTCCGCCTCGTCCGCTCCCTTTCGGAATCGGCAGTCCGTTCAGGGGGGGTTGCGCTGGCGGTGTCCCTGGACATCGTCAACGCATTCGGAACCCTCCCGTGGCAGGCAATTAGGGAGGCACTGGTTTATCACGGCGTGCCTCCCTACCTGCGGGCAATCATCGGGGCCTACCTTCGCGACAGAAGCGTCAGGATTACCGGTCGAAACGGGACGGAGACGGAACGGGAGATTACGTGCGGGGTTCCGCAGGGGTCCGTTTTGGGCCCCCTGCTATGGAACCTCGCATATGATGCGGTCCTTCGCACCAGTCTTCCCGGTGACGTGAGTGTCGTCTGCTATGCGGATGACACTCTCGTTGTCGCCACCGGCGCTGACTTCGGGCGAACGCTCAGGCTTGCCGAGCTGGGGGTGGCATGTGTCGTGCGGGCGATTCGCGAGTTGGGCCTAGAGATAGCGCCTCACAAGTGCGAGGCGCTATGGTTCCACCGCCTCAGACGAGGCCAGGAACCCCCCAACTCGCGAATCCGTGTAGGTGACGCCGAAGTCCAGGTGGGGCGGTACATCAAGTACCTAGGCCTCACCCTGGACAGCCGATGGAGCTTCGAAGAGCATTTCGTGCGCCTGGTCCCCCGAGCGCGCAGGATAGCAGGTGCGCTACATCGCCTGCTGCCCAACCTCGGGGGACCACGGGAAGGAGTTCGCCGCCTCTACGGTGGCGTCATACGATCCGTGGCGCTGTACGGGGCCCCCGTGTGGTCCAACGACCTCACGAGGTCCTGCCGCTGCGGAGCTCTGTTGAGGAGCCTGCAGCGGCTAATGGCCATGCGGATCGTACGAGGCTACCGGACGATTTCGTTCGAGGCGGCGACGGTTCTGGCCCGTTCCCCCCCTTTCCAAATCCTGGCCAAGATGGACGCCGCCGTCTATGACGCGCGGCGAGGCATCGACCAGGGTGGAGGAGACGGGGGGTACGCGCTAGAACCCGCGCAAGGAATGCTCCGGCGGGACGCGCACCGACAGGCCTTGAGGGACTGGCGCGCGCAGCTGGAACGACAGGGCTGTGCGCGCCAACGCGCTGTCGGTGCCGTCCTGCCCAACTTCGAGGCATGGATCGGCAGAAAAGGCGAGGTCACCTACAGATTGACTCAGATACTCACCGGACACGGTTGCTTCGGTGAGTATCTGAACCGAATCGGGAGGGAGGAAACGACACAGTGCCACCATTGCGCTTCCGACCGGGACTCCGCCCAGCACACGCTGGAAGACTGCCCCGCGTGGGAGTCTGAGCGTCGAGTCCTGGTCGACGTCATCGGGCGAGATCTGTCCCCTCCAGCATTGGTCGCGGCCATGCTGGAGAGTGAGGAGGGTTGGGAGGCAGCGCTCTCCTTCTGCGAGACAGTAATGCTCCAGAAGGAGAGCGCCGAGCGGGATCGGGAGAGAGCCGATCCCGCTCGAAGGAGGCGGCGGCGGGCCACATAGCTTGGCTAGCCGCCGCGCCGGGCTTGCGTGCGGGTACATCGTGGGGTCGATGTGCCCGTGGTAGCGGCCCGGGATGACACCGCCGGTGCGGCGGGTGGTGTCGTCGAGGGGGCCCCGTCTCGCTCCACGTCACTTTTACAAGGCGTGGATCGAATCGGCGTTCCCCTGCGGGGTTGAGCCTCTGTCAGGCTCCCCCGGGAGAGGGCCCCCCTAAGTAATTGGGGGGGCGAAGGCGGGAGGGTTCCGGTGCGCTTAAGCGATCCCGGGACCCCCCCAGATGCCTTAGGAAGGCCGCCGTGAGGTTTTTAGTGGGTAGGCCGGCCGCTTCACGGCCGGAGAGCCCCACATACCCCACCGCTCCGCCCCCAGGACGGTGGGGATGCAGTTTAATGCATTTTCCTCACGAACAAAAAAAAAAAAAAAAAAAAAAAAAAAAAGGTTAGGTTAGGTTAGGTTAGGTTAGGTTAGGTTAGGTTAGGTTAGGTTAGGTTAGGTTAGGTTGCCCCCCCCCCCGAGGGTTCACGCCTTGTCGTGGCGGGGGGGCTTAGTAATCGTGGCCTTGCCAACCACGGTGAAGCCAAGAGGAACCCAGGGCCAAGCCAGGCTGGAGGAGCTGGCTAGCCCGAGAGGGACCGCTCCACCGACTTCCCCGCAAAGTCCGGTGCGAGCGGTACTAGAGGTAGGTCGCAGTGCTGTATGGGCGGTACTGCGACTGAGGCGGGTTGCGGTGTAGTATGGGCTGCACCGCAACTGAGGAGTAAGGGCCACGGCGGGAGAGGGTTGCCGGTATTGCGGTGAGCCGTTTCCCCTACCTTCCGTGGCCCTGACGGGGCCGCCACCGTTAGATGGCGGACGCGGTGGGGTCGCAGAGGAAGAGGACTGTCGGTGTGTTGTTGCCGCTTTCCCTGTCCTCTGCGACCGGTGTGGCTGGCGATGGGGCTACTTATCTGACCCATCGCAGGGGACCATGGGCGTCCAGGCATGGGGCTGCCTGGCGTCTATCCGCTTGGTTCCCGAGAAGGAGGTTGCGACGTGCCAAGTGCTCTGGTGCGTCGCAACAAGGGGGGAGGGGCGAAAGCCTCGTAAGAGGAGGGTCCTCACGGACAAATGCCGTCGGGGCTGCTGATGAATGCGAAAGCGATGCCGGTAGCCCCGACAATAGGCATCGAGACGGAGCACCCTGGGGTTTTAGTCGGTTGGAGCCCGACATAACCACTTCGTTGGCCCCAACAACGGAGTGGTACCCGACCGGGTTTCCCCAGGCCAAAAAAAAAAAAAAAAAAAAAAAAAAAAAAAAAAAAAAAAAAAAGGTTAGGTTGCCCACCAGTCGGACAGCCTCCTCGTGGCGTGGGTGGAAACAGCGTCGATCAATCGAAGAGAAGTTTCTCGTTTCCATTGATCGGCGCTGGCCAATGGTCCGGCATTGTAGGTACACTATACATACACTCGCTGTCGGTGGTTCTCTTAAGGGGACCATCGACATCACACACACACACTCATTGGTTCGTCTTCGTCGGTGGGCTTTTACCATCGGCTTGGCCGAGCCAATCACACACACACATACACCACACAACACTTACACTACACACAGGGTGGGGGTGCGCTTGCCTTGATTGGCCGGTGCACGTAGCTTAGGGACCTCTTCGCGAAAGTGAGGGGGGTGAGGGTCCGTTATCCCTTGAGCGTGCTCGGGACCGGAGGTCTTGCCTTAATTGGCTGGGCCGCGAGGAGCCAACCTCAATAAAAAACAAAGTGGAGCATACCACTTTTAAATAAAAAACCCTGTGTGGCAAGCGGAATGGCAGCGCGAAGCCTTCAAGATCGGCCAGGGTGTCGGGCGGGACGGTCCAGTCAGTGCCGCTTGTGCGCTGAATGGTCCGCCTCGCTCGTCGTGTCGGTCGCTACTGCCTCCCAGGAGGGTACCTGCCGCCCCCCTCTTGGGTTACCAAAATAAAGGCTTACCCGTGGTAAGGACGCACTACCCGGGTGGACTTTTGTTTCGTTCCATACTCGTGGGAATAGTATGGAGTATTTAAAAAACAAAAACCAAATTGAAGTTGTGAAGGAGAAACAGAGTGGGAAGAAGGAGAGACGTAGTAGGCGTGAGAAAGGACGGAAGTCAGAGAAGACGGCGGATGGGTCCAGTGGATCTGAGATGGAAGTGCGGGCAAAGTCGAGAAGCCCGGTTGCAGTCGTAAAGCTTAACCGCCTTAGCACAGATGAGGTGGAGAAAAGACTGCGTAGCGAGGAGTCGAGTTTGGAGAGGCAACTGTGTTTGTCGGACTCCTCCAGTGCCGACAATGTCTCGGTTTCAGGCTATAGATCTGCCATTAGCCGTGACAGCGCTAAGGCGCAAAAAAGGCCGCATAGCGACGGCTCTAGTGGTGAAGAGTGGGGAGGCAAATCGCCAGCCACCCCAAACAACAAGGTTCGAGGACGCGGCCGTCCTCCATCTACCGGGGAGTATGTCGGCCTAGCGCAGGCCAAACAGAAGCTGCTAGAGGCAGAAAAGCAGCAAATGAGGCTTGAGGCGGAAAAGGACATAGTCGCTGAGGCAAATGTCGCTCGAGAGTTGCGCTTAAAATTTCCGACTAGGTCGGAATATAAGAAAAGTGACTCAGAAGGAGAAGCAGTGGTTCACGTCCCGGTAGAGAAACAGACCACGCCAGCGCTCATTGAGCGCATAACTGGAGATCTGACCTCCATCAACTATGTTGCTGAAAACAGCAAAAATTTGAATGGTAGGTTCATACGCTACCTCAAGGACGCTGCGCTCAGTGTTGCCAACGTGGTAGAGGAGCTGAGCCAAAGAACAACGTCGGAGGAGACTGCTCTCCTACAGGCAGAAAATGCCAGAATGAAGAAAGAGATGGCGGAGCTCCGCAAAGAGATCGCCTCCATTCGTGAGGAAATGGCAAGGGTCCAAAACAGCCACCCATTGCCTGGCCAGTCTGGAGTAGAGGTACAGCCCGTCGCAGTCACGGAGACAAATATCGTGGAAGAGCTCAAGCGGTCCCTAATGATAGAGATAGGGACCATGATGAACGCCCGCCTCCAAGTGTTGGAGGAAAGACTCCCTCCGGCTCCAATCGTCCGCCCTCCTTTGGCGGCCAGAGCTAAGAGTCTGTCCCCACCTCAGCTTGAGGTCTCAGAGTCGGTGCCGTTGGCTGGACCTGCCACAAGGCCAAATGGCCCTGAGGGTAAGAGGAAGGCAAAGAGAGGAAAGAAGGCCAAATCGGCCAAAGATGGACCTGCACAGCCAGTTACTGCTGTCCCTGGCCCTTCGGCCAAACCGACGACTGGGTCTTCTGGAGCCTGGGTAACGGTCGGAAAAAATGGCAAGCAGACGCCTACAAAGAAGAAGGAGCGCTCTCAAACGAGTGATAAAGCCAAGAAGCCAAGGCTTCGGGTTCATAAAACCGCGGCTATTGTTGTGACCTTGCAGCCAGAAGCTGAGAAGAAAGGTGAAACATATGCGGCAGTGCTTTCCGACGCCAAATCAAGAATTGATTGGCGTGCGATGGGCATTGAAGGTCTCCGCATAGACAAGACCGCGACAGGAGCCCGAATTATTAAGGTTCCTGGAGCGGCCAAAAACGAAATGGCTGATGCATTGGCCGAAAAAATCAGAGAAACTCTGACCGCCGAACGCGTCAGAGTACACAGACCGGTTGCGACTGCTGAGCTCCGCGTAAGCGGCTTGGATGACTCGGTGTCAGCAGAAGAACTAGCGGCGGCTATTGCTCAAGGTGGGGGCTGCTCTACGGAGCAAGTCAAGGCCGGTGATATTCGCCGAGACTCTGGTGGAATGGGTTCAGCGTGGGTGCGCTGCCCGGTGACTGCAGCGAAGAAGGTAGCGGATCAGGGCCGCTTACTCGTCGGCTGGGTATCAGCAAGCGTTAGACTGCTGCAGCCCAGAGCGCAGCGCTGCTTCCGCTGCTTAGAGGTTGGCCACGTGAGGGTAACATGCACATCGGAGGTTGACAGGAGTGACCTCTGTTACCAATGTGCACAACCCGGCCATAGGGCTAGTCAATGCTCGTCTGCCCTGCATTGTGCACTGTGTGCAGCGGCAAAACTCCCGGCGAACCACAAAGTAGGCACAAAAGCCTGCAAGGACCCAAAGCTGTCCAAGAGTAAGACCACAGTGAGCGCAACGCCGCGCCCAGCTGTAGCCTGCCCGGCCGTCTCCGAAGCACCTGTGGCTTCCAGTGAGGCGATGGATGAGGTGGATATTGACATCGAGTGCCCCTAATGGCTAACGACCTCAAACATCGATTCTTGCAGATAAACTGCAACCACTGCAGTTCAGCGCAGGACATGCTGGTGGCGTCACTAGCGGAATGGGACATTGAGGTGGCTGTGGTGGCGGAACCCTACTGGATTCCACCTCGGAGCAACTGGATTGTGGACACGGCGGCTCTCGTTGCCATCATCCCATCGAGTGCCCTGTGTGTGCCACCCCTGAAGGTCATTGCCCGCGGCGTGGGCTACGCCGCGGTGAAGTGGAGAGACATAATCATCGTCGGGGTGTACTTTTCGCCAAACAGACGGGACTCCGAGTTCGAGTCCTTTCTGGGCGAGGTTGGGGACCTTCTGGACCGCACACAACCTTGCCCGGCTCTTCTACTGGGGGACTTAAACTCGTGGTCCACCAGATGGGGTAGTGCACACAATTCTTCAAGAGGAGTGCTCTTGGAGGGTTTGGTCGACGCCGTTGGCCTCACGGTCCTAAACCGGGGGTCGATAAGCACCTGTGTTCGTTGGCAGGGCGAGTCGATCGTGGATGTCACGTTCGCCAGCCCTGCCCTCGTACCCAGGGTACTAGACTGGAGGGTTGTTGAGGGGGTGGAATCTCTCTCGGACCACCGGTACATCCGGTTCGAGGTTCGTACCCAGACCTCCAACCCTTCAGTCAGGGTGGACCGCCCCCGTTGGGCGTTGAAGCGGCTGGACCGGGTGCTACTGGAGGAGGCCGCTATCGTCCAGGCGTGGGTGCCCGTGCCGGATGCCCTGGACGATGTCGACTCGGAAGCGGACCGGCTCACGGGGGCAATGACGAGCGTCTGTGACGCGTCGATGCCCCGGGTCAAGTCGCGAGTTAGCTCGCGACGAGTGTACTGGTGGTGCGCGGAGATTGCCTCCCTACGCGCCGCTTGCGTAGCAGCGCGCCGCCAATACCAGAGACATCGGAGGCGTCGACACGGTCGCCCTCGTGGACTGGACGAGGTGGAACCAGTAGAGGCCCAGCTCTACGAGGTCTATAGGGCAGGGAAGAAGGCTCTCCAGGCAGCAGTCGCTGCTGCCAAGGATAGGGCCCGTAACGAGATGCTCGCGTCGCTAAGTGAGGACCCGTGGGGGCGCCCCTACCGCACGGCTAGGGGCAAGCTCAGACCGTGGGCACCACCTCTCACGCAGACGCTCGAGCCAAATCTTGTTGCCGAAGTCGTCGCGACGCTCTTCCCTCATAGGGACGAGCACGTTCCACCGAGTATGGCTCCGCCACCACCCGCAGAGCATATGTCGGAAGAGGAGGACGAGGAGTCCACAGAGGTGACAGTTCCAGAACTGAAGATGGTCGTCCGGCGTCTCAGTGCCAAGAACACCGCCCCTGGGCCTGATGGCATACCGGGGCGCGCGTTGGTTCTGGCCTCGAGACATCTGGGCGATCATCTACGAAAGTTGTTCACTGCTTGCTTCGAACGGGGAGAATTTCCCGCTCGGTGGAGAGTTGGCAGTCTCGTGCTGTTGAAAAAGGAGGGCAGGCCGGAGGAGTCACCGTCGGCGTACCGGCCGATCGTTCTGCTGGACGAGGCGTGCAAGCTCTTTGAGCGCATCATTGCTGCACGCATCGTCAGCCACCTCACTCGGACTGGACCGGATCTCTCGGCAAACCAGTTCGGGTTTCGGAGGGAACGGTCGACCGTGGGTGCGATCCTCCGTGTGAAGTCGCTGGCGGATGAGGCCGTGTCCGAGGGAGATGTGTTGTTGGCGGTGTCTCTTGACATCGCCAACGCTTTTAACACTCTCCCTTGGACTTGCATTCGGGAGGCTCTCCGGTACCATCGCGTGCCGGATTACTTACGGAGGACGGTAGAGGCCTACCTCACTGACAGAGAGGTCGTTTTCGACACCCAATCGGGATTCAAACGGTGGCGCATGACCTGTGGAGTTCCACAGGGGTCGGTCCTTGGGCCGCTCCTGTGGAACCTTGGATATGACTGGGTGCTTCGCGGCGCGTTACTCAGGAACCTCAGCGTTACCTGTTACGCTGACGACACGTTAGTGACCGCTAGAGGGAGGACCTGCCGCGAAACAGCCATACTGGCGACGGCCGGGGTGGCCCATGTGGTGGACAAAATCCGGCGATTGGGGCTTGAGGTGGCCTTGGGGAAAACGGAGGCCATGTGCTTTCATGACCCCCGTACTCGCCTGCCGCCCGACTACCACTTGATCGTCGGAGGAGTTACAATTCCAATTGGGCCCACTCTCAAATATTTGGGCTTAATCCTGGATAGCAGATGGACATTCGTAGCGCACTTTGATAAGCTGGCGCCGAAGTTGGTGGGAGCGGCAGGGGCACTTTCCAGGCTCCTGCCAAATATCGGTGGTCCAAACGTCGCTACGCGACGACTTTACATGGGCGTTATCCGCTCAATGGCGCTTTACGGTGCCCCGGTGTGGGCCGCGAACATCCCTGATGGCGTCATCGGCAAACTTCTGCAAGTGCAGAGGCTGATGGCCATCAGGGTGACGCGGGGATACCGCACCATAGCGGGTGATGCGGCCCGTGTGCTCGCCGGATCTCCGCCGTGGGATCTCGAGGCGAAATCCCTCGCGTCGCTCTACGAGTGGCGCGAGGAGGCGCGAAGTCGGGGCGACCGCCCGGCGCCCAGGGAGGTGGAGGGACGCCGGGCAGAGCTTCGCCAGATTCTCATGGCGGAGTGGGAGTCGCGGTTGGAGCGGCCGGGATACGGCCGCATAACAGTAGATGCAATTCGGCCCGTTCTGCTGGAGTGGATTGATAGGGACCACGGGGCCATAAGCTTCCGTCTTACACAGGTGCTTACCGGGCACGGCTGCTTCGGTAAGTACCTGTGTAGGATACAAAGAGAGGACAATGAGCGGTGCCACCACTGCAGCTGCAGTTGTGACACCGCTCAACATACCCTGGAGATTTGCCCGGCTTGGGCGGAACCAAGAAGGGTATTGATGGCAGTGATTGGCCAGGATCTCTCGTTGCCGGCCGTGGTTTCGGCCATGGTCGGCAGCGACGAGTCCTGGCAGGCGATGCGTCATTTCTGCGAAGCTGTTATGTCGGTCAAAGAGACTGACGAGAGAGCGCGCGAGCTGCTGCGGGGGACGCAGCGCCCTCAGCGCTCCAGGCGCGTGGTCAGAAATGACCACCTGCCACCCTAAATGGCTCGTGGCGGCGGACTCGGGGGGGTCCGTCGCCAGCATAAGAGCCCGAGATGGCGGCGGCGTGTCCACGCCACCTCTCGCGAGGGATTTTTTCCCCTTCAGGGGGTTTTTCTGAGAGGAGGCCTGCCGAGGCCAGCCGTCGTCGGGGGTAGTAGCAGTTAAGCGCGAGCGGTCCTGCTACCCCTGGCACATGGCGGCGAGAATGGACATCGTGAGGTTTTTAGTGGGTAGGCCGGCCGCTTCACGGCCGGAGAGCCCCACATACCCCACCGCTCCGCCCCCAGGACGGTGGGGATGCAGTTCAATGCATTTTCCTCACGAACAAAAAAAAAAAAAAAAAAAAAAAAAAAAAAAAAAAAAAAAAAAAAAAAAAAAAGGTTAGGTTAGGTTAGGTTAGGTTAGGTTAGGTTAGGTTAGGTTAGGTTCTGGCGGAGGAGGCCGTGTCCGAGGGAGATGTGTTGTTGGCGGTGTCTCTTGACATCGCCAACGCTTTTAACACTCTCCCTTGGACTTGCATTCGGGAGGCTCTCCGGTACCATCGCGTGCCGGATTACTTACGGAGGACGGTAGAGGCCTACCTCTCCGACAGATTGGTCGTCTTCGACACCCAATCGGGTTTCAAACGGTGGCGTATGACTTGTGGAGTTCCACAGGGGTCGGTCCTTGGGCCGCTCCTGTGGAACCTTGGATACGACTGGGTGCTTCGCGGTGCGGTACTCAGGAACCTCAGCGTGACTTGTTATGCTGACGACACGTTAGTGACCGCTAGAGGAAGGACGTTCCGCGAAGCAGCCATACTGGCGACGGCTGGGGTGGCCCACGTGGTGGACAAAATCCGGCGATTGGGTCTCGAGGTGGCCTTGGGGAAGACGGAGGCCATGTGTTTTTATGGCCCTCGTACTCGCCTGCCACCCGACTACCACCTGATCGTTGGAGGAGTCCGAATACCGATCGGGTCCACTCTAAAATATTTAGGATTGATCTTGGATAGCAGATGGACCTTCGTAGCGCACTTTGATAAGCTGGCGCCGAAGTTGGTGGGAGCGGCAGGGGCACTTTCCAGGCTCCTGCCAAATATCGGTGGACCAAACGTCGCTACGCGACGACTTTACATGGGCGTTATCCGCTCAATGGCGCTTTACGGTGCCCCGGTGTGGGCCGCGAACATCCCTGATGGCGTCATCGGCAAACTTCTGCAAGTGCAGAGGCTGATGGCCATCAGGGTGACGCGGGGATACCGCACCATAGCGGGTGATGCGGCCCGTGTGCTCGCCGGATCTCCGCCGTGGGATCTCGAGGCGAAATCCCTCGCGTCGCTCTACGAGTGGCGCGAGGAGGCGCGAAGTCGGGGCGACCGCCCGGCGCCCAGGGAGGTGGAGGGACGCCGGGCAGAGCTTCGCCAGATTCTCATGGCGGAGTGGGAGTCGCGGTTGGCGCGGCCGGGATACGGCCGCATAACAGTAGATGCAATTCGGCCCGTTCTGCTGGAGTGGATTGATAGGGACCACGGGGCCATAAGCTTCCGTCTTACACAGGTGCTTACCGGGCACGGCTGCTTCGGTAGGTACCTGTGTAGGATACAAAGAGAGGACAATGAGCGGTGCCACCACTGCAGCTGCAGTTGTGACACCGTTGAACATACCCTGGAGATTTGCCCGGCTTGGGCGGAACCAAGAAGGGTATTGATAGCAGTGATTGGCCAGGATCTCTCGTTGCCGGCCGTGGTTTCGGCCATGGTCGGCAGCGACGAGTCCTGGCAGGCGATGCGTCATTTCTGCGAAGGTGTTATGTCGGTCAAAGAGACTGACGAGAGAGCGCGCGAGCTGCTGCGGGGGACGCAGCGCCCTCAGCGCTCCAGGCGCGTGGTCAGAAATGACCACCTGCCACCCTAAATGGCTCGTGGCGGCGGACTCGGGGGGGTCTGTCGCCAGCACAGGAGCCCGAGATGGCGGCGGCGTGTCCACGCCGCCTCTCGCGAGGGATTTTTTCCCCTTCAAGGGGTTTTTCTGAGAGGAGGCCTGCCGAGGCCAGCCGTCGTCGGAGGTAGTAGCAGTTAAGCGCGAGCGGTCCTGCTACCCCTGGCACATGGCGGCGAGAATGGACATCGTGAGGTTTTTAGTGGGTAGGCCGGCCGCTTCACGGCCGGAGAGCCCCACATACCCCACCGCACCGCCCCCGTCACGGTGGGGATGCAGTTCAATGCATTTTCCTCACGTGAAAAAAAAAAAAAAAAAAAAAAAAAAAAGGTTAGGTTAGGTTAGGGTGGAAACAGCGTCGATCAATCGAAGAGAACTTTCTCGTTTCCATTGATCGGCGCTGGCCAATGGTTCGGCATTGTAGGTACACTATACATACACTTGTTGTCGGTGGTTCTCTTTGGGGGACCATCGACATATCACACACACACATTGGTTCGTCCTCGTCGGTGGGCTTTTACCATCGGCTTGGCCGAGCCAATCACACACACATACACCACACAACACTTACACTACACACATGGTGGGGGTGCGCTTGCCTTGATTGTGCCGGTGCACGTAGCTTAGGGATCCCTTCGCGAAAGTGAGGGGGGTGAGGGCCCGTTATCCCTTGAGCGTGCTCGGGACCGGAGGTCTTGCCTTAATTGGCCGGGCCGCGAGGAGCCAACCTCAATAAAAAACAAAGTGGAGCATACCACTTTTAAATAAAAAACCCTGTGTGGCAAGCGGAATGGCAGCGCGAAGCCTTCAAGATCGGCCAGGTTGTCGGGCGGGACGGTCCAGTCAGTGCCGCTTGTGCGCTGAATGGTCCGCCTCGCTCGTCGTGTCGGTCGCTACTGCCTCCCAGGAGGGTACCTGCCGCCCCCCTCTTGGGTTACCAAAATAAAGGCTTACCCGTGGTAAGGACGCACTACCCGGGTGGACTTTTGTTTCGTTCCATACTCGTGGGAATGTTATGGAATACCTAAAAATAAAAACAAAAAACGATGAAGAAAAGGAGAGAGTGAAGGAGAAAAAAGAGAGACGAAGTAGGCGTGAGAAGGGACGCAAGTCCGAGAAGACAGAGGAAGGGTCCGATGGATCCGAAACGGAGATGGAAAAGCCTAGAGCTAATTCAAGAAGCCCGGTCGCGGTTGTGAGACTAAACCGCCTGAGCACTGAGGAGCTCAAAGAAAAGAGGCTGCGCAGTGAGGAGTCGAGTCTTGAAAGACAGCTGTATCTGTCCGACTCATCAAGCGCCGACAATATGTCTGTGTCCGGCTATAGGTCAGCCGTTAGCCGTGACAGCGCAAAAGCGCAAAAACGGCCACATAGTGATGGCTCTAGTGGCGAGGAATGGGGAGGCAAATCTCCGGCCATACCAACGAACAAGGTCCGAGGACGTGGCCGTCCCCCGTCTACTGGAGAGTATGTCGGCCTTGCACAGGCTAAGCAGCAGCTGCTTGAGACGGAGAAGCAGCAGATGAGGCTGGAGGCTGAAAAAGAGATTGTGGCGGCCGCTGCATCTGCTAGGGAGCTTAGACTCAAGTTCCCAACAAACTCGGAGCGGTCGACAACAGTGCCTACGGGTGCTAGTGAAGTGGTTATGGGAGGTGTTGATATCCAGGAAGAAGATCTGTCCACACATGGATTAAGCCAGCGCATCGCTGGCGATGTTAACACCATCCGGTTCGTGGCGAAAAATAGTAAGAAGCTATGTGGCCGTTTCCAGGCTTATCTAAATGACGCCGCAGCCAGCGTCACACAGGTGGTAGAGGAGCTCAGCAATCGCACGGCCTCAGAGGAGACCCGGCTTCTCCAGGCGGATAACGCTAAACTGAGGCGTGAAATGGCTGAGCTTCGAAAGGAGCTGACTTCTATGAGGGAACAGCTAACCAAGGCCCTGAGTGGTGGATCACTGACTCCAGGCGTCGAGAACCAGCCTAACTTGGATATGGAAGTTAGTTATCCGGAGTCGCGACCCCAACAGGGAATAGACGTAGAGGAGCTGAAGCGATCACTGCTCATAAGTTTAGGTACTATGATTAGTGCCCGCTTGGATCCACTGGAGGAGAGGCTCCCGCCCGCGCCACGTGTGCGCCCGCCTTTAGCGGCGGACAGGGCCCGAGAAGCCTCGGTGGAACCCGTGGAGACAGCTTTGCCAGCACCACAGGTACCCTCCAAGAAGGGCAAAGGACGGGGTAAGAAAACCAAGAGTGCTCCAGCACCTCCAACTCTTGCCCTCTCAGCACCAACTAATACCGGATCGTCAAAGGCTGCTCCGCCAAAAGCTGCCGAGCCGTCAGCACCCGCTCCATCTAGAGAGTGGGTTCGCGTCGGTAGAGGCGGGAAACGTGCGGTGAGCAAAAAGGCGACTCAGATCACCGCCGAAAAGAAGGAGAAAGTGCCGAGGAAGCCAAGGTTACGCGCTCCCAAGACTGCAGCTGTGGTGGTAACTTTGCAGCCGGAGGCAGAGAAGAGAGGGGTGACCTACGCGACGGCATTATCCGAGGCCAAGTCCAAGATCGACTGGGTTGGCCTTGGGATTCCGGCGCTCCGCTTGCGCAGGGCTGCCACGGGAGCCCGCATATTTGAGGTTTCCGGTGTGGAGGGCTCAGAAAAAGCAGATATATTAGCAGAGCAAATAAGGGCTACCCTGGGTTCGGATTGCGTTCGTGTCCACCGCCCGGTGACCACTGCGGAGATCCGTATCTCAGGACTGGACGATTCGGTCACCGTCGAAGAGTTATCGGCAGCGATCGCCAAAGCTGGAGATTGCTCTACGGAGTCGATAAAGATCGGCACCATCCGCCAAGCTTCATCCGGCATGGGTGCTGCGTGGGTGCGCTGTCCAGTGACTGCAGCTAAAAAGATAGCGGATAGTGGCCGTCTCCTGGTTGGCTGGGTGTCAGCCAGTGTAAAATTATTGCAGCCCAGAGGGAGACGCTGCTTCCGCTGTCTCGAAACGGGGCACGTCCGAGTGCAGTGCAAGTCAGAGGTCGACCGTAGTGACCTTTGCTACAGGTGCGCCAAGCCTGGCCACAGGGCGAGCGACTGCTCGGCAGCCTCACACTGTGCTCTGTGTGCGGCAGCCAAGCTACCTGCGGGGCATCAGGTGGGCACCAAGGCCTGCCAGGCCCCCAGGCCCAAAAAGACGAAGGCTGCAGTCGGACCAACACATCCGGCTCCAGCCTGTCCTGCCACTTCCGAAGCCCCTGCGGCTTCCCGGGAAGTGATGGATGAGTTTGATATCGACATCGAGTGTCCCTAATGGCTTACGACCTTAGACACCGATTCCTGCAGATAAACTGCAACCACTGCAGTTCGGCGCAAGACATGCTGGTGGCGTCACTGGCAGAATGGGAAATTGAGGTGGCTGTGGTGGCGGAGCCCTATTGGATTCCACCTCGGAGCAATTGGATAGTGGACACGGCGGCTCTCGTTGCCATCATCCCATCAAATGCCCTGTGTGTGCCACCCCTGAAGGTCATTGCCCGTGGCGTGGGTTACGTCGCGGTGATGTGGAGGGACATAGTCGTCGTCGGGGTGTATTTTTCGCCAAACCGACGCGACTCCGAGTTCGAGTCCTTCTTGGGCGAGGTTGGGGCCCTTCTGGACCGCACACAACCTCGCCCGGCTCTCCTCCTGGGGGACTTGAACTCGTGGTCCACCAGATGGGGTAGTGCACACACTTCCTCGAGGGGCGTGCTCCTGGAGGGTTTGGTCGACGCCGTCGGCCTCACGGTCCTAAACCGAGGGTTGGTAAGCACCTGTGTGCGTTGGCAGGGCGAGTCGATCGTGGACGTCACGTTCGCCAGCCCTGCCCTCGCACCCAGGGTGCTAGACTGGAGGGTTGTTGAGGGGGTGGAATCTCTCTCGGACCACCGGTACATCCGGTTCGAGATTCGTACCCAGACCTCCAACCCTTCAGTCAGGGTGGACCGCCCCAGGTGGGCGTTGAAGCGGCTAGACCGGGTGCTACTGGAGGAGGCCGCTATCGTCCAGGCGTGGGTGCCCGTGCCGGATGCCCTGGACGATGTCGATTTGGAAGCGGAACGGCTCACGGAGGCAATGACAAGCGTCTGTGACGCGTCGATGCCCCGGGTCAAGTCGCGAGGTCCATCGAGACGGGTTTACTGGTGGAGCGCGGATATTGCATCCCTGCGCACCGCCTGCGTAGAAGCGCGACGCCCGTACACCCGACATCGGAGTCATCGACGCGGTCGCCGGCATTCGCCGGATGACGTGGACCCTGTGGGAGACCGGCTGCACGCCGCTTACAAGTCCGCCAAGGAGGCCCTGAAAGTGGCCATTGCAGCCGCTAAGGACCGTGCAAGGGACGAAATGCTCGCTTCTTTGAGTGAGGACCCATGGGGGCGTCCCTACCGTTTGGCTAGGGACAAGCTCAAACCGTGGGCTCCTCCGTTAACTCAGACGCTCGAGCCACATTTCGTCTCTGAGGTCGTCGCGGTGCTCTTCCCGCAGAGGGAAGACCACATTCCACCGCACATGGCTCCTCCACCACCCTCGGAGCCAACGACCCAGGAGGAGGAGGGCTCCCTTGAAGTAACCACCGCAGAGATTAAGATGGTCGTCCGGCGCCTCAGTGCTAAGAACACCGCACCTGGGCCGGATGGCATACCGGGTCGCGCGTGGGTTCTGGCCTCGAGAGAGCTGGGCGACCGTCTGAGGAGACTGTTTACCGCCTGTTTCGAGCAAGGGCAGTTCCCTACTCGGTGGAAAACAGGCAACCTTGTTCTTCTTCGCAAGGAGGGCAGGCCAGAAGACTCTCCATCGGGGTATCGGCCGATCGTTCTGCTGGACGAGGCGTGCAAGCTCTTTGAGCGCATCATTGCCGCACGCCTTGTCAGCCACCTCACCCGGACCGGGCCGGACCTATCGGAATACCAGTTCGGGTTTCGGAGAGAACGATCGACCGTTGGTGCTATTCTCCGGGTTAAGGCACTTGCAGAAGAAGCCGTCGCGGCTGGAGAAGTGCTGTTGGCGGTGTCACTCGACATCGCCAATGCCTTTAACACGCTTCCCTGGGCGTGCGTGAGGGAGGCCCTTTGCTACCACCGCGTACCCGAGTACCTGCAGCGCATCCTCGAGGCGTATCTGTCCGAGAGGATGATCGCCTACGAGACGCAGGATGGGTGGCGGCGGTGGCGCATGACCTGCGGCGTTCCACAGGGGTCGGTCCTCGGTCCACTCCTGTGGAACATTGGTTATGACTGGGTGCTTCGCGGTGCCTTTCTCCCAAACCTTGGCGTGACGTGTTACGCCGACGACACGCTCGTTACTGCCAGGGGGAGAACGCACCGTGAAGCAGCCATTCTGGCGACAGCGGGAGTGGCACACGTTGTGCAGCGCATTAGAGGCTTGGGGCTTGAGGTCGCCCTAGGCAAGACGGAGGCGATCTGTTTCTACGGTCCGCGTAATAAGCCACCCCGTGACTTCCATCTAGTCATTGGCGGAACCCGTGTTGCTGTCGAGTCGACGTTAAAATACCTCGGCCTTGTCCTCGACAGCAACTGGGACTTCAGGGCGCACTTCGGCCGTTTGGCGCCGAAGCTGGTTGGAGCGGCGGGTGCTCTTGCTCGGCTCTTGCCAAACCTAGGTGGTCCAAATGCTTCGACGAGACGTCTATATATGGGAGTGTTGCGCTCGATGGGTCTTTACGGCGCCCCGGTGTGGGCCGCATGTGTCTCTGATGACGTCATCAGTACACTCTTGCGCGTGCAGAGGCTGATGGCCATCAGAATCACGCGAGCATACCGCACCGTGTCGGGGGAAGCAGCCGTCGTCTTGGCTGGGTCTCTGCCCTGGGACCTCGACGCGAAATCCCTCGCGTCGCTCTACGAGTGGCGTGAGGAGGCGCGGAGTCGGGGTGACCGCCCGGCGCTCAGGGAGGTGGAGGAGCGTCGGGATGTTCTTCGCCAGGCCCAAGTAGCGGAGTGGCGGACGCGGCTGCAGGAGCCGAGGTACGGTCTCAGGACTATCGAGGCTGTAAGGCCCGTACTAGACGAGTGGCTCAACAGAAACCACGGGGCGCTGAGCTTCCATTTGACACAGGTACTTTCCGGACATGGTTGCTTCGGCAGGTACCTGTGTCGAATACAGCGGGAGAGTGATGAGCGGTGTCATCACTGCGGCTGCAATTCCGACACCGCTCAACACACATTGGAGTTCTGCCCGGCCTGGGAGGAGCAACGGCAATCTCTTGTGACGGTGATAGGGCAGGATTTGTCGCTGCCGGCCGTAGTTTTGGCCATGGTCGGCAGTGACGACGCTTGGCAAGCGACTCGCCGCTTTTGCGAGGAGGTTATGGGTGCCAAGGAGTCCGCGGAGAGAGAGCGCGAACTCCTCCGCGGCACCCAGCGCCCCAGGCGCTCAAGGCGACAGGTCAGAAATGACCTGTTGCCACCTTAAACGGCTCTCAGCGGCGGACTCGGGGGGGTCCGTCGCCAATAAATGAGCCCGAGATGGCGGCGGCGTGTCCACGCCGCCTCTCGAGAGGGTTTTTCCCCGACAAGGGGTTTTTGGAGATGGGGTCCGACGGGACCAACCGCTGCCAGAGCGCATAGATGTCATCCGCAACGGTTCCTGTGCGCTCTAGCAACGCGGTGTGACTGGACACCGAGGGGTTTTAGTGGGTAAACCTCTGGCCGCCCACCATCACAGGCCAGAGGGAGCCCCACACATCCCTGCCGCTCCCCCCGGAGTGGCAGGACGGTGCATAAGGCTGCATTTCCCCTCGTAAAAAAAAAAAAAAAAAAAAAAAAAAGGTTAGGTTAGGTTAGGTTAGGTTAGGTTAGGTTAGGTTAGGTTAGGTTAGGTTAGGTTAGGTTCCCCCCCACGGGACCACGCCTTGTCGTGGCGGGGGGGCTCAGTAGCTGCAGGCAATCCAGCCTGTAGTGAAGCGAAGTGGTCCCCGGAGGGCGCTCCGCCTGTCCCTCTGAATAGCAGAGGGCAGAGTGGACGTGCAAGTGATGGTGAGTTGGGGCGATGGACCAGGGGTTATGAACCCCCCCGTTCGGCCCAACCGATGGTGGATTAAGGGAGGGGCGACGGACTAGGGGTTATGAACCCCCCCGTTCGGCCCGACCCTAGGTGGTAGTTGTGGGCCAGGGCGACGGACAAGGGGTTGCCAACCCCCCCGATTGGCTTGGCCCGGGGTGGTAGCATTGGGAAGGGGCGACGGATTGCGGTTACGAACCCTTCCGCTCGGCCTGACCCATGTAAGGGGCGACGGATCAGGGGTTGTAAACCCCCCCGATCGGCCTAACCCGTAACCCTCAACGGAGAGGAACGGGGGTCCCGAGGGACCGCGTGGAGTAAACCACTTTAAAAAATCCGTAAATCCCAAGCTCTGGTGCCTGGCGAGGGGATGTATGGTCGGCGCGGAGGTCGACCCCAAGGGCACTAACGTCGGGTCCCAGACGATAACTGGACAAAAACAAACATGAAAAAGAAGCAGTGCGAAACTAATCCCCGGGCGGGTCCCAGCAACATCGCTGGGGAATCCCGTGCCGCCCTTTCCAGGGCGGCTGGCCCCACGTATACGGGGGGGGCCAACACTGCCTCGCGGCCTCGGTCGCGCACAGGTGAAGACACGGAGGAGACGGTGGACGTTCCGACCACACAAACATTTTGTGCGGTCGATGATCCCACCACTGGATTGGACACGAGGAGATCGGGGGCGAGCTTCGTTCGCTCCCGGTCTCATTCTAGAACGACCTCAGAGGAGAGCCTGGTCTTGCGATTTGCTAGACCAGGCACTCCTTGCCCGAGGCTGAGGGCTGGGAGGGAGAATGATGGGGACAGCGACGGTATGTCTGCCGTCTCCATATCATCCTCCATCGGCGGAACTCTGCGGGCGCGAAAGCGCAAACCGCAGCGTCCTGCCGATGACGACGGGAGGCCCATGGCCGTGAGGCGGAGAAAAGCGGACGACACCAGCGCGGAGCGGGACGCGACGCAATCGGCCGCCGAACCCGGAGAGGACAGGAGTTTACAAGCGTCCGCGGACATCGGCGCGGAGCTCTTCTCCTGTCTATCGGCCGTAGAGAAGACGGTCGATAAGCCGAAGAGCTCCAAGGCGGAAGTGGTGAAGTCTGTTCGGTCCGCCTTCGCCACCTTGAAGGCCTGCGCAGCCGAACTGTGCGTGAGGGCGGAGACCCGGGATCGGGAGAACGAGAGGACTCGTTCCCTTATCGACCAGCTCTACGCCCGCATCGAGGTGCTGGCCAGCGAGCTGGCCGAGCTTCGGAGGGGAGGGAGTGCCTCACATCCCCCGGCTGCGGCGCCATCTCATGTGGCGCCCGGAAGAGCTCGGGTGCCGCACCGGGAAGGTTTGCCTGACCCGGCAGCGCCGACACCGGCCAAAACAAAAAAGGGACGAGACGGTCCACAAAGGGGGGCGCCCGCGCCGACACCTCGGCTGACGGCGTCAGCCCCCCAACCAAGCTCGGACTGGAGCCAGCTCTCGGCCATTATGGACCGAGAGTACGCCCGTTTTCAGTCCGAGCTTATGGGCCGTCTCTTCCCTGAGATGGGAAGGAGACCTCCCCTGGGACAGAGTCAGCGTCGAGAGGGGGAAATTCCCCAAGAGACGCGGACTAAGTCCCAGAGAAGGAAGAAAAGGAGGGCAAAGAGGGGACCGGCGTCATCACAGGCTCCGCCAGTTCCAGCCATGGCGGGGCCATCGACTGAGCGGGTGGGGGCACAGAGCGGCACCTGGGCAACGGTGGTCGGCCGAAAGGCAGCCGCCCGTGCCAAGCAACAGGTCGCTGCTCCCACAACACGGACCCAGGTCGCCCCCACTCCTCAGAAGAGGAAGGGGCAGCCCAAACCCCCCACATGTGCGGCGGTTGTGGTCACGGTGCCTGAAGGCGCCGAGACCACGATCGCTGCGGTCATGACGGCCGCCAAGGCCCGCATCAAACTAGCGGACCTTGGCATCGTGGGGGGCGTAAGGCAGAGAAAGGCGGCAACCGGGGCTCTCCTATTGGAGGTCCCCGGTCCCGAGAGCTCCGCCAAGGCCGACGCCCTGGCGGAAAAGATGAGGGAGGCCCTCGCCGACACGGGCGCGCTCATCTCGCGCCCGTGTAAAATGGGGGATCTGCGGGTGATGGACCTAGACGAGTCCATCACCCCCGGGGACGTCACGGCAGCGATCGCCGAGGTGGGCGGATGCTCCCCGACAGATATCAAGATCGGGGAGATCCGCACCGCCCCATCACGCTTGGGGACCGCTTGGGTCCGCTGCCCGGTCGGGGCCGTCAGAAAGGTGGCCGCCCAAGGGCGGGTGCAGATAGGTTGGACCGCGGCGAGAGTAGAGGCACTGGAAGCACGGCCGTTGCAGTGTTACCAGTGCCTCGAGTTGGGGCACGTCAGAGTAAAGTGCCCCAACACCGTGGATAGGAGCGGACGCTGTTACAGGTGCGGTGAGACGGGGCACATTGCCCGTCATTGCACAGCGTCCGCCCCCCATTGCCCGGTCTGCGCGGACCTAGGGCGGGCCGCCGACCACCGGCTGGGGACCAAAAAGTGTTCCCCGCCAAAGAATAAAAAGAAGAAGGGGCCAGTCCAGCCCCCTTCCCCGGCCCAGGGGAGTGAGGAAGTAATGGAGACCTCCTAATGGCTCCCCACGTCCGTGTGCTGCAGGTCAACCTGAACCACCGCCGAGCGGCGCAGGATCTCCTGCTCCAAACGCTCGCGGAGTGGTCGGTTGGCCTGGCGGTAGTCGCCGAGCCCTACTCCGTCCCGGACAACCCTAGGTGGTTCGGGGACGACTTGGGCTTGGTCAGCATTTATTGGGCGGGGGGTGACCATCTCCATTGCTCCCTCATCGCAAAAGGGCCGGGTTACGTGGCCGTGGAGTGGGGGTCCACGGCCATGGTGGGCTGCTATATCTCCCCTAACAGCGGCCTCGCTGTTTTCGAGGCATACCTGGAGGAGCTGGCGAGCTGCATTCGCGGCTGCGCCCCCCGCCAGGTATTTGTCCTGGGTGATTTTAACTCCCGCTCGAGAGAGTGGGGGGACACCCTGGACAACGTTAGGGGAGAGACGCTTCTGGAGTGGGCGGCAGGGCTGGACCTCCGGTTGCTAAACCGAGGTTCGGCCCGTACCTGTAGGCGATGGCAGGGGGAGTCGATCGTGGACCTGTCATGGGCGACTCCCTCAGCCTCGCATACAGTTACAGGATGGAGGGTGGCGGAGGAGGCGGTCACGCTATCGGACCACCTATACATCGTATTCGATGTATCCCTCCGCCACCCTATCCGCCCACGCCAGGACCGCAGCCCTCCGCGACGTTGGTCTCTCAAGCGGCTCGACCGAGACATGGCCGTAGCCGCCGCCAACGTCGCGGACTGGACGGAGGAACAGATCTCGCCCGATCCGGAGGCGCAAGCCGCCTGGTTCCGGGACACAATGACGTCCATCTGTGACGTCTCGATGCCCCGAGCCAGGCCGCCCCAGCGGGGCTCTGTGTACTGGTGGAGCGAGGAGATCGCGCGGCTTCGACGATCGGTCGTGGCTGCGCGACGCCAGTACCAAAGAGCCCGAAGGAGAAGGCAAGCCTCACTAGAGGAGACCCTAAGAGCCAGGCGGGAATACGGGACCGCGGCCCATGCCCTCAGCATCGCAATCGCTGAGGCCAAGGAGCGGTCCTGGAACGAGCTCGTGGGGGGACTGGATAGGGATCCATGGGGGCGCCCGTACAAGATGGTACTGGGCAAGCTCAGACCGTGGGTCCCTCCGTTGACGGAAACCCTGGACCCCAACTTCGTGGGGAGAGTCGTAGCAACACTCTTCCCAAGGGTCCAGGACAGTCCCTCCAGTCACCCTCCCTTGTCGCCGGATCGAGATTTTTGGTCCGACGATCTGGGGGTGACAGGGGCCGAGCTCGAGCTGGCCGTTAGGCGGCTGGCATCCCGCTCCACCGCACCCGGCCCGGATGGTGTTCCGGGCAGGGTGCTTGTGCTGGCTCTGAAGGTTTTAGGGAACCGGCTGAGGCAGCTCTTCAACGACTGCCTCCGCCTATCCGTGTTCCCCCTCGAGTGGAAGTCAGCGAGACTGGTGCTCCTGAGGAAGGAGGGAAGGACCGCCGAGTCTCCGTCGTCGTTTCGACCGATATGCCTGCTGAACGAGACGGGGAAGCTCTTCGAAAGAGTTATCTCCGATCGTATCAGCGGGCACCTGTCGCGAGTAGGCCCAGATCTATCGGACTGCCAGTTCGGATTCCGGCCGGGGCGGTCGACCGTGGACGCTGTCCGCCTCGTCCGCTCCCTTTCGGAATCGGCAGTCCGTTCAGGGGGGGTTGCGCTGGCGGTGTCCCTGGACATCGTCAACGCATTCGGAACCCTCCCGTGGCAGGCAATTAGGGAGGCACTGGTTTATCACGGCGTGCCTCCCTACTTGCGGGCAATCATCGGGGCCTACCTTTGCGACAGACGCGTCAGGATTACCGGTCGAAACGGGACGGAGACGGAACGGGAGATTACGTGCGGGGTTCCGCA
>OX577850.1:15313121-15340621 GCA_951213275.1 Idaea straminata
GGACCCCTTCGCGAAAGTGAGGGGGGTGAGGGCCCGTTATCCCTTGAGCGTGCTCGGGACCGGAGGTCTTGCCTTAATTGGCCGGGCCGCGAGGAGCCAACCTCAATAAAAAACAAAGTGGAGCATACCACTTTTAAATAAAAAACCCTGTGTGGCAAGCGGAATGGCAGCGCGAAGCCTTCAAGATCGGCCAGGGTGTCGGGCGGGACGGGCCAGTCAGTGCCGCTTGTGCGCTGAATGGTCCGCCTCGCTCGTCGTGTCGGTCGCTACTGCCTCCCAGGAGGGTACCTGCCGCCCCCCTCTTGGGTCACCAAAATAAAGGCTTACCCGTGGTAAGGACGCACTACCCGGGTGGACTTTTGTTTCGTTCCATGCTCGTGGGAATAGTATGGAGTATTTAAAAAACAAAAACCAAAACCAAATTGAAGATGTGAAGGAGAAACAGAGTGGGAAGAAGGAGAGACGTAGTAGGCGTGAGAAAGGACGGAAGTCAGAGAAGACGGCGGATGGGTCCAGTGGATCTGAGATGGAAGTGCGGGCAAAGTCGAGAAGCCCGGTCGCAGTCGTAAGGCTTAACCGCCTTAGCACAGATGAGGTGGAGAAGAGACTGCGTAGTGAGGAGTCGAGTTTGGAGAGGCAACTGTGTTTGTCGGACTCCTCCAGTGCCGACAATGTCTCGGTTTCAGGCTATAGATCTGCCGTTAGCCGTGACAGCGCTAAGGCGCAAAAAAGGCCGCATAGCGACGGCTCTAGTGGTGAAGAGTGGGGAGGCAAATCGCCAGCCACCCCAAACAACAAGGTTCGAGGACGCGGCCGTCCTCCATCTACCGGGGAGTATGTCGGCCTAGCGCAGGCCAAACAGAAGCTGCTAGAGGCAGAAAAGCAGCAAATGAGGCTTGAGGCGGAAAAGGACATAGTCGCTGCGGCAAATGTCGCTCGAGAGTTGCGCTTAAAATTTCCGACTAGGTCGGAATATAAGAAAAGTGACTCAGAAGGAGAAGCAGTGGTTCACGTCCCGGTAGAGAAACAGACCACGCCAGCGCTCATTGAGCGCATAACTGGAGATCTGACCTCCATCAACTATGTTGCTGAAAACAGCAAAAATTTGAACGGTAGGTTCATACGCTACCTCAAGGACGCTGCGCTCAGTGTTGCCAACGTGGTAGAGGAGCTGAGCCAAAGAACAACGACGGAGGAGACTGCTCTCCTACAGGCAGAAAATGCCAGTATGAAGAAAGAGATGGCGGAGCTCCGCAAAGAGATCGCCTCCATTCGTGAGGAAATGGCAAGGGTCCAAAACAGCCACCCATTGCCTGGCCAGTCTGCTGGAGTAGAGGTACAGCCCGTCGCAGTCACGGAGACAAACATCGTGGAAGAGCTCAAGCGGTCCCTAATGATAGAGATAGGGACCATGATGAACGCCCGCCTCCAGGTGTTGGAGGAAAGACTCCCTCCGGCTCCAATCGTCCGCCCTCCTTTGGCGGCCAGAGCTAAGAGTCTGTCCCCACCTCAGCTTGAGGTCCCAGAGTCGGTGCCGTTGGCTGGACCTGCCACA
This sequence comes from Idaea straminata, assembly GCA_951213275.1. Classification (NCBI taxonomy): domain Eukaryota; kingdom Metazoa; phylum Arthropoda; class Insecta; order Lepidoptera; family Geometridae; genus Idaea; species Idaea straminata. The sequence goes on from OX577850.1 coordinate 15,314,677, forward strand.
AGGCCAAATGGCCCTGAGGGTAAGAGGAAGGCAAAGAGAGGAAAGAAGGCCAAATCGGCCAAAGATGGACCTGCACAGCCAGTTACTGCTGTCCCTGGCCCTTCGGCCAAACCGACGACTGGGTCTTCTGGAGCCTGGGTAATGGTCGGTAAAAATGGCAAGCAGACGCCTACAAAGAAGAAGGAGCGCTCTCAAACGAGTGATAAAGCCAAGAAGCCAAGGCTTCGGGTTCATAAAACCGCGGCTATTGTTGTGACCTTGCAGCCAGAAGCTGAGAAGAAAGGTGAAACATATGCGGCAGTGCTCTCCGACGCCAAATCAAGAATTGATTGGCGTGCGATGGGCATTGAAGGTCTCCGCATAGACAAGACCGCGACAGGAGCCCGAATTATTAAGGTTCCTGGAGCGGCCAAAAACGAAATGGCTGATGCATTGGCCGAAAAAATCAGGGAAACTCTGACCGCCGAACGCGTCAGAGTACACAGACCGGTTGCGACTGCTGAGCTCCGCGTAAGCGGTTTGGATGACTCGGTGTCGGCAGAGGAACTAGCGGCGGCTATTGCTCAAGGTGGGGGTTGCTCTACGGAGCAAGTCAAGGCCGGTGATATTCGCCGAGACTCTGGTGGAATGGGTTCAGCGTGGGTGCGCTGCCCGGTGACTGCAGCGAAGAAGGTAGCGGATCAGGGCCGCTTACTCGTTGGCTGGGTATCAGCAAGTGTTAGACTGCTGCAGCCCAGAGCGCAGCGCTGCTTCCGCTGCTTAGAGGTTGGCCACGTGAGGGTAACATGCACATCGGAGGTCGACAGAAGTGACCTCTGTTACCAATGTGCACAGCCCGGCCATAGGGCTAGTCAATGCTCGTCTGCCCTGCATTGTGCACTGTGTGCAGCGGCAAAACTCCCGGCGAACCACAAAGTAGGCACAAAGGCCTGCAAGGACCCAAAGCTGTCCAAGAGTAAGACCACAGTGAGCGCAACACCGCGCCCAGCTGTAGCCTGCCCGCCCGTCCCTGAAGCACCTGTGGCTTCCAGTGAGGCGATGGATGAGGTGGATATTGACATCGAGTGTCCCTAATGGCTAACGACCCTTACCATCGATTCTTGCAGATAAACTGCAACCACTGCAGTTCAGCGCAGGACATGCTGGTGGCGTCACTAGCGGAATGGGACATTGAGGTGGCTGTGGTGGCGGAACCCTATTGGATTCCACCTCGGAGCAACTGGATTGTGGACACGGCGGCTCTCGTTGCCATCATCCCATCGAGTGCCCTGTGTGTGCCACCCCTGAAGGTTATTGCCCGCGGCGTGGGTTACGTCGCGGTGAAGTGGAAGGATATAATCATCGTCGGGGTGTATTTTTCGCCAAACCGGCGGGACTCCGAGTTCGAGTCCTTCCTGGGCGAGGTTGGGGACCTTCTGGACCGCACACAACCTTGCCCAGCTCTTCTCCTGGGGGACTTAAACTCATGGTCCACCAGATGGGGTAGTGCACACACTTCCTCAAGAGGAGTGTTGTTGGAGGGTTTGGTCGACGCCGTTGGCCTCACGGTTCTAAACCGGGGGTCGGTAAGCACCTGTGTGCGTTGGCAGGGCGAGTCGATCGTGGATGTCGCGTTCGCCAGCCCTGCCCTCGTACCCAGGGTGCTAGACTGGAGGGTTGTTGAGGGGGTGGAATCTCTCTCGGACCACCGGTACATCCGGTTCGAGATTCGTAACCAGACCTCCAACCCTTCGGTCAGGGTGGACCGCCCCCGGTGGGCGTTGAAGAGACTGGACCGGGTCCTCTTAGAAGAGGCCGCTATCGTCCAGGCGTGGGTGCCCGTGCCGGATGCCCTGGACGATGTTGACTCAGAAGCGGAACGGCTCACGGGGGCAATGACGAGCGTCTGTGACGCGTCGATGCCCCGGGTCAAGTCACGAGTTAGCTCCAGACGAGTGTACTGGTGGTGCGCGGAGATAGCCTCCCTACGCGCCGCTTGTGTAGCAGCGCGCCGCCAATATCAGAGACATCGGAGGCGTCGACACGGTCGCCCTCGCGGGCTGGACGAAGTGGAACCAGTAGAGGCCCAGCTCTACGAGGCCTATAGGGCTGCGAAGAAGGCTCTCCAGGCAGCAGTCGCTGCTGCCAAGGATAGGGCCCGCAACGAGATGCTCGCGTCGCTAAGTGAGGACCCATGGGGGCGCCCCTACCGCACGGCTAGGGGCAAGCTCAGACCGTGGGCACCACCTCTCACCCAGACGCTCGAGCCAAATCTTGTTGCCGAAGTCGTCGCGACGCTCTTCCCTCATAGGGACGAGCACGTTCCGCCGAGTATGGCTCCGCCACCACCCGCAGAGCATATGTCGGAAGAGGAGGACGAGGAGTCCACAGAGGTGACAGTTCCAGAACTGAAGATGGTCGTCCGGCGTCTCAGTGCCAAGAACACCGCCCCTGGGCCTGATGGCATACCGGGGCGCGCGCTGGTTCTGGCCTCGAGACATCTGGGCGACCATCTACGAAAGTTGTTCACCTCTTGCTTCGAACGGGGAGAATTTCCCACTCGGTGGAGGGTCGGCAGCCTCGTGCTGTTGAAGAAGGAGGGCAGGCCGGAGGAGTCACCGTCGGCATACCGGCCGATCGTTCTGCTGGACGAGGCGTGCAAGCTCTTTGAGCGCATCATTGCTGCACGCATCGTCAGCCACCTCACTCGGACTGGGCCGGATCTCTCGGCAAACCAGTTCGGGTTTCGGAGGGAACGGTCGACCGTGGGTGCGATCCTCCGTGTGAAGTCGCTGGCGGATGAGGCCGTGTCCGAGGGAGATGTGTTGTTGGCGGTGTCTCTTGACATCGCCAACGCTTTTAACACTCTCCCTTGGACTTGCATTCGGGAGGCTCTCCGGTACCATCGCGTGCCGGATTACTTACGGAGGACGGTAGAGGCCTACCTCACTGACAGAGAGGTCGTTTTCGACACCCAATCGGGATTCAAACGGTGGCGCATGACCTGCGGAGTTCCACAGGGGTCGGTCCTTGGGCCGCTCCTGTGGAACCTTGGATACGACTGGGTGCTTCGCGGCGCATTACTCAGGAACCTCAGCGTTACGTGTTACGCTGACGACACGTTAGTGACCGCTAGAGGGAGGACGTGCCGCGAAGCAGCCATACTGGCGACGGCCGGGGTGGCCCACGTGGTGGACAAAATCCGGCGATTGGGACTTGAGGTGGCTTTGGGGAAAACGGAGGCCATGTGCTTTCATGACCCCCGTACTCGCCTGCCACCCGACTACCACTTGATCGTCGGAGGAGTTAGTATTCCAATTGGGTCTACTCTCAAATATTTAGGCTTAATCCTGGATAGCAGGTGGACCTTCGTAGCGCACTTTGATCAGCTGGCGCCGAAGCTGGTGGGAGCGGCAGGGGCACTTTCCCGGCTCTTGCCAAATATCGGGGGCCCAAACGTTGCTACGCGACGACTGTACATGGGAGTCATTCGCTCAATGGCGCTTTACGGCGCCCCGGTGTGGGCTGCGAACATCCCTGATGGCGTCATCGGCAAACTTCTGCAAGTGCAGAGGCTGATGGCCATCAAAGTGACGCGGGGATACCGCACCATAGCGGGTGACGCGGCTCTTGTGCTCGCCGGATCTCCGCCATGGGATCTCGAGGCGAAATCCCTCGCGTCGCTTTACGAGTGGCGCGAGGAGGCGCGAAGTCGGGGTGACCGCCCGGCGCTCAGGGAGGTTGAGGGACGCCGGATGGAGCTTCGCCAGATCCTCTTGGCGGAGTGGGAGATGCGGTTGGCGCGGCCGGGATACGGCCGCATAACAGTAGATGCAATTCGGCCCGTTCTGCTGGAGTGGATTGATAGGGACCACGGGGCCATTAGCTTCCGTCTTACACAGGTGCTTACCGGGCACGGCTGCTTCGGTAAGTACCTGTGTAGGCTTCAAAGAGAGGACAATGAGCGATGCCACCACTGCAGCTGCAGTTGTGACACCGCTCAACATACACTGGAGGTTTGCCCAGCTTGGGCGGAACCAAGACAGGATCTGATGGCAGTGATTGGCCACGATCTCTCGTTGCCGGCCGTGGTTTCTGCCATGGTCGGCAGCGATGAGTCCTGGCAGGCGATGCGCCAATTTTGCGAAGCCGTGATGTCGGTCAAAGAGGCCGAAGAGAGAGCACGCGAGCTGCTGCAGGGGACTCAGCGCCCTCAGCGCTCCAGGCGCGTGGTCAGGAATGACCACCTGCCACCCTAAACGGCTCGTGGCGGCGGACTCGGGGGGGTCTGTCGCCAGCACAGGAGCCCGAGATGGCGGCGGCGTGTCCACGCCGCCTCTCGCGAGGGATTTTTTCCCCTTCAAGGGGTTTTTTCTGAGAGGAGGCCTGCCGAGGCCAGTCGTCGTCGGGGGTAGTAGCAGTTAAGCGCGAGCGGTCCTGCTACCCCTGGCAAATGGCGGCGAGAATGGACATCGTGAGGTTTTTAGTGGGTAGGCCGGCCGCTTCACGGCCGGAGAGCCCCACATACCCCACCGCACCGCCCCCGGGACGGTGGGGATGCAGTTCAATGCATTTTCCTCACGTGAAAAAAAAAAAAAAAAAAAAAAAAAAGGTTAGGTTAGGTTAGGTTAGGTTAGGTTAGGTTAGGTTAGGTTAGGTTAGGTTAGGTTAGGTTAGGTTAGGTTAGGTTAGGTTAGGTTAGGTTAGGTTAGGTTAGGTTAGGTTAGGTTAGGTTACCCCCCCGTGGGTTCCCGCCCCCCCCGTGGGTTCCCGCCTTGTCGTGGCGGGGGGGCTTAGTAACCGTGGCCTTGCCAACCACGGTGAAGCCAAGAGGAACCCAGGGCCAAGCCAGGCAGGTGGAGCTGGCTAGCCCGAGAGGGACCGCTCCACCGACTTCCCCGCAAAGTCCGGTGTGAGCGGTACGAGAGGTAGGTCGCAGTGCTGTATGGGCGGTACTACGACTGAGGCGGGTTGCGGTGTAGTATGGGCTGCACCGCAACTGAGGAGTAAGGGCCACGGCGGGAGAGGGTTGCCGGTATTGCGGTGAGCCGTTTCCCCTACCTTCCGTGGCCCTGACGGGGCCGCCACCGTTAGATGGCGGACGCGGTGGGGTCGCAGAGGAAGAGGACTGCCGGTGTGTTGTTGCCGCTTTCCCTGTCCTCTGCGACCGGAGTGGCTGGCGATGGGGCTACTTACCTGACCCATCGCAGGGGACCATGGGCATCCAGACATGGGGCTGTCTGGCGTCCATCCGCTTGGTCCCCGAGAAGGAGTTTGCGACGTGCCACGTGCTCTGGTGCGTCGCAACAAGGGGGGAGGGGCGAAAGCCTCGTAAGGAGGGTCCTCACGGACAAATGCCGTCGGGGCTGCTGATGAATGCGAAAGCGATGCCGGTAGCCCCGACAATAGGCATCGAGACGGAGCACCCTGGGGTTTTAGTCGGTTGGAGCCCGACATAACCACTTCGTTGGCCCCAACAACGGAGTGGTACCCGACCGGGTTTCCCCAGGCCAAAAAAAAAAAAAAAAAGGTTAGGTTAGGTTAGGTTAGGTTAGGTTAGGTTAGGTTAGGTTAGGTTAGGTTAGGTTAGGTTAGGTTAGGTTAGGTTAGGTTAGGTTAGGTTAGGTTAGGTTAGGTTAGGTTAGGTTAGGTTAGGTTAGGTTAGGTTAGGTTAGGTTAGGTTAGGTTAGGTTAGGTTAGGTTAGGTTAGGTTAGGTTAGGTTAGGTTAGGTTAGGTTAGGTTAGGTTAGGTTAGGTTAGGTTAGGTTAGGTTAGGTTAGGTTAGGTTAGGTTAGGTTAGGTTAGGTTAGGTTAGGTTAGGTTAGGTTAGGTTAGGTTAGGTTAGGTTAGGTTAGGTTAGGTTAGGTTAGGTTAGGTTTTTTTTTTTTTTTTTTTTTTTTTTTTTTTTTTTTTTTTTTTTTTTTTTTTTTTTTTTTTTTTTTTTTTCCTGTCCGGGCGCTAATGGCCCGGCCCGCGAGCTAATAATCTGCCACTATTTATTTTGTGGCAACTTTCTTTCTTTTTATTTATTGTCTTTATTTATTTTGTTCTTAGTTTTTATAGTTTTACAAATTTTTTGCATGCACTTAAAAATAACAGTTCCGCATCCATTTTTGGAGCACTATATTACAGTTAACAACGCAATTTCGCCATTTCATACATTTCAATTAATTTCCTTAATACTACTATTTCATTGTTCATTAATTATTTATTTCATTATTCATTAATTATTTATTACATTATTATTTCATTATTACAGTATTTTCCTAACAATTGTTTACAGTTTACAATAAATACTTGATTAATATGCAGAGTACTTTCTGTTTTAGTTACAATATTTTATTTCATTACATCGACTCAATAACACTGATTAAATTAGCAACAGTCAAAACATTTCATCAATTTATTATTCAAAAGTAATAACAACATATAATACACTTATCAACATAATTTCGCAACACTAATTAAATTTGCAACAAATTAAAACTTTAACATCAATTCGATTGCTTAATTACAATTTAGCGGTTGACGGCGAGAAGAACGGGTGCATGCCACACCTCAGTGTCTTAAGACTCTGAGTTGGCCAGCGACCCCATTCCTCCCGCCCCCAATCACAGCTGCTTAAGTCAATCTAGTGTCGGTTCTTGACCCATCTCTACCTTGGTAGAGATAGGCAAGTCCGGGTCCATCTATTTTTAAGTTCAATTATAAATTTTTAAACCTTGAATCGGTATGACATCGGTACAGATTGCTTAGCAGATTAAATCCAAAAGAATGGTTGACTCATACATTAAATGACCCGTTTTCCTTGCCAATCAGTCTGAGGACGGCACGCGCAAATTCCAGAAAATCAGGGCGACGCTCATCATCGTTCACTATTTTGCTAAAGTTAGTGATTTTAATGTCTATGTCCAGCTTGCACTCGCAATTGAACCTCTCCCTACCGAATCTTGGGCAAGAAGTTAGTAGGTGTTCCAAAGTTTGAGGGTCGAGGTCATTGCAAGTGCAGACTGGGGAGTCTGCCAGCTTAAAACGGTGGAGGTAGGCTCTGTTTCCACCGTGTCCCGTGAACAGGTGAGCCTCTAGGTTCGTAATTGTAAATTTAGATAGGGTTTTGTGAGCTTCCACTATGGATGGAAAGAAGTTCTTCGTCGTTTCGCCAGTTGTGCTTCCCGAATATCGCCGCTGCCATTCCTTCAAGGTGGCTCCCCTGGTGACGCGCTTGGCAAATGACAGGGGAAAGCGATCGTAAACGGCCCGCTGTCGGTTATGGAGTGCAGCGTGCTTGGCCAACTCATCAGCTCTCTCATTACCTTCGTGTCCAGCATGGGCCTTCACCCAAAACCACTCCAAAACACGTCCTTGATCCGCCAGTGCCGTAGCCTTGATCCGTATTTCCGAGGCTATAGGATGGAGCGACTGTGGGTCGGCGATGCAGTCCAGACTTGACCGGGAGTCACTGAGAATCGCCACTTCCTTCATGGATTTGGCTTTTGTTGCTATTTCCAGGGCTCTCAAGATTGCGGCTAGCTCCGCCTGAAACACTGAACAGTAGTTCTCTAGCCGGAAACTAGCGTGCTTCACCTCTACTCCTTCTTTCCAGCAGGTGACTCCCGCTCCCACTCTACCCTCAATCTTACTGCCATCGGTGAAGAATAGGTACTTGTTTGTGTCGACGCTAGTGAGATCTTCTTCGGAGGTCACTAATCCAAACTTGATCCTCTGCCTGCTTGCTGGGTGCGGCAGGCCGAAAGGGCTAGTTCTGGACTGCAGTTCTCTTCCGGGCAGCTCGGGAACGGCCTTGCCTCTCTTTATCTCGTAAAGGGCCTTGTTTTCCATTGCGCGGAGGTCAAGTGGTATGATTTTAGCCAGCAGAGCACTGGCCACCAGAGAAGTAGTCCTATGCGCCTTGGCCACTCTTATCGCAAACTGCCTTGTGGTTCTGTCGAGTCTAGTCCTCACATATTGTTTGCGGCACACATCCGCCCAGGCTGGGGCCGCGTAAAGGACTGTAGGCTCGATGACTGCTGTGTAGAGCGTCCTCAAAATTTCGGAGTTTAGGCCCCACTGGGCTCTTGCTGTTCTTGAGATCATTCTATACAGGTCTACAGATTTCTTATTTACTGCCTCAAGGTGGGTTGCAAAGTTCAGATGTTTATCGATTGTTAGTCCCAACACCTTGAGGTTTTCGCCAAAGGTAATTTGGGTTCCGCTTAGATAGACTTCAGGTATCTCGTATTTGAGCTTCTTGGTGCACAAGATTGCCTGGGTCTTATGGGCTGCGAACCTCATGCGGTGCCTCTGTCCCCACTGTGACACTTTGCTGAGAGCGTCGTTGAGTGTCGTTTCCAGTTCCCGAGCAGTATGGGCTGACGCAATGAGGAGTATGTCATCCGCGAACGCCTGGATGTGGGTTTGGTGATTGTCCAGTTCGGCGAGGAGAGGGTCTAATTGGACATTCCAGAAAATTGGCCCACAAGTGGACCCCTGGATGCACCCTTTCTGGGTTGCTTTCTGAACCTCTGCTCCTGCGTATTTGAGGACAACTGCGCGATTGCTGAGGTAGCTGTGTATAAGCCTTAGTGTGGCTGTCTCGACTTCCTTGGCTTTGAGGGTATTCAATATCGCTGGCCACCACGCATTGTCAAACGCTCCCTCGATATCTAGGGAAACTAGAGCAACTATCTTCTTCTCTCGGATGCCACCGCGCACCATAGTGATAGCGTCGTAAAGCGCGTCCTCCGTACCCCGCTGGGGTGTGAAACCGTACTGTCGCCCGTTTAGTCTCGCCTCGCTGCCCAGCTGCCACTGCAGTCGGTTTGTAAACATCTTCTCCATTATTTTCCCGAGCACGGGTAGAAGACCGATAGGTCTGTAGGACCGGGGTGCGGTGTAGTCTGTTTTCCCTTGCTTAGGGATGACCTTGATGGTGGCCACCTTCCACGCTGTAGGGAAGTAGCCCAGTCTCAGGCATTGATTATAGATTCCCAGGAGGACACCCGGGTCCGCGTCATAAGCAGCTTGGCATATATCTGAAGTAAATCCATCAGCACCGGGTGCCTTCCCAGGATTCATATGGCGTAGGACTTCTGTTACCTCAGCATGGGTGAACGGCCTCAGGGTATGCTCAACGTCTATGTCCTCTCCGAGGGATATGGTAGTTGCCCGCACCTGCCTCCTTGTTTGAGCTTGCTCTGGAGAGTCTTCTTCTTCGAGATCGTCGGGAAAGAACGTGTCAGCCAGTAGTTTAGCCGATTCTTCTTCATTGAGGGTTTGCCCTCCAAGGGATTTGAGGACCCTGTCTTCCGCTTGTGGCGTGCACCTCCGCATGATTCTATAGGTTCGGTCCCAGAGACTCTCTCTTCGTTCAGAGGTGCAGAACTCCACCCAGCTGGCTGTCTTTGCCCTAATCATGGCGTCTCTGTATTGTTCCCTCGCTGTCTGGTAGTCCCCGACGACAAACGGCCTACGTCTTGGGTTTGCGTGGCGTATCCTATTTCTGGCTTTAATCATGTTCTCCTTCATTTGACTTAGGTCAGCCCGCCACCAGTTCCCTGACGTCTTCATTCGCCTGTCCAGGACTTTGGGAATTGCCGCGTCGCACGCCTGTGTGATGCACTGGGTGTATTCCTCCAAAAGTTTGTCAATGTCCTGTCCACTGGGCGCTTGGCTGGCGGTTTCCGGACCTATTCCTAGCGCGTTGAGTGCCTCTTTAAGAGTTGCTCTGAATCTGGGCCACTTTGCCTTCTTGGCATTGTAGATTCTTGTTGCCGAGCGTACGGCAGGTGATGCGTTATTTAAGGTGGTAGTTATAGAGAATGTTATAGGTCTGTGGTCCGACAGGGTGCACAGGTCTTCATCCACCCTCCATCCGGAAACCCTGTTTGTCAGTGAATCAGAGCAAAGAGTGATATCCACGATACTCTGCGATGGTTGGCCGTTTCTGTACCTAAAGAATGTAGGTTTGGTCCCCTCGTTTAGGACCTCCATGTCGATCTCGGTGATGGCGTCTGAGATCGCAGTTCCCCTGCCATCCTCCATGCCGCTATGCCACCAGTGGCTCTTGGCATTGGCGTCTCCTCCAGCTATGATTGTTCTAGTGTTCATGAGTGCCATCCTTCTTTTTAGTTGAACAATATCTTCTTCTATATTTCCGTGCTCATCCATGTAGAAGCTCACAAAACCCAGTTTCTCACGGCCCACCGTGAAAACAGCCCCCACCATGTCCTCCGCTATAAGGTCGCTATTAATTGAGAACTTAAGACTAGGGTCAAGGATGATGAGCGCCGCCCTGACTGGCCGGTCCCGGTTCGCAGTGATCTGCTGGACCACCCGGTAGCCGCTACACGACGTTATGTGAGCGTTAGCTCCTACATAAGGCTCTTGGGCCATAATTAGTGAGTACCCCCCGCGAGTGGCTTCCCTTAAGCACTCTGTAAACGCGGCCCGTCCCCTTCCCATATTGTATTGTAGGACACGAAATGTTTGGAAAGCTGTTACTGTGTCTGTTTGCGTGCTGATTGACCCGCTGTTGTTTGGGATGTTTTGTGTAGGTGTTGTTGTTGATGAGTTTGAGTGGGAGGCCGAGTTACTGGCCGTGTGTGCATTCTGTCCGTCTGTCTGTGTAGCTGTACCCCCGGTGTCCTTAGCAATATCTTACGGAAAGACGCGCTATACGGTCCCATTTTACCCATTCAGGGCACTCCCTGCTATAGGCAGGGTGGGCAACCTCTGTTGAGCCAGCAGTGTGGCAGTTTGCGCAAGTAGGGGTCCCGTCGCGTCTGTGACATGCTCTGGTATCGTGGGCCTCGGCGCAATAGCCGCACCTTTGCTCCAACTTACAGTCCGTTGCTTTGTGGTTGTACCCTAAACATTTGAAGCATTGGGTTACAGGAGATTGGTCCACCGCAGGTACGAGCTGGAGCCCCACGTGTACCCTTCGGTCTCTGAGTCTCTCCCACGCTGCGGGAGACAGCTCAAGGACCACGTTGGTCTGCTCTCTAGTCCGTCCCTTAGTGCGCCTCAAGACCTTAATGATAGACTCATTGGGGTCCAGATCTCTGAGGCAAGTGTTCTGCTTCAGCAGCGCCTTAACGATGTCCTCATTAGAGAGTTCGTTTATTAGGCCGACGAGCTTAAGCTGCGGAAGTTTCTCCCTCGTAGGAACGGCTGAGAGCTTCTCGCACCTCTCGCCTACAGCCCTTTGGAGTTGCTCTCGCCCAGCTTGTGTAGTGCAACTTATTACAACCCTTTGGTTTCGGATTTTTGTGACCCGGGAGACACTCACGCCCATCCCGATCACATCCACACTACCCTTCACCTGGTCTATAATGTCGTCCCCAGACTTGCGAGGGTCCGCTGACTCCACGATGATTGAGTAGCGTGGAGTGGCCGCTGCCTGGGCATACGTGCGTCGCTGCCAACCCCGTGGCTTACGAGTCTCCTGTGGGACATCCATTGTAGGGGCCGGCCCCTCCTCCGGTTGCGCCAGTCTTGGGTTTGAGAGCTCCCTGGCTATGCTGTCGAGCCTGCTGTGAAGCCTGTCCACCGCGCCGACCACTCGCTCAGCCGTACCTTCTACTTTGTCGACGCTCTCGCCAATGCCAACTGCCGCCAGCTCGGCTCCCAGGCCGCGAGCTTGCTCCTGAATGGAGATTGTTTGGGCTGCAAGCCCCGCATCTCTGATCTCCTCTATGGCGGCTCCCACTGTCTTCATTCGGTTGATCAGCGGTGCGAGCCCCTCCGTTAGGTCGGCTTTGATTTCGTGCCTCGTTGGGATGGAAGGCCTTACTTCCCCGCGCATTTCTGCTATCTCTCTACGGAGGGCTCCCAGCTCCTCCATCACCGGCTCCACAAAGCTCGATGGCTGAAACACAGGGACCTGGGCATCCTGAGTTGGCGCTCCGGCGACTTTAACCCGCTCCCTGTCGTTATAGCGCAGTAGTGAACTGAGGGAGCCCTGTGCGACGGCTAATTCGGCCCTCAACGTACCGAGTCGCTCCCTCAATTCTCCCAGCTCCCCAGCCAGTGCTCCTCTGTCACCGGCGTCCGAAGCAGGGACTCTCGTCGCAATGTCCTTGAGTTCGGCGAAGTGGCCCTCCAGGGCTCCGAGTGTCTTGAGAGGACTGTCGAGCTCGAAATCAAGCCAGCGCTGAGTGGACTCCACTGTTCCTTTGACTCCTAGTAGGGTTTCCTGTATCTCCGCCACTCGCTGCGTGTGCGCCTGGTTTATTTCAGAGAGCTCTCTTTTGTGGGCTCTCTCGACCCTCACAAGCTCCACAGCAGCTCTTGTCCTCTCCTTCTCGAGGTTACAGAGATGTCTTGAACGAGAGTCCGACAATGCCAGTACAATTTCGTACAGGCCCTGTACGCTTTGGGCGGCAATCTCCTTAAGGTCCGTCTTCATGTTTCGGGAGTCCTCTAGTGCCTTCTTGCCCTGTTGCATAAGGTCGTTTGCTCTTTGCGTCGCCATGTCCATGGCCACGCCAGTCCTGCCCGGGAGCATGCTTGATCTGCCACTGCACGAGCTGCCGGCCCTACTAACGAGGTCTGACCATGGCCACTCGTCCACTTTTCTGGCAGCTGCTTCATGATCAGGCTCTGACCGGTTTACGGACTCTGTGGCGAGAAGATTGATTGCCGGAATCAGCGCGTGCCCCTTAAGCATTCTCTTCTTGATCGGGGTCGGGTCACTCTTGGTACTAAGGGGTCTTCCCACCTCCGAGCTCGTGCTCGCCGCCCCGTGTGGCAGCTCCAGCCGCTCGTCCCTTGCCGACAAATAGTCTGATGCAGGCGAAGGCAACCCCTGGATTTCCTGAGCAAGTGAAAATCGTTTGGCCATGTAGCCAGTCGCTGCTGCCTCAGTAAAAGTCCCCCCCTCCATGCTGTCGGTCGCGCCCGGGTCTCTCATTAATTTGCACTCGGGAGCGGTTACTATAACCCTGAGTGGGGGATTAGGCGTGTCATTATCCCTGGTCTGAGCCCTCTGGTCGTGGCCCCGGAGAGGAACCGCCTGGCTAGTCCCAGACGCCGGGTGGGTCGCAGCACCGGAGAGCTTAGAGGCTCCTCCTCTGCATTTTCCTGTGGTAACCTTTTTGCTGTTGGTGGAGCCAGATGATCCCCCAGATCGGTCGGAGTGCCTGTCCGTCCTCTTCATTATTTACCACTCTACTAAGGGGACCGGGCGATTGCAAGGGCGGGTGTCAACTGGAACGTTTAGTTGCAGATGTGCCAGAGGTTCCTGCTATACCGGGGTAGGAAGCCTTTATTCCAAACAAATTACTCCTCCAGACTCTACCTTGGCTCTGCCACGACTCTACCCCTCGACTCTACCACTTCGTATATCGGCTGTTCTTGACTCTATGGATACGCCGTACAGTATATAACACAATATATCTTAGAACAACAGTAGTATATAATATAATGCACAGCAAGGTAGAGCACTAGGTAAGTGTAACCTGTCTTAAACTCTACCTAAGGTCATCCCGATCTACGATAATTTTGTCCCACTGCTCTATCAATCCTAGAACTCTTTCTATGATACCAAACAGTTTGTACTGAACACCGGACTTAGAAAATTTTTTCGAGTCGGGTTCCTGTCTGGAGTGGGGTTCTTCTCCCAGGTGGTAGGGGGGGTCAACTTGGGTTTGGAATTCCAAACCGTGGGGGGGGGTTTACAGGGGGGGGGTCCCCGGGAAAATCGTCAGATTTTGTCTAGGACGTCCCGTTCCTGAGATAATCGGGTTGGTAGTGATTCTGCGGTTGGTAAAATATTCCCGTAACCTTGTTCGCGCTATTTATCGGGAACCGCTTACCTTATCCCGGAGGTGACTTAGTCCCTGTGTTGCCTAGGTCTGCCGGCTCCCCAGGTGTACTCTTGCTCTTCGGTCCGGTGTCCCTCCTCGATGGTATCCCGTCTGGAATAACTGTTTGTCGTCGGTGTGGACCGCAAAAAATTATCTCCCGAACCGGGGGTGCTACGATGATGCGGTTTTCACAGGGGGGTGCTGCAGGCTGTTCTTAGACCGTTCCCGATCTTGGTTACCCTGGACCTGTCTTCCCCGAAGAGATATTCCTGTAGGAGTGAAAAAATCACCAGCTAGGGACCTGGTGGTGGTCTCACAGGAACTCTTACCCATATAACTGCTTCAGGATGACTGAACGGGAATTCGCTTATTTTTTCGATCAGACGCCTCCTTCCAGGGTTTTCAGCTCGACCAAGTTATCTCGGGAATGGCGTCGATGGGTGTTCCTTCACTGAAAAATTCCCCAAAAGTCGGGATATCGTCTGATCGAGTAGCGACTTTCTCTGGCGGTTGCAGCTTGAATTGTTCCGTCTGGTGCCCCTGGTCAGGTTTCCCCCGGAGTCCCGGTTCCCCCTAGGGAATCGTTTGAAATTAGAGGTGGCTGACCAATTTCTGCAAATAGGTTTCCCATACAGTTCTTAAGGGGATCCAGGTGGAAGAAAAATATTTTTTCTTCCAAGATGTGTTTCTGGTCGTCCTGGTAGCCTGTGGTCGTCCTCCCGTCCGTCTCGCACACTATCCAGACTTCCCCCCCCCTCCTCCTAAAATGGCCTTGGTTCGGTAACTAGGTTGGTATTCCGAGCGCCGGCGGTGGAAAAATATGGGGGGGGTGTCGTTTTGTAGGGGTTGGAAGGGGCTATTTTATGGGTTTATAAAAACCATATGTCGTCGCTGAAAAAATCAAATTATCCGACCTGAAAGATTTTTTCGTCCACCTCAAAATTTTCTCCGCTCGTATCTTCCCGAAATTCTAATATTTTTCAATTCCGAAAAGAAAACGCCTCTGGGTTGCCAAGCTGGTCTTCTTTGATGTTAGTCTCGCAGATTCTATCCCGGTCTGAAATTTCAGGTACCACGTGTCCACGTGGTTTTCGTTTTTTGACGATAACTCCCGATTTTGGTGCAGGATAAAATCAGCTGATCCCGTCAATGTGTGGCACTACCAGATACGCTTCGATCTGTGATTAAAAATTTATATGTTGTCGCTGAAAAACTCGAGTTATTGGCACTGAAAGGTTTTTAACCTCACTTGTTTTTGGTTTTTAGTCACTATTTTATCCTAAATGATCACTTTTTGAAAAAATTTTTTCACAGATCTATCCGTCTCTTGAGCGCGCTTCCGATGACGTTTTTTCACTGTAATTCGCGCACTTTTTACTATTTTTGCGATTTTTCGAGTGCGGAGCGGCTTAAATTCGTGGCGCTTTCAACGGCGGTTGGCGCGGAACTGGTTAGGTTAGGTTAGGTTAGGTTAGGTTAGGTTAGGTTAGGTTAGGTTAGGTTAGGTTAGGTTAGGTTAGGTTAGGTTAGGTTAGGTTAGGTTAGGTTAGGTTAGGTTAGGTTAGGTTAGGTTAGGTTAGGTTAGGTTAGGTTAGGTTAGGTTAGGTTAGGTTAGGTTAGGTTAGGTTAGGTTAGGTTAGGTTAGGTTAGGTTAGGTTAGGTTAGGTTAGGTTAGGTTAGGTTAGGTTAGGTTAGGTTAGGTTAGGTTAGGTTAGGTTAGGTTAGGTTAGGTTAGGTTAGGTTAGGTTAGGTTAGGTTAGGTTAGGTTAGGTTAGGTTAGGTTAGGTTAGGTTAGGTTAGGTTAGGTTAGGTTAGGTTAGGTTAGGTTAGGTTAGGTTAGGTTAGGTTAGGTTAGGTTAGGTTAGGTTAGGTTAGGTTAGGTTTTTTTTTTTTTTTTTTTTTTTTTTTTTTTTTTCCTGTCCGGGCGCTAATGGCCCGGCCCGCGAGCTAATAATCTGCCACTATTTATTTTGTGGCAACTTTCTTTCTTTTTATTTATTTTCTTTATTCATTTTGTTCTTAGTTTTTATAGTTTTACAAATTTTTTGCATGCACTTAAAAATAACAGTTCCGCGTCCATTTTTGGAGCACATTATTACAATTTACAACGCAATTTCGCAATTTCATATATTTCGATTAATTTACTTAATTCTACTATTTCATTATTCATTAATTATTTATTTCATTATTCATTAATTATTTATTTCATTATTCATTAATTATTTATTTAATTATTCATTAATTATTAATTTCATTATTATTTCATTATTACAGTAAGTTACTAACAATTGTTTACAGTTTACAATACAATACTTAATTAATATGCAGAGTACTTTCTATTCCATTACAATATTTTATTTCATTACCATCGATTCAATAACACTGGTTAAATTAGCAACAATCAAAACATTTCATCAATTAATTATTCAAAAGTAATAAAAACATATAATTACACTTATTACTATTATAATTTAGCAATATTAATTAAATTTGCAACAAATTAAAACATAAACATCAATTCGATTACTTAATTACAATTTAGCGATTGACGGCGAGAAGAACGGGTGCATGCCAAACATCAGTGTCTTAAGACTCTGAGTTGGCCAGCTACCCCATTCCTCCCGCCCCCAATCACAGCTGTTTAAGTAATCAAGTGTCGGTTCTTGACCCATCTCTACCTTGGTAGAGATAGGCAAGTCCGGGTCCATCTATTTTAAGTTCAGTTATATATTCTAAGCATTGAATCGATATGACATCGGTACGAATTGCTCGGCAGATTAAATCCAAAAGAATAGTTGACTCATATATTAAATGACCCGTTTTCCTTGCCAATCAGTCTGAGGACGGCACGCGCAAATTCCAGAAAATCAGGGAGACGCTCATCATCGTTCACAATTTTGCTAAAGTTAGTGATTTTAATGTCTATGTCCAGCTTGCACTCGCAATTGAACCTCTCCCTACCGAATCTTGGGCAAGAAGTTAATAGGTGTTCCACAGTTTGAGGGTCGAGGTCATTGCAAGTGCAGACTGGGGAGTCCGCCAGCTTAAAACGGTGGAGGTAGGCTCTGTTTCCACCGTGTCCCGTGAACAGGTGAGCCTCTAGGTTCGTAATTGTAAGTTTAGATAGGGTTTTGTGAGCTTCCACTATGGATGGAAAGAAGTTCTTCGTCGTTTCACCAGTTGTGCTTCCTGAATATCGCCGCTGCCACTCCTTCAAGGTGGCTCCCCTGGTGACGCGCTTGGCAAATGACAGGGGAAAGCGATCGTAAACGGCCTGCTGACGGTTATGGAGTGCCGCGTGCTTGGCCAACTCATCCGCTCTCTCATTACCCTCGTGTCCAGCATGGGCCTTCACCCAAAACCACTCCAAAACACGCCCTTGATCCGCCAGTGCCGATGCCTTGATCCGTATTTCCGAGGCTATAGGATGGAGCGACTGTGGGTCGGCGATGCAGTCCAGACTTGACCGGGAGTCACTGAGAATCGCCACTTCCTTCATGGATTTGGCTTTTGTCGCTATTTCCAGGGCTCTTAAGATTGCGGCTAGCTCCGCCTGAAACACTGAACAGTAGTTCTCTAACCGGAAACTAGCGTGCTTCACCTCTACTCCTTCTTTCCAGCAGGTGACTCCCGCTCCCACTCTACCCTCAATCTTACTGCCATCGGTGAAGAATAGGTATTTGTTTGCGTCGACACTAGTAAGATCTTCTTCGGAGGTCACTAATCCAAACTTGATCCTCTGCCTGCTTGCTGGGTGCGGCAGGACGAAAGGGCTAGTTCTGGACTGCAGTTCTCTTCCGGGCAGCTCGGGAACGGCCTTGCCTCTCTTTATCTCGTAAAGGGCCTTGTTTTCCATTGCGCGGAGGTCAAGTGGTAAGATTTTCGCCAGCAGAGCACTGGCCACCAGAGAGGTAGTCCTATGCGCCTTGGCCACTCTTATCGCAAACTGCCTTGTGGTTCTGTCGAGTCTAGTCCTCACATATTGTCTGCGGCACACATCCGCCCAGGCTGGGGCCGCGTAGAGGACTGTAGGCTCGATGACTGCTGTGTAGAGCGTCCTCAAAATTTCGGAGTTTAGGCCCCACTGGGCTCTTGCTGTTCTCGAGATAATTCTGTACAGGTCTACAGATTTCTTATTTACTGCCTCAAGGTGGGTTGCAAAGTTCAGATGTTTATCGATTGTTAGTCCCAACACCTTGAGGTTTTCGCCGAAGGTAATTTGGGTTCCGCCTAGGTAGACTTTAGGTATCTCGTATTTGAGCTTCTTGGTGCACAAGATTGCCTGGGTCTTATGGGCTGCGAACCGCATGCGGTGCCTCTGTCCCCACTGTGACACTTTGCTGAGAGCGTCGTTGAGTGTCGTTTCCAGTTCCCGAGCAGTATGGGCCGACGCAATGAGGAGTATGTCGTCCGCGAACGCCTGGATGTGGGTTGGATGATTGTCCAGTTCGGCGAGGAGAGGGTCTAATTGGACATTCCAGAAAATTGGCCCACAAGTGGACCCCTGGATGCACCCTTTCTGGGTTGCTTTCTGAACCTCTACTCCTGCGTATTTGAGGACAACTGCGCGATTGCTGAGGTAGCTGTGTATAAGCCTTAGTGTGGCTGTCTCGACTTCCTTGGCTTTGAGGGTATTCAGTATCGCAGGCCACCACGCATTGTCAAACGCTCCCTCGATATCTAGGGAAACCAGAGCAACTATCTTCTTCTCTCGGATGCCACCACGCACCATAGTGATAGCGTCGTAAAGCGCGTCCTCCGTACCCCGCTGAGGTGTGAAACCGTACTGTCGCCCATTTAGTCTCGCCTCGCTGCCCAGCTGCCATTGCAGTCGGTTTGTGAACATCTTCTCCACTATTTTCCCGAGCACGGGTAGAAGACCGATAGGTCTGTAGGACCGGGGTGCGGTGTAGTCAGTTTTCCCTTGCTTAGGGATGACCTTGATGGTGGCCACCTTCCACGCTGTAGGGAAGTAGCCCAGTCTCAGGCATTGATTATAGATTCCCAGGAGGACATCCGGGTCCGCATCATAAGCAGCTTGGCATATATCTGAAGTGAATCCATCAGCACCGGGTGCCTTCCCAGGATTCATATGACGTAGGACTTCTGTTACCTCAGCATGGGTGAATGGCCTCAGGGTATGCTCAACGTCTATGTCCTCTCCGAGGGATATGGTAGTTGCCCGCACCTGCCTCCTTGTTTGAGCTTGCTCTGGAGAGTCTTCTTCTTCGAGATCGTCGGGAAAGAACGTGTCAGCCAGTAGTCTAGCCGATTCTTCTTCGTTGAGGGTTTGCCCTCCAAGGGATTTGAGGACTCTGTCTTCCGCTTGTGGCGTGCACCTCCGCATGATTCTGTAAGTTCGGTCCCAGAGACTCTCTCTTCGTTCAGAGGTGCAGAACTCCACCCAGCTGGCTGTCTTTGCCCTAATCATGGCGTCTCTATATTGTTCTCTCGCTGTCTGGTAGTCCTTGACGACAAACGGCCTACGTCTTGGGTTTGCGTGGCGTATCCTATTTCTGGCTTTGATCATGTTCTCCTTCATTTGACTAAGGTCAGCCCGCCACCAGTTCCCTGACGTCTTCATTCGCCTGTCCCGGACTTTGGGAATTGCCGCGTCGCACGCCTGTGTGATACACTGGGTGTATTCCTCCAAGAGTTTGTCTATGTCCTGTCCACTGGGCGCTTGGCTGGCGGTTTCCGGACCTATTCCTAACGCGTTGAGTGCCTCTTTAAGAGTTGCTCTGAATCTGGGCCACTTTGCCTTCTTGGCATTGTAAATTCTTGTCGCAGAGCGTTCGGTAGGTGATGCGTTATTGAAGGTGGTAATTATGGAGAATGTTATAGGCCTGTGGTCCGACAGGGTGCACAGGTCTTCATCCACCCTCCATCCGGAAACCCTGTTTGTCAGTGAATTAGAGCAAAGAGTGATATCCACGATACTATGCGATGGTTGGCCGTTTCTGCACCTAAAGAATGTAGGTTTGGTCCCCTCGTTTAGGACCTCCATGTCGATCTCGGTGATGGCGTCTGAGATCGCAGTTCCCCTGCCATCCTCCACGCCGCTATGCCACCAGTGGCTCTTGGCGTTGGCGTCTCCTCCTGCTATGATTGTTCTAGTGTTCATGAGTGCCATCCTTCTTTTTAGTTGAACAATGTCTTCTTCTATGTTTCCGTGCTCATCCATGTAGAAGCTCACAAAACCCAGTTTCTCACGGCCCACCGTGAAAACAGCCCCCACCATGTCCTCCGCTATAAGGTCGCTATTAATTGAGAACTTAAGACTAGGGTCAAGGATGATGAGCGCCGCCCTGACTGGCCGGTCCCGGTTCGTAGTGATCTGTTGGACCACCCGGTAGCCGCTACACGACGTTATGTGAGCGTTAGCTCCTACGTAAGGCTCTTGGGCCATAATGAGTGAGTAGCCCCCGCGAGTGGCTTCCCTTAAGCACTCTGTAAACGCGGCCCGTCCCCTTCCCATATTGTATTGTAGGACACGAAATGTTTGGAAAGCTGTTACTGAGTCTGTTTGCGTGCTGATTGACCCGCTGTTGTTTGGGATGTTTTGTGTAGGTGGTGTTGTTATTGAGTTTGGGTGGGAGGCCGAGTTACTGGCCGTGTGTGCATTCTGTCCGTCTGTCTGTGTAGCTGTACCCCCGGTGTCCTTAGCAATATCTTACGGAAAGACGCGCTATACGGTCCCATTTTACCCATTCAGGGCACTCCCTGCTATAGGCAGGGTGGGCAACCTCTGTTGAGCCAGCAGTGTGGCAGTTTGCGCAAGTAGGGGTCCCGTCGCGTCTGTGACATGCTCTGGTATCATGGGCCTCGGCGCAATAGCCGCACCTTTGCTCCAACTTACAGTCCGCTGCTTTGTGGTTGTACCCTAAACATTTGAAGCATTGGGTTACAGGAGATTGGTCTACCGCAGGTACGAGCTGGAGCCCCACGTGTACCCTTCGGTCTCTGAGTCTCTCCCACGCTGCGGGAGACAGCTCAAGGACCACGTTGGTCTGCTCTCTAGTCCGTCCCTTGGTGCGCCTCAAGACCTTAATGATAGACTCATTGGGGTCCAGATCTCTGAGGCAAGTGTTCTGCTTCAGCAGCGCCTTAACGATGTCCTCATTTGAGAGTTCGTTTATTAGGCCGACGAGCTTAAGCTGCGGAAGTTTCTCTCTCGTAGGAACGGCTGAGAGCTTCTCGCACCTCTCGCCTACTGCCCTCTGGAGTTGCTCTCGCCCAGCTTGTGTAGTGCAACTTATTACAACCCTTTGGTTTCGGATTTTTGTAACCCGGGAGACACTCACGCCCATCCCGATCACGTCCACGCTACCCTTCACCTGGTCTATAATGTCGTCCCCAGACTTGCGAGGGTCCGCTGACTCCACGATGATTGAGTAGCGTGGAGTGGCCGCTGCCTGGGCATACGTGCGTCGCTGCCAACCCCGTGGCTTACAAGTCTCCTGAGGGACATTCGTTGTAGGGGCCGGCCCCTCCTCCGGTTGCGCCAGTCTTGGATTTGAGAGCTCCTTGGCTATGCTGTCGAGCCTGCTGTGAAGCCTGTCCACCGCGCCGACCACTCGCTCAGCCGTACCCTCCACTTTGTCGACGCTCTCGCCAATGCCAACTGCCGCCAGCTCGGCTCCCAGGCCGCGAGCTTGCTCCTGAATGGAGATTGTTTGGGCTGCAAGCCCCGCATCTCTGATCTCCTCTATGGCGGCTCCCACTGTCTTCATTCGGTTGATCAGCGGTGCGAGCCCCTCTGTAAGGTCAGCTTTGATTTCGTGCCTCGTTGGGATGGAAGGCCTTACTTCCCCGCGCATTTCTGCTATCTCTCTACGGAGGGCTCCCAGCTCCTCCATCACCGGCTCCACAAAGCTCGATGGCTGAAACACAGGGACCTGGGCATCCTGAGTTGGTGCTCCAGCGACTTTCACCCGCTCCCTGTCGTTATAGCGCAGTAGTGAACTGAGGGAGCCCTGTGCGACGGCTAATTCGGCCCTCAACGTACCGAGTCGCTCCCTCAATTCTCCCAACTCCCCAGCCAGTGCTCCTCTGTCACCGGCGTCCGAAGCAGGGACTCTCGTCGCAATGTCCTTGAGTTCGGCAAAGTGGCCCTCCAGGGCTCCGAGTGTCTTGAGAGGACTGTCGAGCTCGAAGTCAAGCCAGCGCTGAGTGGACTCCACAGTTCCTTTGACTCCTAGTAGGGTTTCCTGTATCTCCGCCACTCGCTGCGTGTGCGCCTGGTTTATTTCAGAGAGCTCTCTTTTGTGGGCTCTCTCGACCCTCACAAGCTCCACAGCAGCTCTTGTCCTCTCCTTCTCGAGGTTGCAGAGATGTCTTGAACGAGAGTCCGACAATGCCAGTACAATTTCGTACAGGCCCTGTACGCTTTGGGCAGCAATCTCCTTAAGATCCGTCTTCATGTTTCGGGAGTCCTCTAGTGCCTTCTTGCCCTGTTGCATAAGGTCGTTTGCTCTTTGCGTCGCCATGTCCATGGCCACGCCAGTCCTGCCCGGGAGCATGCTTGATCTGCCACTGCACGAGCTGCCGGCCCTACTAACGAGGTCTGACCATGGCCACTCGTCCACTTTTCTGGCAGCTGCTTCATGATCAGGCTCTGACCGGTTTACGGACTCTGTGGCGAGAAGATTGATTGCCGGAATCAGCGCGTGCCCCTTAAGCATTCTCTTCTTGATCGGGGTCGGGTCACTCTTGGTACTAAGGGGTCTTCCCACCTCCGAGCTCGTGCTCGCCGCCCCGTGAGGCAGCTCCAGCCGCTCGTCCCTTGCCGACAAATAGTCTGATGCAGGCGAAGGCAACCCCTGGATTTCCTGGGCAAGTGAAAATCGTTTGGCCATGTAGCCAGTCGCTGCTGCCTCAGTAAAAGTCCCCCCCTCCATGCTGTCGGTCGCGCCCGGGTCTCTCATTAATTTGCACTCGGGAGCGGTTACTATAACCCTGAGTGGGGGATTAGGCGTGTCATTATCCCTGATCTGAGCCCTCTGGTCGTGGCCCCGGAGAGGAACCGCCTGGCTAGTCCCAGACGCCAGCTGGGTCGCAGCCCCAAAGAGCTTAGAGGCTCCTCCTCTGCATTTTCCTGTGGTAACCTTTTTGCTGTTGGTGGAGCCAGATGATCCCCCAGATCGGTCGGAGTGCCTGTCCGTCCTCTTCATTATTTACCGCTCTACTAAGGGGGCCGGGCGATTGCAAGGGCGGGTGTCAACTGGAACGTTTAGTTGCAGATGTGCTAGAGGTTCCTGCTCTACCGGGGGTAGGAAGCCTTATAATGAAAAACAAACAGTACTTATTTCTAATAACAATATAAAAACAATATTAGGACAATATACAGTGATTTTTATTAATTAATTTTGTTTGTTTGTTTCAGATGGGGCAAGGTGGCGAGCGGCGGACGGCGGCGGCGAGGTGCTAAGAAGGTTTCTGCTCTACCAGGGTAAGTAGTTTTTTCTCTACCTGTTAACTCTCCTTTATTTCTGCAGTGACTCTTACTTACTTACTTTACTTTTTACTTTGCCTTCACTCTGCTACACTTCCGTCCGCGACTCTACCTATTCTCTACAATATTACAGCGACTCTACCTAAAGTGAGTGAAGTCTGGTCCAGCTTGTAGTCCCCTGTTCGCTTATACTAATAGCGAAAACCCCAAGCCTCTACGACGCCTGGTCTGGGAGTTACGAAGGTTAGAAGATTTCCAAGATGGCGGACAAAATGGCCGCAAAAAATTTCAAAAATTTATATCTCCCGTCTCAGGCGTCGCAGAACCACGGGAGAAGTTTTGTTCTTCTCTCCAAGACTGACCTCACGATCTTCCGCCGAGAGAAATCCCAAGAATTCCCGAGAAATCCAAAGTTCCCGATGTTGTTGGAACTTGGCTTAGATGGTAGCTGGGGTCGGGGGAAGCACTCCAGCGAAAGTCCCAGTCTCCTACGACGAGTGGCCTCCGAGATATGGCACTCCAAAGTCTGTGGGCGGGCCGCCCTAGGGAAATCCAAGATGGCCGCCGCTCAGAGTTTCCTCGATATCTCGGTCCCCAGGCGTCCCAGGAGACCAGGAAAAAGTCTCCCGTGTTGGGCTAAGTCCGGAGAACTTCGCCCTGGGCGAATTTGGGCGAAAATTTTGAGGTCTGTATTTTCGAGGTTTTACACCGGATGTTGATAGAAGACCCCTCGAGTGTGTCTCCAGTCGAAACCGCACCAAAATCCGATGAGTAGTTTTCGAGAAACCGATGAAACAAAAATTCCAAGATGGCGGCCAAAATATGGCAAAATTTTATTTCCTCGATTTCTCGGTCGTCTCTGGTCCGATTTGGCTCGTTCTTGGGCTCGGAGCACTCAGCTCGACAAGCCCCAGCCGTTCCCTGTCACCACTTCCCCGTCCGGTCACGCACCCCAGAGATCCTTCGGGAAAGTATTCCCGAGACTATATCTCCGGAACGGTTGCTCCGATTCCCAGTTTGTAAGCGGGAAAACGTGCCAGCAGACGGTGCGCAGGTTATCCAATTGTTAAAACTTGTCTATGCGATCACTGGCACTTTTTAGTGGAGGGGGAAGGAAAAATCAGTTTTTTCACTTTATTTACAGTTTGGAGGGGGGTAAAAATACACAAAAAATTGTTTCTTATTGTCTATCAAGTCCTTTATCTTGTTGTTAATTCAGAACCCACGCGTCACTTATTGTTTTAGTACACTGACACTTTTAAGTTGAGATTTTATAACTGTTGTATCTCAGGATCCCGGGGTCCTAAAATTCTAGATTTAACGGAATAAGAGTTCACTGTTTATGGTCTTTATTAGTCTATTACTCACTTTTTGAAAAATTGTCTAATTCAAGTACCTCGTGGCCACGTGGTACTTGTTTTTTTGCAGTTTTCTCGGAGGCCCCTGGTCCGAAAATTCTGGTTAAGGCCTCTGAGTGTAGGCCTCTGGGAGGCCTTCCCGGAGGCAATTAAAAATCCAGGGGTCATCGATCGCAAAAAGGCGGCGCACGCGTCCAAAGTTTTAATAATTTCACAATTTTCACTTTATAACCTCTATCTTTCACAGTTTTTCAGGAATTTTTAAAACACTTTCACAGTCGTATGCGGGGCGTTTTTCTGCACAATTTGGTGTATCGCACATCAATATCACCTCACTTTTTCCTATTTTACTGAATTTTTTACGTGGAGCGACTATGTTTTCGTGCCTCCCTTGACCGCGGATGGACGCGTACTGGGTTAGGTTAGGTTAGGTTAGGTTAGGTTAGGTTAGGTTAGGTTAGGTTAGGTTAGGTTAGGTTAGGTTAGGTTAGGTTAGGTTAGGTTAGGTTAGGTTAGGTTAGGTTAGGTTAGGTTAGGTTAGGTTAGGTTAGGTTAGGTTAGGTTAGGTTAGGTTAGGTTAGGTTAGGTTAGGTTAGGTTAGGTTAGGTTAGGTTAGGTTAGGTTAGGTTAGGTTAGGTTAGGTTAGGTTAGGTTAGGTTAGGTTAGGTTAGGTTAGGTTAGGTTAGGTTAGGTTAGGTTAGGTTAGGTTAGGTTAGGTTAGGTTAGGTTAGGTTAGGTTAGGTTAGGTTAGGTTAGGTTAGGTTAGGTTAGGTTAGGTTAGGTTAGGTTAGGTTAGGTTAGGTTAGGTTAGGTTAGGTTAGGTTAGGTTAGGTTAGGTTAGGTTAGGTTAGGTTAGGTTAGGTTAGGTTAGGTTAGGTTAGGTTAGGTTAGGTTAGGTTAGGTTAGGTTAGGTTAGGTTAGGTTAGGTTAGGTTAGGTTAGGTTAGGTTAGGTTAGGTTAGGTTAGGTTAGGTTAGGTTAGGTTAGGTTAGGTTAGGTTAGGTTAGGTTAGGTTAGGTTAGGTTAGGTTAGGTTAGGTTAGGTTAGGTTAGGTTAGGTTAGGTTAGGTTAGGTTAGGTTAGGTTAGGTTAGGTTAGGTTAGGTTAGGTTAGGTTAGGTTAGGTTAGGTTAGGTTAGGTTAGGTTAGGTTAGGTTAGGTTAGGTTAGGTTAGGTTAGGTTAGGTTAGGTTAGGTTAGGTTAGGTTAGGTTAGGTTAGGTTAGGTTAGGTTAGGTTAGGTTAGGTTAGGTTAGGTTAGGTTAGGTTAGGTTAGGTTAGGTTAGGTTAGGTTAGGTTAGGTTAGGTTAGGTTAGGTTAGGTTAGGTTAGGTTAGGTTAGGTTAGGTTAGGTT